>OX451735.1:278070177-278397677 GCA_948472305.1 Vicia faba | reverse complement strand
ATTTGGTTCAAGCCTACAGAATTGAAGAGGAGATCTTTTGTCCAAGCTTAGCTTAAAGCAGTATAAAATAGTTCATCAATAAAATCAATCCACAAATTAAAACAAAGGGAAGTAATGCCATTTTACTGTCAGTTTCTAATATTCCAAACTACTTAACAGAAAAAACCTAACAACTAATCAATTTCAGTTTTTTTACCCAACTAACTTCTAAATTTTTTTCATAATAGCTCATTGTTAAATATACACCTTTCATTCCCTAACCGATTTCTTAAATCAAAGGCTCATATCAATTTTTCTATAACCAATTCAGGATTCACCTAACAGTTATAACAGAAAATCAAAACTTCTAACGGTCATTCTATCTGAATTTTCTAGCTCTTGTAACAACTTGCAACAGAATTTCAACTTCTTTAACTAACTCTTAACTGAATTCATATCCGCCCTCCATATCATAACCAAATGTCACAGATCCAAGGGATTTGATTTACTTACCTGTAACAAACTTCATATGATATAACATAAATCTACTTCAATTGCTTCATTCTTCACACACTATGGAAAAAAATCACGATCAAACTCTCTGCACCATAACTCTCTCTTCTCCCCTTATCGTCATCTTCAATCTTCAAGAATTCTTGAATCTTCACCATCATTCTCAAATTTCTAGGAGAATCACCAAGAAACTCATAACTACAAAATCTCTCATTCTTCACGAATTGAAGAATCAAAACGAAGAAAGTTCTAAAAGTCTCTCTGCTCTCTCTCTGAGCCAAATCTTTATCCAAGCTCTTACATCTTCATCATTTCTCTGTTTTGCATCATCTTCATCGCAATATTCATCTTCATCATTTCTCTGCATCACAATCAACAATCATCTTCATCTCTACCCACAAGAATAATAAAATTTGCAACGGAATGCACAAAATTGGAGGAAGAGAGAAGAAGTAGAATTGAGAATTAAAATACGCGCATACCTGAGTCTATCTTTCGAATTTCTCATCCTCGTAGCGTCGAAGAGTAGTTGGAACCACTCCGGTAGGTAATCATTCTTTATTCCTAATCATATACTATTTTCCCTTGTGTTGACTAGATTGAAGTGAATGAGATGGAAACTGAGTGTTTTGTGTGAGAAATCACGCCGAAGAGGATCCAATAAGTTGAAATCAAAAGATGACACGGTGAAGCTGGAAATCAAACCGCATCTGAATCATGATGAAGTTTGAGTCATGATTGAAATAGAACCTCATGTGGTGAGGATGTGGCAAAGACAATGATGAAACGTTGTTGATGTGGACATCAATCGGAGAAGTAGGCGTTTAAGAGTTTGACAAATTAAATATATCGAATAGAATTGAATAAGGAAGGAGAACTATTACAGCAAGATCAGAGAGAAACATCGGTGTTTGATCGGAAAAGAAGGTTTTAAAAAGATTGTTGTACCGCTGTTGTGTGAGGAAGAGGAGAATTATAGAGCATCGTTGAAATCCAACCGACTGTTGTTGTGGTAAAGGGGCAAGCAAAAAGTAAAGTACTATTTTTACCAGGAGATATATGTTATATTGTATCGTGTCCACAGAGATTGGTGAATTGAAATGTCGTTCGATAATTCTCTTGTTAATTAGTTTGGTTTGAATTGGTAAAACATAAAAACATAAAAGTAAATATGAACAGGAAAGAATTCATTCTCTAGAGAGGAGAAACTTATTAAGCATGCATATAATCTACTTCACACAAACTTAAACTTATCGACCAGTTACACTTAACCTACAATACTACTCAGAGTCATCTAGCATCATTCACTCTCTAAGTTATTTTTAACCTAAAGTAGAGAGAACTATTATATCATCTCAGCGATGATCTCTAATCCAACCTTAACAACACATCATACATCTATATTACTCGTATCAATGATCTCTCAACTGACACAACCAACATAGAAGCATTAAGCTTCGACACCCATCTCAAAATCTATCTCCAGAATCCAGAAACTAACAGATAATCATCCTAGATAGGGATTTGAGCTGTATATATCTATAACAACCTAAACCCCGAGCCCAGAGCAAAAATCTAAGATAACAATCGACACAGATTTGTAAAGAAAATTAAATATAACACCATGGGCTACAAATATACATGAGTTAAAAATAAAATCATATACAAATCCGAACCAGAGAGAAATACACAAAGAGGAAGAAAAATGAATCAAAAATCTCCCGGTTTGTCAGCGTTAATTAATTATCAATCCACCCCGGATCATCCGTATGCAAGCTCCGAAGTTGTTTTCTAAGCTCTCTCTACCAAAAAATGAAGGTTTGATGAGTTGGGAACAAATAACCCAAAACATAACCTAAAAAATATGTATTTTGGTCCTTTTAATGCAATTTTGTCCAGGTGACCGCGCTAAGTGGCAAAATCCTGCTAAGCGCGCTCTACTATCATGAGAAAAAAATCAGCATTTTGTTTTCGCCATAACTTGAGAACCGTAACTCCGGTTCACGCTCGGTTTGAAGCGTTGAAAATTTTATTCAATTATCTATCTAAAAATGACTAAATATAAACCAAATTGATGATTTCTTATTCTTTGATTTTGAGCCTTATTCATTGACGAGTTGCTCAAAATCGCGCGTTTGAAGCCTTGTCTTCGACACTTTATTACTCATACTCCAAATACGCATAAATACCTATAAAATGAATGGAAAACTATCAAACGGTACACAAATAACCAAAAATCGGTTAAATACAATTTATACATAATTATATAAAAAGCGGGGAATTATTCAACAATATTAACAACAAAAAGTCGATAAGTGCAACAAAAAGTTATACCAAAATAGCTACAATTTGCACTTATCAAACTCTCCCCAATTTGAACTTGTTTGTCCTCAGACAAAGCCAAACAAATCAAAGAACCAAAAGTAATCAACCAAAATATCATGAAACAACAAGTTTTGAAAACGGAAAAACAAATGTAATGGTTTAAATAAAAAACGGTACACACGATGAAACACACTTACCACTAAACTACGACAATAACATAAATATGAAACAAATGCTAAATACAAAAATTATGCCAAACATTCTAAAATAATACTAGTTCACAAATGAATCACACCTAGCAAACACAATCATCGATATAAGAAAACACACAAAAATGGGGTATTTTAACTCATTCAACAATCTTGCAAACAATAGACTAAATTATGCATTCATCCAAAAATTTACATTGAAAATATAAAATCAAGAATCTCAAGAGCTTTTCAAGATTGTAGCGTGGTTGGATGAACAAACAAGGGATAATTCCTAAGGCTAATCGAAACAAAAACTTTCCCAAACCTAAGGGAGTGATCAATTCACCAAAGTTTCAAACAAAAGAATTTCAATCAAACTTCTTCTTCATCCCAAGTGTTACGCCAAACACACATCACTTATTAACACAACATTATTTCAAACTCTTTTTGTTTTTCTTTTTCAAAGTTTTTTTTCCAATTTGTTTTTCTTTCTTTTTCTTTTCTTTATTTTTCATTTTTTTTCTTTTTATTTTCTTTCTTTTTCATTTTTTTCTTTTTATTTCTTTCTTAGCCTCATAGCAATCACAACATAAATACACAATCATTTTTCTCCCCAACTTGAATTCAACCATACACTAAAGTGAATACTCTCTACTTTCTAAGGCAAGGTAAAAATTCAAACCAAAACAATGGTTGAGGGTTCAAGAAAACAACGAACCAACATCCATGGAAAATGGGAAACTAAATACTCATAGACAAGCATTTATCAAAAACAACATGGATATAGAATAAAAAGCTCAAAGAGGTTACTCATGATCACACACTCACAAGGTGATTCGACTATTTGGCAAGGTAGTTGTGCTCAAAATGGAACAAAAAATGACTTGATCATTTTCATTCTTTCATACAACCAACACAAACAAAAGATTTTGCATAATAAAATTCAGTTAAAACAAGAGTTATGGTCTCCAAAATATGTGAACAATGAAAAGCTACCTCACAAAAAGGGTAGGAACTAAAGTGATTCACAAATAAACAAGTATACCAAAGAATGGATGACATAAAAAATATAAAAAGTCTAAGTATCATGAATATGGTAAAGTATAGAAAGCGATAAACACATACCTCAAACGTGTACAAATCTTTAACAAAATCATTACCATGCATTTGCAAGTTGACACACTCAAAATTAGAAAATCACCAAATGTGACTTCAAGCTATCAAGCCAAAATTGAGTCCAAACAACAAAAGAAAGAATTAAAAATATTAATATTATTTACTACTACAAGGCCTAGGTGGAAGTGGGAAAAGGAAAAACCAAGCGAAAAATTTAAAAGAGTTCACTGGTTCTACACAGCAGAGCGTGCTAAGCGGCTTGGAGCGTACTTAGCACGCTACACCAGATGCAAAAAAATAAGACAACAACATCTGGTGCAACTGCTATGAATTTACACAAGCACCTACACACTCAATTTACAACAATTACAATATTTATAAAATTAACAAACACACTTCCATAAGCTAAAAACGACAAGCTTGCGGAAAAACACAAATTGACATAACGAAACAAAATGCGAGAAAGTGAATTAAACAAGTTGAAAAGTGAAAATTTGAAAATTTAAAACAAGTTCTATTTCAACTTGTTTAAAACACAAGTCAACACATAACAAAAATGAATACAAACAAAACATGTTTGTTTTACGTTGTAAGCTCGACGCCTTTATTGTGCGAGCTAGTAACCTCCTCTCGTCATGCCATGTAATTATCACACAGCGCAAACCTAAAGAAAGTGTCCTAAGATTCATACAACAAACGTTACAAAAACGAGAGAATTTACAACAATACGTGAAAACAAAGAAAAAAAAATATATATATGCACAAGTATCATATACAAGTTAATGTAAAATCTCTATTTAACATATACATTAATAACAAAACTGAAAAACAAAATAATTATCACAATGCGAAAACAATAAACACCAATCCCAGGCAACAACGCCATTTTGTTATTGTGGTAAAGCGGAAAGCAAAAAGTAAAGTATTATTTTAACCGGTTTATATATGATATATCGTATCGTGTCCACAGAGATTGAAGAATTGAAATGTCGTTCGACAATTCTCTCGTTAATGAGTTTAGTTTGAATTGTTAAAACATAAAAACATAAAATTAAATATGAACAGGAAAGAATTTTTTCTCTAGATAGAAGAAATTTATCAAGGATGCATATAATCTACTTCTCACAAACTTAAACTTATCGACCAATTACACTTAACTACAATACTCCTCAGAGTTATCTAGATTCGCTCACTCTCTAAGTTATTTCTAACCCAAAGTAGAGAGAACTACTATATCATCTCGATGATGATCTTTCATCCAACCTCAACAACATAACAAACATCCATATTACTCATATCGACGATCTCTCAATAGACACAACCAACACAGAAGCATTAAGCTTCGACACTAAAAAAGACTGTTAGCTCTAAATATCTCTCTAGAATCCATAAACTAACAAAAAATCATCCTAGATAAGGATTTGAACAATATATATCAATAACAACCCAATTCCCGAGTACAGAGCAAAAATCTAAGATAACAATCGACACAAATTTGTAAAGCACATTAAATATAACGCCATGGGAAACAAATATACATGACTTCAAAGTAAAATCATATACAAGTATCAACCAAAGAGAAATACACAAAGAGAAAGTGAAATGACCCAAAAATCTCCATGTTTGTCAGTGACAATTGATGATCAATCCATCCCGTATCATCCGTATGCAAGCTCCGAAGTTATTTTTTAAGCTCTCTCTACCAAAAAATGAAGGTTTGATGAGTTGGGAACAAATACCCCAAAACATAACCTAAAAAATGTGTATTTTGGCCCTTTTAACGCAATTTTGTCCAGGGGAACGCCCTAAGCGGCAAAATCCCGCTAGGCGCGCTAAACTGTCATGAGAAAAAAATTAGCATTTTGTTTTCTCCATAACTGGAGAAGCGTAACTCTGATTTACGTCCGGTTCGAAGCGTTGGAAAGCTTATTCAGTTATCTATATAAAAATGCCTAAATATCAACCAAATTGATGATTTATGATTCTTTGATTTTGAGCCTTATTCATTGACGAGTTACTCAAAATAGCACGTTTGAAGCCGTGTCTTCGACACTTTATTGCCCATGCTCCAAATACACATCAATACCTATAAAATGAATGGAAAACTATTAAACGGTACACAAATACTCAAATACACAAAAAACACAATTAAATACATTTAATACATAATTATACAAAAAGTGGGGGAATTATTCAATAATATTAACAACAAAAAGTCGATAAGTGAAACAAAACGTTATACAAAAATAGCTACAATTTGCACTTATCACCGGATCAACTTTTGGAACCCTAATAAAACTCACCAAAATGCAACCGTTCTATTGTTGTTTTCATATCATTTTATTTTATTATTTCAGTATTCATTCATAATATAAAAACATGATAATTTGAATAATGGAAATAATGTTGAAAAATGTGGATTGTGTTGGTACATGCTTTAGGGCCCTTGCTGCGAGTTCCCTATAGCCCAATACTTTTTTTTTGCATTGAATTGAAGCTAGTTGAACAAAAACTAGTTATGGATCAATTTCTTGGATGAGCTTAAATTCTCCTGGATTCATACATCCATTATTTACTGCTTTAACCCCTTTGAGCTCACCAATTCTTTGTTAGATTTATGACTTTTATTTGTTAACTTTTCCTATGACAAAATTGCAAAATCAATAAAAAATCGTTAAATCTTCCTAGTGTATTTTAGGGATTAATTCTTTAGTTTTTGATAGAATTTTCCTCACATAAAAAACAAATAAAAAAAAAAATACTTTTTCTTCTAGATTTTGCTCATATTGTACACCATTTTGCCTTGTTATTTTTGGCGTGTTTGTTCATTGTGTAAGGTATGCCTTGGTGTTTTCGATCATGCAACTTAACAATTGTTATGTGAACAAAACATATCATATTTTGTGATACTTTACGCATGAACTTTTGATTACGCGTTGCATTCGCAACACGCGTTTGTTTTTAACTTAGTTAGATATCATTTCTAACTTTGTTTGTTTCTTGGTGAAGCTTGCTCGATGCGTACTCCCCGCTTCTCCATTTCTTTCGTCCGCTTTCGGCAATTTGCTTGCTATTGGTAGTTGCTGCCACTTCTTTCACATTTTTCTGCACTTTATCGCATTTCTTTACTGCTTTCTGTGATACGGTGGGAGAACTGACTTGAGTTTTTGCGTTTGTATTCGCACTTGTTCGGTTTAGCAAGAGTCGCTATCGACTTTTTATTTTATCCTAAAGGAAAGGTTAAAAAGCACAGGAAAAACCTTTTTGAGATGTTTCGTGGGTTCGGGGGGTAGATTATGAAAAGGGAAGGTATTAGCACCCTTTTCATCCATGGTTATCCATGGGCTCTTAGTTACTTGGTTTTAGATCACTTGCCTTTGATTTTCAATTGCTTGAAATGGTGTGTGTGTGTGTGTGTATTTTGAAAATGTTTTTGAAGAAGATGCCTTGTCTTAGGCAACCATTGTAATGACTCGTGTTTGAGTGTTTCACAAAGGTGTGTATCTTTTCGAAAAGATGTTTCAAATGTTTTGTTTTGAAAGTGTTTGTGGAGTGTGGTTTGAAAAGTAGGCAAGCGTTTTTGCAAGTTGATCAAGTAACTAAGAGTTGTCTACCCCTATTGTACTCAAAGGTTTTTCTCATGTTTTAACCCTTTTAACAATTTTGTTCCACCATTGTATTTGGTGGACAATCTTGCATTTAGGATGTTTAACGGGACAGGCGCGGGTCATCGTATGGACCATGAATGCAATGGTGCCAAGTGTCTTTGGCAATTTTGCTTGAAGGGACTATGATCATTTGATTAGGCAACTTTCGAAAGCGTCATCGAGGGACTATGATCATTTTGATTTGTTTTGCCAAAGAAACTCGACGTGCAAGCATGGCCCATTTTGGAAGGCAACAAGCGGGATTACCCTAGGGGTGCAAGTGTGATTGTGTATTGATTTCATGTATTTGTCTTTGTATTAGGTTATCTAGCGTTTGATTTTATGTACATACAAACCCTAGGTCTAACCATGGTATATTTGAAAGCGGTAAATTGCGGGAATTTAAAGTCTACGCTATTACAAAATAGTATCCGGGAGTGGGGATACAAATGTTTACAAATGGGGATGAGACTTTAAGGAGAGTCGTGTCCAATAATTTACAACCAAATCGAATTGCACAAATGTAAAATATAATGTATAGCAATGTATAAGAATAACAAATGTATATGTGTAAAGCAAAGTAAATGTATCGACGTATTTGTGTATTGTAACTATGTAAGTGTATGTATTTACAAGTGGTGGAATGTTATCTTAATGAGGAATTAAGTGTTTTGTTTACTTAATGTTATCATTTTGTATTTTTGTTTAATATGTACAAAACAAAATATTTTAAGAAAAGAATGTTTTAAGTTTAATTATATCTTAGGTATTTTATTTTTAGTATTAATGTACAAAACAAAATAGTTTAAGAAAAAGAAAAATAAATGTTTTAAGTTTAAGAAAAAAGAAAATATTTTAAGTTTTATGTGTTAATGGATTATACACAAAGGTTTTAACAAAAATGAAAGTTTTAAGAAAAGAATTAATTTTATGTATTTCTATTTAATATTCTTATATGAAAAACTAGTGTATCATTCAAAAAAGAGTTATGTTAAAAAGAAAATAAATAAAAGTTTTAGTTTGTATAAAGTAAAAAAATGAATAGAAGAAATGAATGGGCTTAAGGGTGGACGTTTGGCCCAAGCTGAAACAAACGAAACAGAAGCAAAGGGGGGGTGCCTGCCAGGAATTACTTGGGCTTTAGGAGGGAAAGGGCAAGGCCCATTGGCGTTTGACACAAACGTTTTAAGGTTAATTGATTTGTTTTCATTTTGGAACGAATTAGGGTTTGTTTGAACACAGAAGTGCCGTCATCGTTCGTCTTTGTTGCTTTCGTCCTCTTCATCTTTTGAGATTTCTGAATGAAACCCTTCCTTGCCCAGCCACCAACGCCATCGTCCGTCTTCCTTCCTCCATGGATGAGCGTAGTAGCGCCAAGAAACGGTAAAAACAAATCTCTTTTATGCCTTAGCTCTTTTTGATTTTAAGCTTTGATTAAGTACTATTATTGTTTCTGATTGGGAAATATTGTTGTTTGTTTATATTGAGATGTATGAAAGGAAAGAAAAAGAAGTTATACTACCTTCGTTGGAGGAGGACAAAGGACTTGGAGGCGCTTCCGGTGGCTTGACGGCAAGGGGATGGTGATGATGAAGCTAGCTTGCTTGGAACCCTGGTATTCTGTATTTTTTTGCCTTCTAAGGTTTAATGATGATAAGCCTGAAAACCTTGTTCATGTCACTTCTTTTCTTCTCTTCTTCTCCGTTTGCCCTTCACTCACTTCTTTTCCTCTTTGAACACTTCTGTTGCCTTTTCTTGATTGCTGGCTTCTGTATGATGATATGCTTGCTTGAGGGCTTTGATATGCTATTGAATGTATGCTCCTGAGTATATTTGCTGATGATATGTTTGGTTGCCTCAGTTGCCTTTGCCTCAGTTGCCTTGATGTGCTTGCCCTGTGATGAGGCTTCCTCTAAGGGCCTTTGGGATTGCTTGTGTGTTTCTAGTATGCTTCTGAGTTTGAGGAATATGGTTGGTTTTTGGAGAGGCTTTGAGTATAAGATTGGTCAGTTTGATGTTCTGAGGGCTCTTTGATTTTTCAGTTGAAGCTTGACAGGTTTAGGTTTGTATGGTTAGGCTTATGGTTTTTGAACCTCTGTTTGTAGGTTTTAGCTTATTTTGACAGGTTGGGTATGTTTGTAATGTAAACTGAGTTTTGGTTTCAGCAGGGTGGAGGCAGTTTTTGTTGAATGATTACAAGCTTGTGGTTTTGTTCATGTTTGCAGCTCTGAGTTGTTTTTGGATACAGGTTTGGAGGCTTGGGAACTGTCTTAGAGGCAGCTTTGCAATCTCTTTTTCTTTCAGTTTGTGGTATTATGTTTTTTTGTAATAATCTCTGCCTCCTCTACTGTTGATAACAATTTTGTTTTGATATCTTTTGTTCTTTCAAGCCTAAGCCCTGTAAGCCTCTTTCTTCTTTTTCTCTTCTCTCTCTAGTACAAATTAAAGCATTTATATTGCTTAGGTGTACTATGTTCTGAAAAGGCAACTGCTGGAAAATGATGAAATTTTACATTACTTGCACTTGTTGCTTTGCCTCTGCATACTTTATCTCTTCTTCCAGATTTTATGCTTCTTTGTGACAGCATTTTGATAGCCTTTTGTACTTTGATATCTTTTTGGACAGCTTTTTGGATATCTTGGATAGTTTGAATTTGTGAATTTCAGTTAGGCAATTCAGTTCAGTTTGTATTTGGACTTTGTGTGGCATTTTATGAACTATGCAGCTTTTTGACCATTTTTGAAATTGTGCAATATTACAACTTTGTGCATTCATACTTTTTCTTTTGCAAGCATTTTTCATCCCTCTTTGTGAACCGGGAGAAATCTCGTGATTTGCAGAGAGGGCAAACTGATTCCGACCAGTTGCCTTTAATGATGAATTTTAACTGTGTACCTTTAATTATTTTATCTGCTTTGACTTTTCTTTTGTTTCTTTGTTTTGCAGATAAAACTCAAATGGAGAGGAGTAGCAGTAGAAGCTGAAGATTTGAAGACTTAGGAATATTTAGGATAGTTTTATTTTCATTTTAATTTATTTGTAACATTATTATTATAAACAATGATGTAAATAAATTTACAGTTGTTCAAATAATAGATTGTAACAAACCATTAAAGGTGAATAAAAAATCCTCTTTTGATCAATTAATTCTTTTTATTTCCTTTCAATTGTTTAACTTAATTATTTGAATTTCTTAAATTAAAACAATTGGAAATAAATCCAATTATTCTGACTTTAGAAAAAAGAAATAATTAATAAACGTCCGACGCTTCAAATATCCAATGCATAGTTAATCAAACCAATATCCAGATATTTATCTTTTTACTGATCAAATCAAACACTGTAGATTCTCAATTTAAGTACCTCAACTTTTATCTCTTCTCAAATAAAATGCCTTAGCCTTTACTGATTAAACAAAACACTGCAATTTCTTGATTCAAATGCCTCAATCCAAATCTCAGAGTAAACTGAAAAGAACTGTAAAATTAATTCTTTCTGCGCGCACAAAACCCTGATTCTTGTCTTAATTTTCACAGAAGCGCCTGCCTGATCAAATCCTGAGTCAAACTCAAACAAACCTTAGCAATCTGCCTGAACTGCTTTAAAATCAATGAAAACCCTAATTTTATCTGCCTGACGAGAAAAGTCTGTTTGACCGATTCTTGAGCCAGTCTGAAAAAAATCAGGAAAAGCCCGAAGCTGTGATTTCTTGTGGAAAAATACGAGGGCAAATTTTGGGGTACAACAGTTGCCCCTGTTCAATCTTCTTGAACCTGAAGAGTTAGATTGGCAAGTTTGCCTTTCGCGACTCGAGGGTAAAAGGAGATTGGACACTAGAGTGCCCAGAAAATTTGCACTCGATGATGTGATGGTGGAGGGAATGGGCTTACAGATGCCATTTGGTGATGGGCTTAAAGATGCCATCTAGGGATGTGACAAAACCTTGTCGGGAATGGGCTTATAGATGCCATTGGAAGTGTTGATCGCGTAAGAGATTCCTTAGCGAGAACTTGCGTATTTTGAGAAAGGAAGATGTTTCCTGGCTTGTTACAGGTGTTGATCTTCGAACTCTTCATGCAGATATGCCCTGGCTAGATACAGGAGTCGAATCCACTATTGGTTGCTCACAGATGTGCCCTGGCTAGATACAAGAATCGAATCTGGAAATGTTGTCTACAGATGTGCCCTGGCTAGATACAGGTATCGAATCTGGAATTGTCGTCTACAGATATGCCCTGGCTGGATACAGGTATCGAATCTGGAATTGTCGTCCACAGATATGCCCTGGCTGGATACAGGTATCGAATTTGGAATTAGTTGCTCACAGATGTGCCCTGGCTAGATACAGGAATCGAATCTGGAATTGCAAAAGGTTGGTAGAGATAGCTTTCCTGGCTGGATACAGGTGTAAGCCTCCGTCCTGAGAATGAAAGATAATTTCCTGGCCTGTTACAAGGGTTGATCTTCAAACTCGTCATGCAGATATGCCCTGGCTAGATACAGGAATCGAATCTACAATCACTCACTCACAGATATGCCCTGGCTAGATACATGTATTGAATCTGGAATTGCGATAGTTGATAGTAATCATCTTTTGGATTGATCTTTTCCTGAAAAGGCAAATTATCAGTTGTATGCAATGTCATGGTGTATGAGATGCATGATGTCATGATGCTCCAAATGAGATAGTGTCGTATGCACTTTATCGTGTATGTAAGCAAGATGTATGAAATGTGAAATGTCTATGGATGTATTTTCGACTAGGAAAATAAATCCTTGACGAAGGCCGGGAAATCAAATCCTGGGCTGATGTCGAAGAGTAGAGTTCTTCGCTTCTGTTGGGGATGATGGTTGTGAGAATAACCGGTAGGAGAAGATGACTCCGTTGGGGAATAAACTTGTTGGAGAGATTACTCTGAGGGGAATAAAATAGGTGAAGAGATTACTCTACAGGGTATTACTCTGTGAGAAGAGATACTTCGCCGAGGTTTTGATGAGAGCTCCACTGGGGATACCGTTGATAAGTTAAGTTGGGGAACTTGATGAACTCCGCTGGGGATTGACAGTTTTGGCTCCACTGGGGATTTTGAAACTTGATTCTGAGGGGAATTAGATTCTGTAAGGCTCTCTGGTTGGGGATTATAAGAATCTTTTGAGTTTGAGAAGGAACCGGTATAGGGTTTCCTGATGATGAGTCCGTGTAAAACTACATCTTCCAACAGGTGATGAAGGAATTTGTTGAACACTTTTGACATTCGAATGCCCCAAGTGGTGATGAAAGAGACTTTTTATGTAGATAATTTCCTGGCTTGTTACAGGTGTTGATCCACAATCAGTCGTCCACAGATATTTTCCTGGCTTGTTACAGGTGTTGATCCGGAACTTAAGAAATGTTGGTCGAGGAGATATTGTCCTGGCTTGTTACAAGTGTTGATCTCTGACCTGAGAAAGAAAGATGGTTCCCTGGCTTGTTACAGGTATTGATCTTCAATCTCTTTATGTAGATAATTTCCTGGCTTGTTACAGGTGTTAATCCACAATCAGTCGTCCACAGATATGCCCTGGCTAGATACAGGAATCGAATTGGAATTTGAGAAAGGTTGGTAGAGATAACTTTCCTGGCTGGATACAGGTGTAGACCTCTGACCTGAGAATGAAAGATGGTTCCCTGGCTTGTTACAGGTGTTGATCTTCAATCTCTTCATGTAGATGATTTCCTGGCTTGTTACAGGTGTTAATCTACAATCAGTCGCTCACAGATATGCCCTGGCTAGATACAGGTATCGAATCTGGAATTTGCGACAGTTGATTATGTTGGTGGTTGTAATTTCCAGCAGGTGATGAAGGAAAACTTCGGACACTTTTGACATTCGAATGCCCCAAGTGATGATGAAGGAGTCTTGAATCAGATTACCCTGCAAATTGAGAGATTTCTTGAAATCTTGACTGGACTGCCCCAGGTTAACTGAACTTTGAACGATCTGTTGAAACCTTGACTGGACTACCCCAGGTTAATCGGATAGAGGCATGTCATGCCCCTTTGTTGATAGGAGATTTTTGTAATGGAAGTGTCATCCTTTTTGAAGTGATTTTACTCACTGAGAGAGTTTTCGTTCCTCCGAACATTTGCTGTATGAATTTCTTCGCTGTCAAACAAATAGTCAAATGCAAACAGTGATATTCAAGCAATGCAAAGTTTATGTTTGTCTCGAAGTTTTGAAAAATGCATTTTTAGCAGAAAACTTTTCATAAGACAAATCAACACAAGATTTAGAGCAAAGCCTTACAAGAGTCAGGATACCTTTGGTAACAGTATGCTTTCGAACTAACCCATGCTTCAATTAGGACTTTTAAAGGGTTGTAACGTGGTCTAGATTCATGGTTTAAGAAACAAAGGATAAAGGCTCAAAGTGTATTTGTACCCACCCGCTCTTCGTGATGTTCTTCAACCCTAAGCTCAGTTAATTGTGCGTCGCACTCTATTCGAGTTTGGAGCGACTTTTTGGGTGATGGTTCACCAGTTGAATTTTGGGAGACAGTCATCATCTCCTCTTTTTTTTTTGCAACATTTTTCATGTTGTTGAGGATTTGTAATGACCTCTCTATTTTGATTTTGATTTGTTATCCCTAACTTTTGCCTGACTGTTCCCGTTTTCGAGATTACAGTCAGCGGGATGCCCCAACTTTCTTAAGCCTCCTTTACAGGTTTTGGCTCGGTGGGCCTTTCTCTTTTGAGAGATTGCCGGCCTATGTGGTAGGGAACCATCACTGTCTTTTGATTCCAGAGGAATGCTTTTCTTTGTCATTGTTCGTTGTGTTACGAACTGAGAATTTGCGACTTCAATGCGCATTTCCTTTTGAATCAACTGAGATACTACCCTGCCCCAGGTTCATATCAAAGGTTTTGATTGTTTAGAACAGAAAACTCCTACTTCTTTGGCTCAAAGTGGTTGACTAGGGATTATCTTCCTTATAACTCCAGTGTTTGGGAATTGAAAGAAATGCCTGTACATCATCAGCAAGGTCTGTTCAAAAGCATACTGTATGAAATTATGGTATTGTTTCGTCATCCTCCCTCTAAAGGCTTGCAGCTTTTTATCAAGAGTTAAATATCATAAAGAAAAGCATAAGAGTAGTGAAAACGAATGGATGAATTCAAGGCAAACATGTGCAATGTATTAATGAAACAGAGTTTAACATCAACAGTTAATTGTTTGAAAACAAAAGAAATTACAACTTTGAAAATTCAAATGAAGCAAAAGTCTCTCCGCTTGAGCTTTGTCACTCCAGGTGGGGAAACCCTTAACGGAAGATTTTCATCTCACCGTCTGGCATGAACCTCAACACTCCAATGTCGATCAGATCTTGAATCTTGTTCTTCAAGGCCCAACAGTCGTCGGTGTCGTGCCCCGGGCTGTAGGAGTGGTATACACAAAATGAGTCGGGATGATAGTTAGGAGCGGAGGTATTGGGCTTCCGAATAGGATCCCTCAAAGCAGTCAGATTAACCTCCAACAAGCGCTCCAGAATCAGAGATGACGGTATGTCAATCTCAATGAACTGTCTTCTCGATGTTTCTTGCTTACGCCGATTACCCCGTTGACGCTGGCGAGGTTGTTGATGGGCTTGTGACCCTGAATCAAGCAGAGGAGCCTTCCCCTTGTCTTCTTGTCTGGATGGGGGTTGAGTGGTGACTTTCTCTTCAACCTCAGATGTTTGCCCCAGTTGGTTGTTCCGAAGCAGTTGGATGACAAGAACTCCGAGTTCCTCTTGTCTTTGAGACAAATCCTGGATGAGAGCCATCTGGCCCACTAGCTCCCCATCACTTGGATCCTCAATGTTTCCAAATCAAAGTGCAGTGCTTCCAACTGATCGCTCCTGGAATTGTTTGAATTCTCCAAGCCCTTTGTGAGGAGAGCTTTCATTTCTTCTTGCCCCAGAGACAAGTTCAAGAACATTTCCTGCAGCTGAGCAGTCTGATCTTGGATATCTTTGACAGACCTTTCTAGAGCCATCTCTTACTGAAATAAACAGTATGAGAGTAAGGAAACCTGAAAAAGGAGAAACTGTCAAGATGCAATGCATGATATGTGGATGCATGCTTTCAAGGATCTCTTGGGGTAAACACAAGAGAATGTTAGAGGTTGAACTTCGATCTTTGATTGGAGAACTCTGCACCTGTGGATGTCTTTCCACGAGAATCAAGCTCACCATGTCAAGTGGGTCATAGCCCCTGATTCAAGTTGTTGTACTTGATCTTTGATTGGAGAACCTTACACCGATGGATGTTTTTCCACAAGAATCAAGCTCACCATGTCAAGTGGGTCATAGCCCCTGATTCAAGTTGTTGCACTTGATCTTTGATGGCATTTGCTTAGAGGAGGAAACCTCTTGCCCCTTGGTAGACGTCTGGTTCAACGTAACCCTGCATCCAAAGAACCCTCGAGATCCTTGAAATGGTCATTGAAAAATGCTATGATATGATGTTATGATGTTATGTACATGTATGCAAGAGCAAGTGAGTGTATATACATGCAAACATATTCACACAAATCAAACAAGTCCTTAGGTTTAGGCTTGCATGAGGTTCAGGTACTACCCTTTTTCAGTTTCGTTGGTTAAGACCTGTCCTATCAAAAGTAACCGGGTTCTAGAGGATCTCAATATCATTGACTACCCTCAATCGGTCATAACTCCAACATCGCTATCTTTTCTTGCGGCCGGAACCATCGCGAGAGTTTAGCCTCAATGAGTGTAGCATACTGCTACAGTTCTATGGCCAAGTTGGGTCAATTTAGGGTTCTAAGGTCGGTTGGTGCTTAATGACTCCTTAGAAGACCCATATTCTCCTCGTTTCAACACAAGGGATATCGGTATAGACCAAGGCGCCACACCAACATAGCCACTGCTTCACCCATGTCGGTATACGCCGGACAGGTCCCTCACAGATTATGCTACCTAAAAGGGTATTCCCCAGATCTGGGTTAGGACCTATGAAACTCCGATGCAAAGCCCATAAATATAAAAGCAAACAAAGCAAACAATTGAAAACAAAGGTGATCTAAACCCTAAGGTAACCCCACTTTCAAGAAGTCCCCAGCAGAGTCGCCAGTTCTGTGATACGGTGAGAGAACTGACTTGAGTTTTTGCGTTTGTATTCGCACTTGTTCGGTTTAGCAAGAGTCGCCACCGAATTTTTATTTTATCCTAAAGGAAAGGTTAAAAAGCACAGGAAAAACCTTTTTGAGATGTTTCGTGGGTTCGGGGGGTAGATTATGAAAAGGGAAGGTATTAGCACCCTTTTCATCCATGGTTATCCATGGGCTCTTAGTTACTTGGTTTTAGATCACTTGCCTTTGATTTTCAATTGCTTGAAATGGTGTGTGTGTGTGTGTATTTTGAAAATGTTTTTGAAGAAGATGCCTTGTCTTAGGCAACCATTGTAATGACTCGTGTTTGAGTGTTTCACAAAGGTGTGTATCTTTTCGAAAAGATGTTTCAAATGTTTTGTTTTGAAAGTGTTTGTGGAGTGTGGTTTGAAAAGTAGGCAAGCGTTTTTGCAAGTTGATCAAGTAACTAAGAGTTGTCTACCCCTATTGTACTCAAAGGTTTTTCTCATGTTTTAACCCTTTTAACAATTTTGTTCCACCATTGTATTTGGTGGACAATCTTGCGTTTAGGATGTTTAACGGGACAGGCGCGGGTCATCATATGGACCATGAATGCAATGGTGCCAAGTGTCTTTGGCAATTTTGCTTGAAGGGACTATGATCATTTGATTAGGCAACTTTCGAAAGCGTCATCGAGGGACTATGATCATTTTGATTTGTTTTGCCAAAGAAACTCGACGTGCAAGCATGGCCCATTTTGGAAGGCATCAAGCGGGATTACCCTAGGGGTGCAAGTGTGATTGTGTATTGATTTCATGTATTTGTCTTTGTATTAGGTTATCTAGCATTTGATTTTATGTACATACAAACCCTAGGTCTAACCATGGTATATTTGAAAGCGGTAAATTGTGGGAATTTAAAGTCTACGCTATTACAAAATAGTATCCGGGAGTGGGGGTACAAATGTTTACAAATGGGGATGAGACTTTAAGGAGAGTAGTGTCCAATAATTTACAACCAAATCGAATTGCACAAATGTAAAATATAATGTATAGCAATGTATAAGAATAACAAATGTATATGTGTAAAGCAAAGTAAATGTATCGACGTATTTGTGTATTGTAACTATGTAAGTGTATGTATTTACAAGTGGTGGAATGTTATCTTAATGAGGAATTAAGTGTTTTGTTTACTTAATGTTATCATTTTGTATTTTTGTTTAGTATGTACAAAACAAAATATTTTAAGAAAAGAATGTTTTAAGTTTAATTATATCTTAGGTATTTTGTTTTTAGTATTAATGTACAAAACAAAATAGTTTAAGAAAAAGAAAAATAAATGTTTTAAGTTTAAGAAAAAAGAAAATATTTTAAGTTTTATGTGTTAATGGATTAGACACAAAGGTTTTAACAAAAATGAAAGTTTTAAGAAAAGTATTAATTTTATGTATTTCTATTTAATATTCTTATATGAAAAACTAGTGTATCATTCAAAAACGAGTTATGTTAAAAAGAAAATAAATAAATGTTTTAGTTTGTATAAAGTAAAAAAAATGAAGAGAAGAAATGAATGGGCTTAAGGGTGGACGTTTGGCCCAAGCTGAAACAAAGGAAACAGAAGCAAAGGGGGGGTGCCTACCAGGAATTACTTGGGCTTTAGGAGGGAAAGGGCAAGGCCCATTGGCGTTTGACACAAACGTTTTAGGGTTAATTGATTTGTTTTCATTTTGGAACGGATTAGGGTTTGTTTGAACACAGAAGCGCCGTCATCGTTCGTCTTTGTTGCTTTCGTCCTCTTCATCTTTTGAGCTTTCTGAATGAAACCCTTCCTTGCCCAGCCACCAACGCCATCGTCCGTCTTCCTTCCTCCATGGATGAGCGTAGTAGCGCCAAGAAACGGTAAAAACAAATCTCTTTTATGCCTTAGCTCTTTTTGATTTCAAGCTTTGATTAAGTACTATTATTGTTTCTGATTGGGAAATATTGTTGTTTGTTTATGTTGAGATGTATGAAAGGAAAGAAAAAGAAGTTATACTACCTTCGTTGGAGGAGGACAAAGGACTTGGAGGCGCTTCCGGTGGCTTGACGGCGAGGGGATGGTGATGATGAAGCTAGCTTGCTTGGAACCCTGGTATTATGTCTTTTTTTGCCTTCTAAGGTTTAATGATGATAAGCTTGAAAACCTTGTTCATGTCACTTCTTTTCTTCTCTTCTTCTCCGTTTGCCCTTCACTCGCTTCTTTCCCTCTTTGAACACTTCTGTTGCCTTTTCTTGATTGTTGGCTTCTGTATGATGATATGGTTGCTTGAGGGCTTTGATATGCTATTGAATGTATGCTCTTGAGTATATTTGCTGATGATATGTTTGGTTGCCTCAGTTGCCTTTGCCTCAGTTGCCTTGATGTGCTTTCCCTGTGATGAGGCTTCCTCTGAGGGCCTTTGGGATTGCTTGTGTATTTCTAGTATGGTTCTGAGTTTGAGGAATATGGTTGGTTTTTGGAGAAGCTTTGAGTATGAGCTTGGTCAGTTTGATGTTCTGAGGGCTCTTTGATTGTTCAGTTGAAGCTTGACAGGTTTAGGTTTGTATGGTTAGGCTTCTGGTTTTTGAACCTCTGTTTGCAGGTTTTAGCTTATTTTGACAGATTGGGTATGTTTGTAATGTAAACTGAGTTTTGGTTTCAGCAGGGTGGAGGCAGTTTTTGTTGAATGATTACAAGCTTGTGGTTTTGTTCATGTTTGCAGCTCTGAGTTGTTTTTGGATACAGGTTTGGAGGCTTGGGAACTGTCTTGGAGGCAGCTTTGCAATCTCTTTTTCTTTCAGTTTGTGGTATTATGTTTTTTTGTAATAATCTCTGCCTCCTCTACTGTTGATAACAGTTTTGTTTTTATATCTTTTGTTCTTTCAAGCCTAAGCCCTATAAGCCTCTTTCTTCTTTTTCTCTTCTCTCTCTAGTACAAATTAAAGCATTTTATATTGCTTAGGTGTACTATGTTCTGAAAAGGCAACTGCTGGAAAATGATGAAATTTTACATTACTTGCACTTGTTGCTTTGCCTCTGCATACTTTATCTCTTCTTCCAGATTTTATGTTTCTTTGTGACAGTATTTTGATAGCCTTTTGTACTTTGATATCTTTTTGGACAGCTTTTTGGATATCTTGGATAGTTTGAATTTGTGAATTTCAGTTAGGCAATTCAGTTCAGTTTGTATTTGGACTTTGTTTGGCATTTTATGAACTATGCAGCTTTTTGACCATTTTTGAAATTGTGCAATGTTACAACTTTGTGCATTCATACTTTTTCTTTTGCAAGCATTTTTCATCCCTCTTTGTGAACCGGGAGAAATCTCGTGATTTGCAGAGAGGGCAAACTGATTCCGGCCAGTTGCCTTTAATGATGAATTTTAACTGTGTACCTTTAATTATTTTATCTGCTTTGACTTTTCTTTTGTTTCTTTGTTTTGCAGATAAAACTCAAATGGAGAGGAGTAGCAGTAGAAGCTGAAGATTTGAAGACTTAGGAATATTTAGGATAGTTTTATTTTCATTTTAATTTATTTGTAACATTATTATTATAAACAATGATGTAAATAAATTTACAGTTGTTCAAATAATAGATTGTAACAAACCATTAAAGGTGAATAAAAAATCCTCTTTTGATCAATTAATTCTTTTTATTTCCTTTCAATTGTTTAACTTAATTATTTGAATTTCTTAAATTAAAACAATTGGAAATAAATCCAATTATTCTGACTTTAGAAAAAAGAAATAATTAATAAACGCCCGACGCTTCAAATATCCAAGGCACAGTTAATCAAACCAATATCCAGATATTTATCTTTTTATTGATCAAATCAAACACTGTAGATTCTCAATTTAAGTACCTCAGCTTTTATCTCTTCTCAAATCAAATGCCTTAGCCTTTACTGATTAAACAAAACACTGCAATTTCTTGATTCAAATGCCTCAATCCAAATCTCAGAGTAAACTGAAAAGAACTGTAAAATTAATTCTTTCTGCACGCACAAAATCCTGATTCTTGTCTTAATTTTCACAGAAGCACCTACCTGATCAAATCCTGAGACAAACTCAAACAAACCTTTGCAATCTGCCTGAACTGCTTTAAAATCAATGAAAACCCTAATTTTATCTGCCTGACAAGAAAAGTCTGTTTGACCGATTCTTGAGCCAGTCTGAAAAAAATCAGGAAAAACCCGAAGCTGTGATTTCTTGTGGAAAAATACGAGGGCAAATTTTGGGGTACAACACTTTCCTTGCTATGAGAATTAGGATAGAGATGTATGAAGGGAGTCTTCATTTCTGATCATGTCATGAACCCCTCTGGTTTGTTTAAAAACCCATTTAGGGAAGTTCTGCATTATTTGCCACTGTGTGCTACTTGTGTGTTGTTTGTTTAAAACCATACCTTTTTGTAGGTATTCTACATGCATATTTACAATTGTGCTAAATACATCTAAAGGAGTCTCCTTACTATTCCCTTGTGGATAAGTCCTATAAATAGGCGAGGGAAAAGGGTTGGCAATCGACCCTCGCATTTCGTCAGTGTCATCCTTGGCTCGTGACGCACCACGACGCTTCAGAGTTGTTCCGCTCATGTAACGAGTCATGGAAAAGGGATTTGCAACCAATCCCTCAGGCTTTATAAGGAGTTAGAATTGGACAATGCAGACATTCCCTAATTGTTCATATTGCCTTCTATCTCCTACCTCGATCTCCTATATCTTGGTTAGGTGTTTAGTCACTTCGGACATCGAATTTTTGTTTTTACATCCCATTACCGCTTGATTGCTTCGGGTGATCCGCTCCCCTTATCTAAAGCATTTCTCTTATTTTATATTTTACTCCCGCTTGTTTGTGGCGGGTGATTCACTCCCCTTGACTAAAGCATTTTTCTTCTTTTCTTTGCCATTTTATGCGTGTACTTTTTTCGAGTTTGCTTGCTCACTCGCTTTATATACCAAGTTCGCTTAGGATGTGTTTGTTCCTTTCGGGTTCAAGTTAGACCTTAGGTTGAAAACCATGCATGCTAACATTGGATAGATGTTTTCCTTTTGTTAATCCAAACCTTAGAACCACCATTCCGTGATAAAATTAGGATTAGAAATAGGCTAGTCTCCTGTAGACTCTTTTCTTCCCCTTTTTGCATTTGTATTTAAAACTAAAACTTTCTTTTTTTAAACCATAAAACTTCCTAATCATACTTAAACCATTTTTCAAAGTAAAAAACACAAACCAATCAAGTGTGGCATCTTTCCTTGAGGGCGTAACTAAAAATCGTTTTCACAAGAGTTTGTCACCCATAAAAAACACAAAATAAACAAAAACATGTGAGTTGAACTATGGTTCTATGATTCCTCGAAAAGGATAGGTAGGCAACAGGTCACGGGGCCTAACCGAGAAAAATTCATAAATACTTCCTTCTTTTCCCCATATTTATTTTGCATGCATTTTCTTCAGTAATAAGAAGTAGACATAGATTAAACACACCCTTTGATTAGAACAACAAGAAGTGATATTGTAGAGTACTACCGGCGTTTTGGGTGCTAATACCTTCCCCTCGCGTAATAAACTCCCTTACCCGATCTCTCGATCGCATGACCATCACTTCTCCCTTCTCAGGTTTTCTCTATGTCCACCTATCCTTTCATGTGGGATAAAAGACATTCAATGGCGACTTTATTGTTTAATGATTTTCAGCCGATTCTTTTAGCTTACAAATTCACTAGGGAAAGATCGACCAAATGCTGGTCCATCTCGGAGTCGCTCCTAGCTCTTGTTGTGTTTTCTTTGGGTGTTTATTTTTATGCTTTTAGTTTATTCATTTGTACTTGTATATCTGAGCATATGTATGGATTTCATTTTACTGTTTTCCATACACTACTGATGTACTAGATCTGCCTCTTGATTGGGTGGGTGTTACTAATGAAGTAAAACGCCTAATACCCTGGCCAAAGTGCCCTATCTAGGAAACCTAGGAATAGAGTGGGGACATGACGACTATAGGACGTGGTTCGACTAGTGCAGTCATGTCATATACCACGCTCGGATGAGTTTCAAATGAAGATATTTTCATCATACACATGTGTGTTGCGATGATTTTACTTTCAGGAGAACCCGTGATTCTGAGTTACCATTGGCTTTACCCAGACCTAGTCTTGACCCATGAGTGGGGCGGGGATAATTTTTAGAGGTACCATTGGTGACTTGTTCTGATGTTGACTATTTGTTCAGATGGTGACCGTTTTGACCTGTTGGTGACTATGAGGTTCTCAGATTTATTTTCTAAGTTCTGAATCTGATGTTCATGAGGTTCTTTCAGTTATGTTCCGAACCTATGATCCAAGTACTAGCAGGCTATGCAGAGACGGTACGGTAGAAATTAGTATTATGGAAGTAGTAATCCAATGATTACTTGCACTTGCATCAAAGCATGATTACTTTTAAAAAGAAATGTTAGAAAAATGACACTATATGCTAACCTTGCATGTGCATGTCCATTCCGGGATATCTCACAAAGTTATAGTTTTTGTTAGTAACATCTAGAAAACATTGATGTTCCCAAGAGGAGCAGAAGAGAAAGTTTTACTTATCATTTCTGCTCAAGTTCTTGGCCTTCTTTTAAGATTCTGAAAGACAGTTTAGTCCATCCTAATACAGAGGCTTTCCGTGAAAGACATGGTGGCATTTTGACTCTGATAGGTGTTCGGGTTGATAATGGAACTCTCTGAACTCTGCTTCAGTTTTACAACTATAAATTACACTGTTTCTCCTTCCAAGACAATCAGATCGCTCCGACTTTGGAAGAGTACACTCATTTTCTCAAAATCACCGAGCACATGTTGTTTGTTGCTATCCCAAACGAGCCCAATTCTGAAGTTGTTGCTAAGGTAATTTATTTGGGCCTTAGTGATGTGAAATAAAGATGGAGAAAGAATAGTGATCTACCCTTGGACTTCTCGATCGGTAAAAGAAGAAGAAATGTCTAAATATGGTATTTGGTGCGCGTTCAATGCGTTGTTAGCCGCTGCAGTCTATGGCACTATTCAACAAGGAGATTGAAAATCTCAAAAAGCAGGTTGAAAACAATAATAGGGGTGAAAACATCAGTCGTAAACAAAGAGTATGCTATTTTTTTGACTCGATTCTATAGTTTGGAAATCATGATGGTCAGGAAGGATGAGGTGATGCAAAGTATGGTTTTAAAGCCAGATACGGAGGAGAGAAAGCAACTTGTAAAGGGGACTATTGCCTGGAGTTTTAAAAACTTGGGGCATTGTCTATTGCATTGTTTAGAGCTAGGAGATAGTTTATTATATTTCCTATCTTGTTGTTTCGATTACCATCATGCTTGTTAGGCTGAATTGCTCATCTTTTACTTTCACAACTTTCTTGTATTGAACTTCGTTGGGATTTCTCGCGTTTCCGTTATTATATGAGCAATGTTGGACATTTACTTATATGGCCGTTCTTATTATCATTTTTCTTGACTATTACTGACATATATTAAGTTATGAAAACCCGGAATGGACAATCATTTCATGCCTCATACATATCATGCATTTCATGAATCACACGTTTTTTGACCGGAATTCTTATCTGTTGGTTTTGTCTCTTATTGTCATAATCTACAAGACGACTTCCTTACATACTTATCACACCTGAGACAACAAGTTGAGGATTATGTAGTGGATTGAGCATAACCAAGCTGCAATCTTCAAATACATGGACACCATGAGTGATTGAATGAATCAGCTCAAAGAAACTCTTCATGTCGTCATCCAGGGGCTGGAAGCGTTACTAAGCTGGTTGAAAATGCCTCTATGTCCGAGAATGGTGGCACCAAGACTTACAATTGGGGAATTCCTAAAGAAAATCCTCAGATGATTATGGATGATCACTATGGCGTCATTAATCTCGATGGCCCTCCAAAGGATATTACAGCTAATTTGTTTAAAACTGTCAAAATATACAAGGATTTAGAAGAACGTCTAAAGGCTATGGAGACTTCCAAAAGGCCGGGATTCAATGTTGCCGCTATGTGTTTGGTTCTGGAGGTCGTGACTCCATCGAAATTCAAAGTACCAAAATTCGACAAGTACAATGGGGTTGCATGTCCAAAGACACATCTCCGATCCTACTATAGAAAGATGGCCGCATATGCTAGCAACGAGCCGTTGCTCATGTATTTCTTTCAAGACAATCTGGATGAAGCTCCATTGGAGTGGTATATGTAGTTAGAGAAAACTCATATTAGTACTTAGGGTGAGCTTGTTGATGCTTTCTTAAAACATTATCATTACAATACCTCCATGACGCCTATCCATTCACATTTTCATAGTATGTCTCAGAAGGCTAATGAGTCTTTCAAAGAATATGCCCAGCGGTGGCGCAATTTGGCCGCGAGGGTTCAGCCTCCTCTCTTGGATCTAGAACTGGTAGATTTGTTTATGAATACCCTCTGAGGTCCGTATTTGCAACACATGCTCAACAACACTTCTGATTCCTTTTCGGATATGGTTATAATTTAAAAGCAGGTTGAAATGTGTGTTAAGGTAGGAACCATTACAGGTACATCTAGAATAAGTGGTATTAACGACTCAGGTAGTGGAAAGAAATCATATTCTAACGGTTTTGTCAAGAAGAAGGAAGGAGGGGTGAGCAATGCCTTTGTTGATAAGGGCAAAGTTGCTATACAAATTCCATATTATCAAAATCATGTTGCTGCTCCACAACAACAGTACGAACCACCACAAAACTATTAACAAAATCAAAGGCCCCAAGGACAATGGGGTGAATAAAGGCCGCAAAGTTATCCCGAGAGGAAGTTTAATCATGTCCCAATGTCGTATGCCCAATTGCTTCCACAATATTTAGATGGCCAATTGGTACAACTCCGAGAGTTAGGTCCTCCACCGGCTAAACTTGCAAGGGCTAAACTTTCATTCAGGTGCTCCAGGCCATTCGATCGGAAACTGCAGAGCTTTAAAGTATAAGGTGCAAGAACTTTTGGATGCCAAGGAGTTAAGCTTTGCTCCTATGGGTCCTAATGTTCAAAATAATCCCATGAACTACATCGTGGGGCTGCTGTTAATGCAATCGGGCTCGATGATGGTCATGACTTATTGACTCAAGTTAATGAGGTTCGGATGACAATGGAGGTTTTAAGAGAACATCTTTTGCAGCAAGAAGTTCTACAAGAGCTTCATGACTTATATTTGAAATGCTCATCCAATCCGGATGAGTGTGATGAATTGAAAAATTCCATTTAGAAATTGATGGACGAAGGGTTTGTTAGAGTTGAGAAGGTCATCCCTGAGGATGACATTGTTATTATGGAGATTCTATACTATCCGACCAATTTTTATTGGAATAATTCAAGAGTTCCATTGGTTATACATTTTCCATCCCTCCATGCGCTAGATCAGAGTCTAGTTGCTCCTCTACTAATCCAAGCACCGACATATCCAAATACAATTCCTATTTCAATGGGCGATCATAGAGCAGTTCCATGGGAGTACAATGTTGTTTACATCCATGGAAAGAAAGTTGTATGTACTTTGATTGAGAATAAGCACATATCCAAAATTTTTGGAACATGTAGAATAACCCAAAGCGGAAGAGTCATTGCTCTTACTCCACCTCCTCTTGAAGAAGTTATTGAAGATATTTCTATGAAAGATAAGGGGAAGCAAGTAGTTAGTGATTCTCTTGGGGAGTTTTTTGAAAAACGAGTAGAACAACTAATTAGGATAATCAAGAAGAGTGATTTTAAGGTGGTTGACCATCTGAATCAGACTCCTGCAAAGATATCAATCTTATCTCTTCTCTTGTACTCTGAAGTGCATCGAACTACCTTGATGAGAATTTTGCATGGTTTCCATGTGAATCCTGAAATTTATTTGGCTTAATTTGAAGGGGTTGTTACAAATATTTCTGTGGGGAACTGTCTGAGTTTCAGTGATGATGAGCTTCCTCCTGAGGGCCGAGCTCATAATAAAGTGTTGCATATCTCCGTCAGATGTTTGGACACTATGATATCTCGAGTATTAGTAGACACTGGGTCTTCTTTAAATGTTATGCCTAAACATACTATGTTCAATCTAAACATGGACGGGGTTATGATGAAACCTAGCATGCTAACAGTCAAAGATTTTGATGGGTCAATAGGATCTATGCAGAGAGAAGTTGACATACCCATCAAGATTGGTCCCCACATGTTCTACTTGTCATTCTATATTATGGATATTCATCCATCTTATACTTTCCTTCTGGGACGCTTGTGGATCCATATTGAAGGGGCTGTAACCTCAAATTTGCTCCAACATTTTAAATTCATCGTTAAAGACAAGGTCATCGTATTGGTGGAGAGGAGGACACCGTGATCAACAATGTTACTTCCTTTCGCTACGTTGAAGTGGACAGAGAAGTACATGAAACCCCTTTCCAAGCCTTGGAAATCATTTGTGTTGACAGAGTCTCCTCCGTGCTAGAAACTAAAAAGAAATCCGGAGTTCCAATGGCTTCTTTGAAGGATGCCAAAGCCATTTTGGAGTCAGGAATTCCCAATGAAGAATGGGATAAAGTGATCGAGGTGCGTTAAAAACAGGATAAGTCTGGTCTTGGATTCGGGTCCTCTTCTTCAGATCGTGTTGGTTCTGGTCCAACCATGCTCAAAGGGAAATAGATTCCCCCACTTTTAGAGGTGTTTGTTAGTGCTGGTCCAAGTGTTCAAGGAAAAATCCATGCAGTGGATAGTGATGATGAATACGGGGCAAATATATCTCAATATATTTACAAGATTTCTCTTGATCAAGTACTCAACAATTGGAATGCTACTGATATTCCCGAAGTGGTTTTCTTTGACATGTGATGTTATTGTTTTAAATAAGTCACATGCTTTGCCAAAGGCATGTTGATAGCTTGTTAAAAGGGCCTCATCATGTTTCCGTGTTTGTTTAAAATTGAATAAAATCTCATTTTCGCATACAATTTTTTTTCTCTCTATCTTTTCTTTTATTTTTGTAAAATATAAAATGGAAATGCTTTTCCTTTTAAATCTTTAAGCATTTTTCCACTTTGCATTCATATTCTAAAATAAGGCATGATTCATCAATCATGCAGGTCTGCCTTGAATTCTATTATAAACGATGATGTTACAGTTCCTTGCACCAATATCCTTGGATATCCGAATGACCAAGCCAATGAAGATAGTGCGGAAGATTGTGAATTTCCAGAGGACTTGACAAGACTGTTGAGACAAGAAGAGAAAGTAATCCTTCCCCATTAAGAAGCCATTGAGATCATAAACCTCGGTACTGATATAGTGAAAAGAGAGGTCAAGATAGGGGCCTCTTTGCAAAATGATGTAAAGAAGGAGTTGATTAAGCTTCTTAGCGAGTACTCCGACATATTTTCCTGGTCGTATGAAGATATTCCTAGTTTAGATACTGATATAGTTGTGCATCTTTTGCCACTTAAGCTAGAATGTCCTCCGGTAAAGAAAAATCCGCACAAAACTAGTCCAGATATGTCCCTCATGATCAAAGAAGAGGTTGAAAAGCAGCTGAACGCAGGTTTCTTGTTGGTATGTGAATATTCAAATTGGATTGCTAACTTCATACACGTTCCTAAGAAAGATGGTAAGGTGAATGTGTGTGGATTATCGAGATCTGAATAAAGCAAGCCCAAAGAATGACTTCTCGTTACCTCACATTGATGTATTGGTTGATAATACGAGTCAATCCTCAGTTTTCTCCTTCATGGATGGTTTTTTGGGGTATAATCAGATAAAGGTGGCTCCATAAGACATGACAAAGACGACATTCCCTACTCCTTAGGGTAATTATTATTAAAAGGTCATGCATTTTGGTCTCAAAAATGCTGGTGCAACATATTAACATGCTACGATGACGCTCTTTCATGATATGATTAATAAGGAAATTGAAGTATATGTTGATGATATGATTTAAAAATCACAAACATAGGAGGAACATCTGGTTCATTTGCAAAAGTTGTTTGCGCGTCTGCAAAATTTTAGGCTAAGGCTTAATCCGAACAAGTGTGCCTTCATGGTGTGATCTGGAAAACTACTTGGTTTCATCGTAAGTCAGTGAGGAATTAAAGTAGATCCCAACAAATTAAAAGAAATACAAAATATGCTGGCGACAAAGAATGAAAAATAAGTAAGAGGATTCCTTGGGAGACTGAACTACATAGCTAGGCATAATGTCTCATCTCACAACTACTTATGTACCCATCTTTAAATTGTTTTGCAGGAATCCAAATTTCCAATGGGATGATAATTTCTAGGAAGCCTTTGAAAAGATCAAACAGTATCTCCAGGAACCACCAGTCCTTATTCCTTCAGTGCCCGGAAGGCCACTCATCATATACTTGACGGTGTTGGAAGAATCTATGGGTAGTGTGCTTGGACAACATGACGAAACAAGGCATAAAGAGCATGCGATCTAATATCAAAGATGGACCCAATAAAGTATATCTTTGAAAATGTAGCACTCACAGGTAGACTTTCCTGGTGGAAGATGCTTTTATCTGAATATGACATTAAATATGTTACACAAAAGGCTATCAATGGTAGCATTCTTGTAAATCATCTCGCTCATCAGCCATTGGAAGAGTACCAATCGATGAAATTCTAATTTCCTGACAAAGACGTTATGAAGCTTGATGATTATGATGTGGTCAATCCAAAAGAGCGATGGAATCTTATGTTTGATGGTCCATCGAACGCGAATGGTCATGGCATTAGGACAATACTAACTTCCCCATGCAATACTCATACACCATTTACAGCCCAATTATGTTTCGGTTGTACGAACAATATGGCAGAATACAAAGCCTGCGTGATGGGTCTTGAAGCAGCCGTCGACCTTAAAATAAAAATGCTTAAAGTCTTTGGAGAATCTGCTTTGGTCACACACCATGTACGAGGAGATTAGGAAACAAAGCACCCCGGTTTGATTCTGTACAGAGACTACATCCTGCAACTAATACCCGCTTTTAATGAGATCACCTTTGCACATATTCCCAGAGACGAAAATCAGTTAATCGATGTTTTAGCTACTTTAGCATCAATGTTCACAATGAGCTTTCCAAATCAGGCGCCTAATACACATATTCTCCATTCAGAGAACCAGCACATGTCTTTCCTGCTCATTGTCTCTCGATCGAGGATGTGTCTGATGAAAAGCTGTGGTATCACAACATCAAAAGGTACCTTGAGAAGCAAGAGTATCCCGAGAATGCTACAATTTGTGATAAGCGTATTCTTAAAAGGTTAGCATCCAAGTTCCTCTTATTGGGATAAGTCTTGTATAAGAGAAATTATAACTGAGTTCTTCTCAGATGCGTGGATAGACACGAAGCAGAATCGATCATAAAGGAAATCCATGAGGGTTCTTTAGGGATTCATTCGAGCGGGAATTCTATGGCAAAGAAAATCCTACGTGTAGGGTATTTTTGGATGGCAATGGAGAGTGACTGTTGAGTATATGTAAAGTTGTGCCACAAACGCTAGTTGTATGCATACATAATTCATGTTCCTCAACCTCCTTTGAATGTTATGACTTCACCATGGCCGTTTGCAATGTGGGGTATTGACAAGATTAGAAGTATTGAACCGAGCGCTTCGAATGTTCATAGGTTCATTCTCGTGGCTATTGACTATTTCACCAAATGGGTGGAAGCAACTTCTTACAAGAATGTAACTAAACAAGTCGTTACCAACTTCATCATGAAGGAAATGATATGCCGTTACAGAATTCCTCATAGAATCATCACTGATAATGGTTCTAATCTCAACAACAACATGATGAAGGAGTTGTGTGAAGAGTTTAAAATTGAACATCACAATTCATCGTCGTACCGACCAAAGATGAGTGGTGCAGACGAAGCTGCTAACAAGAACATAAATAGGATCGTCCAGAAGATGGTCAGAACGTACAAATATTGTCATGAAATGTTTCCTTTTGATCTGCATGTCTACAAAAAGTCTATGTGTAATTCAATAGGAGCGACTCCATTTTATCTTGTCTATGGTAAAGACGCCCTACTTCCCGTCGAAGTGGAGATTCCTTAGTTAAGGGCTCTAATGGAAACCAAGCTTGATGAGGCAGATTGGGTTTAGACAAGACTTGACCAACTCAATTTGATTGACGAAAAACGCCCGGAACCCATATATCATGGCCAGTTGTACCAGCAGATGATGCAAAGAAAATTTGACAAGAAGATCCGTCCTCAGAAGTTTTATCCTGGTGATCTAGTCTTGAGAAAGGTTATCATGCAAAGCCATTCTGATGCAATGGGGAAATGGACTCCCAACTACGAGGGACCATATATTGTGAAGAGAGACTTTTCAGGAGGTGCTCTAATCCTGACAGACATGGATGGGGAAGACGTTCCACTTCCATTCAATTCAGTCTCAGTAAAAAAATGCTATGGATAATGAGACCCGCTAAGTCAAACCAGCAAGGGCGACTCAAGCAAAAAATGGGCATCCCGGTGGACATATAGAGAAAGTCCAGGAAAAAATTAGGGATAAAATGAAAAAAAAGGATGATGACCCCCTAAGTCGAAAACCCAAAAGGGAGACTTAGGAAAAAATGGGTATCCTGTTGGATAAAAAACCGGAAAGGGCGGTCCAAGTAAAAGTTAGGGATCATGAGCGAGAGGCTGTAGTATGGATACTCTTCACGTATAACACATGCACATCTATAGCACTTGGCAACAAACTGATCAGTCCAACTGCTACTCTTCAGAGGAAAGGCATTAAGACTACTAAGGATATGGGAATTGTAGCAATACCGGTTTTAATGATAATTCGAGCATCTCTCATTTCCTTTTTTACCTATTGTATTTTTAGTTTCCTTTTCGCAACTACCTCATATAGGATTCGAATCCATGTACATATGCTTGTTTATAAGCCAATTGCCAATCAATAAAGTTTGTTTTCATAAAAAAGTTGTCTTTTATTACCATAAAATGTTTTTCGTATGCGAAATGTGTTTTATTCGTTGTTGAAAATTGCATTCGAAACACGTGGAATAAAACATTTTTCCAAGCTAAGATAAAACTTGACTTTATGTTGATTTGCAACCACAAGGGAGTTCTGTATGCATTTCAAACGTTGTTTTTCTTTGTAGGTAGCAACTGATAACGGTCACCCTGACCTAACTAGTGCGTGAAGCCGCCTTCATCTTCTACACACAATTCCAAACTTAATTCTCCAAGTGAGTTCAGAAAGTTCGGAGTCACCGTTTGACTTGGCACGCGCAAGTGCATATTCTTTAAATCGGGGCATTCGAGAGATAAATCAGGGCACTCACAAAGCTAGACACGGGCATTCGCAGGTGTCTGTGTCCATCTTTTTATTCCCAAGTGATTTAAGAGGCAATTCCCTAGTAGAGTAAACATGGGGGAGTCGAGATGTTTCGTGTGGTTCAGCATGTGATCTCCATAAAATTATCCTATAAACCTTCCCCAATGGAGTAAATTGTGGCATTCGCAGGTGTCCGTGTCCATCTTCTTATCCTCGAGTGATTTAAGAGTCAAATCCCTAGTAGAGTAAACTTGGGGAAGTCGAGAGTTTTTATGTGGTTCAGCATGTGATCTCCACAAAATTATCCTATAATCCTTCCCCAGTGGAGTAAACTGATGCATTCACAGGTGTCTGTGTCCATCCTTTTATCCCTAAGTTATTTAAGAGGGAATTCCCCAGTAGAGTAAACTTGGGGGATTCGAGAGGTTTCGTGTGGTTCAGCACGTGATCTCCATAAAATTGTCCTATAAACCTTCCCCAGTGGAGTAAATCGAGGCATTCATAGGTATATGTCTCCATCATTTTATCCCCAAGTGTTTTAAGAGGTAATTCCGTAGTGTGGCGTAAACTTGGGGCTTGTATTCGAAGAAATCAACATGGTGTTCAATATCCATTCCTCGGCATATTCAGTCCTACCATCCTCTCAACAGTTCAGGATGTAGGGAAGTTGGGCCAGATTATCTCTTCCCCAATTCATAATTCAGTGGCATACCTGAAAACTCACTCTGTCAAAAAATCAGTCCTCAGCGGAATCACCAATAATCTTCGGTATCATGAGCTCCCCAGAGAAAATTCTTATCAGTATCCCTAATGATCCTTGGTACCGTAAGTTTCCAGCGTCGATATGTATTGGTATCCCCGATGATGACCAATAGTTCCCAACAAGCCTTCACTTATCCCCATGAAGTTTATTTCTTTGCATTGCATATATTTATCACTACATAATATTGCATCTTTAAAAGCGCATAGCCGATCCATCAGAATGGATCTTTACGGAAAAAGAAATTAAAACATGAATACAGATTATAAGACAGATCAAGTACCTTACACGAAACACCTGAACATTCAAAGACAACAATACATCCCTGTAGCGGTAGAAATGTTGAGACTAGGCCATTGGATTGACTTAACTCGCACAATTCAAATAAAAATCGACACCGCGCTTTATTGTTTCCAAAGGAATGGGAAAAGAACGAATAACCCAAAAGAGGGGGAGAGAATCTAAGTTCGGGGGTTGGTTATGCAAAGGGAAGGTATTAGCACCCTAAACATCTACGGTTCTCCGCAAGAACCTCTTTGAAAATTTGTGTATTTTAGATATAAATGTTGTATAAAAATAGATGGCGGAGATGAGAAAAGAAATATATTTTTACAATTTTTGCACCCGCCGCAATTGCGAACCTTTAGTGCCTACGTACCACCTTCTGTGTAATAGGGGATCAGGGTACTCGTAGTTCACCTTTAAAAATTTAAAACACAAGTGTGTTGGTTAATTTTAAGAGACGAGACATCATTGTCTTGTCCGAGTGGAAGAACATACTTACTACCCACGATTATGAGAAAGGAGAATATGCGTCATCTCAAAGTGGAGGATATAGCTTGGATTTTAAAATCAACAAAGCCTCGCTCAACACCCAAGTGGAAAATATCTCACTTCACTATATATCGTGGAAGTTTAGTAGTTCGCTTCACTACAAGGATTGACAAGAGTCTAATCTTTTGAGAAAATTTTAAAGTAAAAAGCACAAACTGGCAAAATGGTTTGAATGAGATTGATTGACTTTTAGTCTTATCACAAAAATGTCAAAGTATGATTAAGTTGTTTAAAGTTTGATTGAGAAAGTATTTTTTTTGTAAATGCATGGACCTAAGTTCACGTTTATTGTGAAAGTAGTTCAAGTTTAAAACAAGAATAATTTTCAAAAGGAGGGAGAAACTTTTTGAAATTAAAGAAGATGGGAGAAGATGAAGAGTCTATCCTAAAGCATGAGGTAAAAGCTAGGGAAAATAACCATTTAACCAACAAAAAGCCAACACTTGACACAATGAGTCAAGGCAAAATTCTGATCCTTTGGATTGAAACCAAACAAGCAAAGATAATAAACCTTTCAAGAAAGCCAAGCTTCAATTGCATTAAGTCTTCACAAAAATTGGGCATAGTAACAGCTGTATACAGATGAATTCCCGGTCACAAACAAAGCATGTAATTAAAACAACCTGCATGCAAAGCAAACAAACAACCCAATTTCTTGGGGTAAACCCCAAGAACTCCAGAAAAAATAACAATAGAAATCATAAGGTCTCAAGGTAGGTCAAAGTCTCTAATCCTAAGTCCGAGAAGTCCATCACTACATGATGCTAAGGATAGTGACAAAGTAGTCCAAGGAAAATTGAGGTTTTTTTATGGTTCAATTTGATTATTACGTATCTTCAAAAAGAAATGAACAACTCAAGGGAGCAAAATAAAAATAACAGAAAAGTAAATGCTCAAGTGAGCAAAGATGAAAATAACATGAAATGTAAATGCTAAAATAAATATGCTTAAAGTAAAGAGCATAAAGTAAAATCATAAAATAAAGTCAATTGTTATAAATTAGAGGTTAATTGAATGATCATATTGAAACATGCATTTAAAAATCATTAGAGGATTGATAAAACCAAAGCCTCTCAATAACAACTTTTATTTGCTTTTTGTCAAGTATATCATTCATTTCAAAATCTCAAGGCAACAATAAATAATCAATGATGTTTAAGTGATTAACTTTGACCACAACTTATGAAGATTCATTAGAGGATTGATAAGACCAAAGCCTCCTAACAATGAATCACAAAATTATTGGATCAAAGATTTCAAATTGACATACTTGGGCTTGCAAATATAGGTTTGAGCCACAAATGATAGTTTCTCCAATCATGGAAAAATTTAGTACTATGTTAAGCAATCGTAAGTGGACTTATATATAAGTCACACCTATTTTGAGGTCGGCCAATAGCAATATATGTACCATATGTTCAGAGAAATGATATGTAAATCATTCTCCTACAACATATGGTACAAGTAAGAAGGGGATAAGATGAAGAGGGGGGGAATAAGAATTAAACCACATTTGAACCAAAAATTTAATCAAGCTATCATTTAAAGCGTTCATCTATTTTGGAGGAGTTGAACTCAACATCCAAGATTCAATGATGTTAATGAAGCTCATGATCAAAATCTTATAGTGCAAAATCAGCCAGAATATATACAAAAATAAAATTGTATTTAAAAATAAAGAAAAAAGATTTTTTAAAATGGTTTTAAATGAAAATATAAGGGGAAAACAGTAACTATATTCAAAACATCTGAGAAAAATTCAATGAGACCATAGGAAAATCAGAAATGAGGTCAAATATTTTTATAAATTTTTTGGTAATTTTTTAAAGTCAAACTATTTTTAAAATTAAAAAAAATAGGCAAAATAAACTATAAATTGTGAAAAATAGTAAAGCCAGAAATAAAAATAAAACGAGGTCACCAATATTTGTCAAGAGGTAATTGGATCCTTCCATATTTTTTTCTTCAGAATTTACAAATTGAGAAAAGTATTTTTAAACATTTAAAATAACTTAAATAAAGTTAAAAAATATAAAAAATATCAAAACACAAAATAAAATTGAGAAAAAATAATAATAAAAAAGCAAAAAGTCAAAAGTATTCTTAAGAATTTTTTCAGATTTTTTGAAGTTAAAATGAATTTTTTATGAATTTTTGAAGTTTAAAACAAATAAAATTTAAAATCAGAAAATAAATTAAGAACCAAAAACATGTAGACTATTGGATGAGAGTCAAAACGCGTTAGTAAGCTAATCCATTGGATCAGACGCGTTGTGCATTTTATGGTCCTCAGGAAATATTGCACGTGATCAATTGTTAAACGAATTTGAAAAAAAAGCGTGGCAATTTGTCATTGGTTGAAGACAGACACGTAGGTCATCTTCAACTTCTGTCCAAGCAAATTACAACTTCATGAAATGGAAAAATTAGAGCTCGATACCGGTACCATTCACTTCATCTCTTCAAGACGATTCCAATGGTACTCTCGCGAAAAATTTATGTAAGGTTTAGCATAGTCGTTTCGGAAGGAAAGATTTGAAAAGGGGTTTGAAAGTTCATGGCCAAAACTCACTACCAGTTTAAAACAAATTTTGCGACTAGAATCAGAATGATGAGAGCTTCACTACAGTACCAAAGTTTGAGAGAATTGGTGAAGGAATCTAGCTATTGAAGTTCAAATTCAGAGCTCTGAAACTTGAATTGGCTAGCACGATTTAGGAAGTCTTGGAGCTTGGTTCTTATTATGTTATCTTTATATCCCTACTCGGGGGAATGCCAATATATCCTTCCTGAGGAACTAAAGTCTTCACGTGCAAAATAAATCCACATTCTTGAACTAGGACTTAAAGCTCACAAAAATCTTAATAATAATGTTGATGGGGACCACAGATTCAAACCAGAAACAAATCGAAATGAAACAGTCAACCGAGATAGCACCTGATGAGAAATAAACTCAAAACAGGACCACATTCATCTCAGATAAAGACCTGAATAGGAAAAAAATTCCACAAGGGATAAATCAGTGGGGAAATAGAAAGAATATACACTTTTTACTTAAAGTTGATAATTTATTGAAGAGAGGGTACCACAACTCTGCAACTAGGGTAATATGCCATTAAAAAATCAATGGATGCAAATGAGTAACGAACTTAGTTCAATTATGCATGATGCATGTATGAATGTTATCATGTATATGCTGGAAAAACTATTACACCATATTGTGGATAAACAGACAAAACCATAATTGGGTAAAGTTAATACTCGGCTAAATCACATCCAGCTGTTGTACCCCAATTTTCCCCCTAATATCCCTTCATCATATCATATCAATTCAATCATAACAAAATCACATTAGGGTTTGGTTCTTCTCCATATCTTTAGCTTTTGTTCTAGGAGGAATCACCAAGCACCTTGACTTGCATTTTATGATCATACATGTTTTTTATTTATTATCCTTTAACTAATAAATACTATGAGTGTTTGCCCCAATTGTTAATGTTGTAGGTAAAAGCACAATACATTCCATCAAGATTTATCTAGGGATTCATGAGTTCATTTATGTGCCTTCCTTAACAAAGCTTCATTGAGATTCAAGCCTCGTCATTAAAGATGTTTTTAAGTGATATCATGACAAAGTCTTTTATGATTCATCATGCATCAAGTTGTTAAAATTAGTTCCAAATTACCTGGGTTGATTGAAGAAGTTTGATTCAAATGGACAAGTCTTTGATTTCATTGATCACAAGTGCATATCTCCTTCAATTCTCAAGATTTGGAAGTGGTTTTGGTTGCTTTTGTTTCTCCTTATCATCCTCAAAGTCTTATAAGCACATAACAAAGGTATTTGTGCAAGAAGATTGGTAAAAATTGCAAAGGTTTCCCAAGGCATTTTCTTGCTCTAAGAGTTAGGGTTTTGAACTTCAAAGGGGTATATCTTGATCATATTTTGGTATTTTTGAATTATTACAAAGGCATCCTTCTATTCAAAGGGTTATTAACAAATCACTTAAAAAGTTTAAATGAAATTTTGTATGGTAGAAACTTGATGATGAAGAAATATTACCAGTCCTCCAAGTGGACCCTCAAATTCCCTTATGTGACTTCAAATGAACATAACTTGATCAATTTTTATCACCTTGAGCCCATTATTTTTCCAGAATGATCTTGGAAATGTGAACTTCAACCTTTCTTTTATGTGAAAAGCTTTAAAATGGATGGAAGATGCTTTAAGGATGCAAAAGATTATAGGTCATTTCTTGAATTTTTGCCAATTTCAACAAGTCATAATTATCTCAATTTTTGGAGATTTTGAATGGTTCAAGTTTCAAAATTATATTCAAGAGGTCTACTTCATGCAATCTTTTTTTTGGTCAAGAGAAAATTTCAAGTGGAAGGCCATGTTTGGATGCAAGACATTATAAGCCATTTTTGAAGAAAAACTTAGAAATTTTCTAAGTATGGAAAGTCAACTTCTTTATCCCAATTTTGACTCATTGCAACTTTACGCTCAAGCAAACATTTGTTCCCATTCTTTGCACATTGAAAATATTGTAACCTCATCTTTCTAAAGCTTCGAGAATCATGTCCTAAGACCCCTTGAGTTGAGAATGCCATTGGTTTGAATTTTCCAATTTTAAACTGAATTTTTCACCAAGTCAGGATATTGAAATCATTGTTTTGGCCTATAATCACAAAATTGTTGCACATTTTTGCTTCTAAACATGTTTACTGAACTTCCAGAAATGATTATTACATTAAAACACAAAGTTTGGATGAGTTTTGATCAAAATAGAAGTCACACTTTTCTTGTTTGAAACTTCACACGATTTCCTTCCAAACTTCATCATTTCACACGCTTGAGCATTCCATTTGATTCCCTATAAATAGAGGGTCATCCCTCATTCATTTCCTCAAGCTTGGAAAGCCAGAATTACCCTACCAAACTCTCTCTTGAACTCAATTTTCTATAACTTCCAATTTTCTCTTACAACCTTTATCAATCATTTTTCTTTGTCAATTCACTTTCCTTGAACCTCACTGAAGCTAACAGAAGAAGAATTAAGCTCTAAAACTCCCTGAATCGTGCTAGTCAAGTCTAGTTTCAGAGCTCTGCAACTTAACTTCAAAAGGTAGATTCCTTCACCAATTTTTTCAAACTTTGATACTATTGTGAGGCTCTCATCATCCTGGTTCTAGTCGCAACACTTGTTTTTAACTGGAAGCACGTTTTGACTATGAAATTTCAAATCCCTTTTCAAGACTTCTCTTCCAAATTGTTTGAGCTACAGTTTATATAAATTTTTCGCGAAGGTAAGGTTGTCTTCGTCTTGATGAGACGAAGCGAATGGAATAGGTCCGCGCTTCAGATTTTACAGTTTGAGGGACCTGTGTTTCACGTTGGCTGGAGGTTGAAGATGACCAACGTTTCATCTTCCAACCAATGATGGCGTGCCATTTGGAACTTTTTAAAATCTGATTTATATTTGATTCAGTGCTTTATTCAGTAATGACCATGGTATGCATAGCGCGCCAGATCCCTTGGATTTGATTACTAACGCGTTTCAAATCTCGTCCATTGGTCCACATTTTTTGGACTTTATTTTATTTTTTTGATTTTTATATTTAAATGGTTTTAAACTTCAAAAATTCATATAAAATTCATTTTAACTCCAAAATATCTGAAAAAATTATAGAAAATACTTTTGATTTTTATCTTTCTTCTTTTTATATTTTCACAATTTTATTTTGTGTTTTGGTATTTTTTTTATAATTTTTCATTTTATTTGAGTTGTTTTAAATGTTTAAAAAAATTACTTTTCTTCATTTTTAAATTATGAAAAAAAATAGGGAAGGATCCAATAACATTTTGACAAATATTGGTGACCTCATTCATTTTTTATTTATTTTTGACTTTGTTATTTTTTATCATTTTTGGTTTATTACACCTATTCCTTTTAATTTTAAAAATAGTTTCTGACTTAAAAAAATTACCAACAATTTTATAAAAATATTTGAGTTCATTCCTAATTTTTCTATGGTCTTACTTATTTTTTTTCTTGATTAATTTGAATATAGTTTCTATTTTTCTCTCTTATTTCCATTTTATAATCATTTTAAAAACCTTTTTCTTTTATTTTAAATATAATTTTATTTTTTGTATATATATTATGGCTGATCTTTGATTAAAATTTTGATCATGAACTTAATTAACATCACTGGATCTATGGGTTTTAGTCTAACTCCATAAAGATGGATGGATGATTTTAATAATAATTTGGTTAAATTTTGGTTCAAATATGGTTCATTCCTTTCCCCTTTCCTATTCAGCTTATCCCATTCTTATTGAATCAAATGTTATTGGAGCATGATTTACATATCATGTCTCAAAATATAAGGTGCATAGATTGCTATTGACCAGCCTCAAAATAGGTGTGACTTCTATATAAGTCCACTTACGATTGCTTAACCTAGCGCTAAATTTTGTCCCGACTCGAGAAAATGATAATTCTTGGCCCAAACCTATGTTTGCAAGCCCTAGTATGTTAATTTGAACCCTTTGATCCAATAAACTTCAGATCCATTTTTAGGAGGCTTTGGTTCTACCAATCCTCTAATGGAACTTCAACAATTTTTGTCAATGTGGATCACTTAAACATCATTGATCATTAAGTGTTGTATTGAGAACTCTTAAATGGATGATATACTTGACAAAAATAAAATGCAACCTGTTGTTGAGAGGCTTTGGTTCTACCAATCCTCTAATGAGTTCCAAATGCATGTTTCAAGATGATCATCCAACTAACTACTAATTCCTAACAATTGACTTTATTTTTATGCTTTTACATTATGTACCATTTACTTTAACATTTACATTTCATGCTATTTTAATATTTGCTCACTTGAGCCTTTATCTTCATGTCATTTTTATTTTGCTCACTTGAGCTTTTCATTTCTTTTTGAAGATACCTAATAATCAACTTGAACCCTAAAAGCTTTAATGTTACTTGGACTACTTGGTTACTATCCTTGGCATTATGGAGTAGTGGACTTCTTGGACTTAGGATTAGAGACTTTAACCCACCTTGAGACCTTGTGACCTCAAATGTTATTTTGTCTGGAGTTCTTGGGATTTACCCCAAGACATTGTGTTGTTTGTTTATTTTGTGTGCATGTTATTGTGATTACATGCTTTATCTGTGATCTGGAATTCATCTGTATACAACCGTTTCTCTGCCCAATTTTTGTGAAGACTTAATGCAAATTGAGCTTGGTTTCCTTAAGAAGTCCTTTTTTTAATTGTTTGTTTGGTTTCAAATCCAAAGGATGGGAATTTTCCATTGACTCATTGTGTCAAATGTTGGCTTCGTTTTGGGTAGATGGTTCTTTCCCCTAGCTTTTACCTTATGCTTTAGGATAGTCTCTTCATCTCCTCCCATCTTCTTTAATTTCAAAAAATCTTCTCCCTCCTTTTGAAAACTCTTCTTGTTTTAAAACTTAAACCACTTTCATAATATACTTGGACTTATGCCCATGCATTTTCAAAAATTATTTCTTAAACAAATTTCAATCAACTTAACAATAATTTGACATTTTTGTGTGAAGACTAAAACTCAATAAATCTCATTCAAACTATTTTGCCATTTTGGCTTTTATCTTTAAAAACTTTTCTCAAAATATTGGACTCTTGTCAATCCTTGTAGTGGTGCAAACAATTATACTTCTATAATATGTAGTGAAGTGAGATATTTTCCACTTGGGTGTTGAGTGAGGCATTGTTGATTTTGAAATCCAAGCCATATCCTCCAGTTTAGGATGATGCAAATTCTCCTTTCTCATAACTGTGGGTAGTAAGTATGTTTTCCACACGAACAATGAGAATGGTGTTTTTTCTCTTAAAATTAACCAACACACTTGTGTTTTTTTAAAGTTAAAAAAAAAAGAACTACGTGTAACCTGATCCCCTATTGCACGGAAGGTGGTACATAGGCACTAAAGGTTCACAACCGCAATGGGTGAAAAAGTCATAAAAAATATACTTCTTTCCTCACCACCACAATCTATTTTTTACACAACATCTTTATATCCAAAATATACCGATTTACAAAGAGGTTCCTGTGGAGTACCATAGATGTTTATGAGGCCAATACCTTCCCTTTGCATAACCAACCCTCTTACCTAGAATCTCCCCCCCTTCTTTTGGGTTATTCGCTCTTTTCCCATTCCTTTGGAAACAATAAAGAGCGGTGGCAATTTTTATTTTAATTTGTGCAAGTCAAGTCAAATCCAATGGCTTAGTCTCAACATTTCTACCGCTACAGAAAAAAATGGCAACTTCACTTGGGAAAGGCTGACCTCTTGCTGGTCTATCCCTAAGTGGGTTGAGCCTATCTTTGTTTATATCTGTATATGTGTTATTATCTGTTGTATATCATGTGTTGTATATATGTTTGTCTGTATTTTCCTGGTTTTTAGGGTGCTTGGTAATTTCTCATAAGTCCTATACCCGGACTTGGTCAAGATTAAGATAGGACGGGCAGTATAGTCATGTTAACTTTGAGGGAGTAATCCCAAAAAAAGAGGCATGAGATCCCCCACTCAGTGGAGGCCCCTTTGACTGTAGTGTCGTTTCCGAGTAATCGGGAAGACGTATTACGTTCAACCTGGGAGCTTGCTGAAACTGAGGACCGTAGAATACCTAACACATCTTGGCCTTTTAGGTGTAGTGTGGAAACTATGACGGAGGAATCCGGAAGTAATTGTCACGCGATACTACACTCGGACGAGTTTTTCTTGAGAATATTACTAATTACCGAGTTAATTTTGAAGTTTGTAATATCCGAAGGAAGGATGTAGACTATGGGAACCTCTAGAACCTTATTCGGCATGTGATAACTCTTAGACCATACCTTATGGGTAATACCTTCGACCTCATGCTCGTAACGTTGAACCTATGAACCCTATGTTTGTGATCTTGTGTATGATTGTTGCATCATGCATTCATGCACCCATGCGCATCTCTTAAAGACATTTTATTTCAAGGGACTTAAAAGTTGACTCTTTATGAATATCTCAGGTACTTTTTGACTATGGATTTTGGAAAAAGAAATACCGGAATATACAGTTTCAAAGATCCCAAGATAAATGAGTTGATGAGTCTGATTCCCGAGATTGAGTGTTTTTCTGATTTTCAGAGGAAGTATGGGTCCATCATTTCTCTTATGAAGCTCATGATGAAGGAGGGTATTCCCTCGACTTTGTTCCAATTCTATGATCTGATGTATCGATGCTTTACTTTCCCTGATTATCAGTTGATGCCTACATTGGAGGAGTATTCTTATCTACTGGGTTTGCCTATTACTGATCATGTTCCTTTTACTGGTTTGGAGGGGGAGCTAAAATCCCAAGAGATTGCTGCTTTAATCCATTTAGGAAAGTCTGAGGTTGAAGCCCACATGACTACCAAAGGAGGGATTTGAGGATTACCAGCTCAATTCTTATTGGAAAAAGCTCGGTATTTCGCTAGGATGAAGAGTATGGTTGCTTTAGAGGCCATCTTTGCTCAACTTGCTTATGAGTTATTCTCATTTCCTAATGTAGACAAATTTGTTGATATCAGTGTGTGATACGGTGGCAGAACCGACTGTTATATACTAGTTTTGCGTTTGTGTTTACAAATATGCGGTAAGCAAGAGTCTCCACCGTCTTTTCTTTTATTCAGAAAAGGAAAGGGTGAAAAGAACAGAAAAAAACCTTTTTGAGATGTTTTCTGAGTAAGGTGGTTGATTATGGAAAGGGAAGGTGTTAGAACCCTTTCCATCAGTGGTCTTCCACAGGCTCTTAGAGGTTTGCTCATTTTCAAGATGCTTTTGTGCTTTGTGTGTTTGGAAATGTTTTGAAAATCCTTAGTGCGGTGATTTGCTTTGTGTTTAACTCTTGTATCGGTCCTCAAGAGTGTTAACAAAGCAAATGTTTTGAAATTGTTTTTGAAAAGTAGTATTTGTGTGCAAGTGCAAAAAGTATTTTTGAGCAAACTTCTAACAGCTATCTACTTTTATACTCGAAAAGGATCATTCTTTTCCTCCTATCCTTTAGACAACACTATCCTACTATTAGTGAGTAGGTAGCGTTGTCGTTGGATGTTGAGTGACAATTGAAGGGACTTTACAGTCACGAAGGAAATTCATGGAGATGCTTTAGCAATTCTGTTTTAGGGACTAGATCATTTACCGAGAAGGCAACACTGTAAGGGTCATCGAGGGACTATGATCTTTTGATTTTACGGGTCTTTGCAAAAGTATTCTTGCCCTATGACTGTTCTTTAAAGGCAACCAAAGTGGGCGTACCTTAGAGGTGCTTGTGTGCAAGTGTTTTAATTTAGTTATTTTATCTTTAAACATTTAGGTGTTCTACCGTTTGTTTTCAGATCTTGTCATGCAATCCTAGTTAGCATACATCTAAGCAATTAATATATGTACAAGAATTTAAAGTGCGGGAATTGTAAATTCTACGCTATTACAAGGCTTTAGGGAAGGGATTTACATTATACAAGGATAAAGGGGGATAAAGCAGTAAATATCCTAATTTTTATCTATTACACCCAGTAAGCAGATACAATAATAGTAAAAAATACGAAATTAAATAAACACGCGTAAAACTTGAAAACACGTCTGAAAATGTAAAAGAAAATCTTTTTGTTGTTTTTGGTATAAAATAAAACAAGGCCTAAGTCTATTTAATTTTAATTCTAAGAAAAAGATGTTAAAATAATTAATTAAATAATTTACAAAATTAATTTAGTTGGAAAAACAACTAGCCTAATATTTTTGTGATTTTGATTTTAATGTAAAAATAAAAAGAAGTCAATGAAAACAAAAATAAAATGGAAGGGAATCCTTACGATCCAGGGAGAAAAGGGGAGCTTCGATCCCAGGAGGGTTATGGTCTTTTCGATTCAGGAGAGATGCCTTCTTTTGATTGGGCTAGGGGGTGGGCATGAATAGCCTTCGATCCAGGGATGAGGATTGCCCTTAGATCTTGGGGAAGGGAATTCCCTTCGATCCAGGAAGGAGACGTCCTTCGATCCAGGAAGGAGGCATCTTTCGGTCCAGGAAGGAGCTGCCTCCTTCGATCCAGCAGGCTAATGGGAAGCTTCGATTCAAAGAAGATGTCTTCTTCGATCTGGGATGCTATACCTGCAAAAGTATGTTAGTGAAATAAAATGGAGGACCTGGGTATCGAAACACAGGTCCTTTGATCCTGCGCTCGCTGGGTCTTTTCAGGATATATCTGCAGCAAGTGTTAGCAAACGAAGAACATGACCTGGGTTCCAAACCCAAGCCTTTTGATTTTGTCTAGGATGACAAGTCGAATGGAACAACAAATATGGATATGCTATGCAAATTCAAAGTTGGACAAATTACCCTCTCTTACTAGTAGATTGAACCTTTGATTTGGGCACTTCCTGGATGTGGGCACCTTCGATCTAGGGCTTCTGGGCGTGGATACTTTTGTTGAAGGGTGGCTTTGGTTTGGAAAATTTTGACATACTTTGGTGGATTTTGTGGGCAGCCTCTCTCCAATATTTTTCGTCCTCCCCCTTTTCATGCAACACTTGTGATCTCTTTATATAGAAGGGTTAGAGGGGATAGGAAGGAAAATGTTTAAACAACCTTGATTATGTGTTTGAAATCCATGAATGAGAATTTGTAACGTTGGCCAAACACATGAGATCTTGTCCCTTTTTTTGAATTTTGAATGATATGTAACTGGCCCTCGAATGCTCCCTTTCGAAGGGGCTGATGGCTTCTTTGAATGGACCTTTACATGTTCTTTGAATGGACGCATTGGAAGCTTCTTCGAATGGACCTTTGCATGTTCTTCGAATTAACCTTTTGAAAGCTTCTTCGAATTGACCTTTTGGAATTCCAATCGAAGGCCTTGTTAAAATGCCAATCGAAGGACACTATTACCATGCCAATCGAAAGACCTTGTTGGAATGCCAATCAAAGGACATTATTACCATGCCAATCGAAAGGCCTTATTGAAATACCAATCAAAGGACATTGTTACCATGCCAATCAAAAGGTAATTATTAAAATGTCAATCGAAAGACCTTGTTAACAAGACAGTTGAAGGACCTTTGTCCATGGAAATCGAAGGGGGCTATGTAGATGCCAATCGAAAGGTAATTTGGAGATGCCAATCGAAAGGAATTTTGGAGATTCCAATCGAAAGGCATTTTAGAGATGCCAATCGAAATGCATTTTGGAGATGCCAATCAAAAGGCACTTTGACCAACTTCAAAATTTGTTATTTTTCTTCAAGCAAGTGTTTATAACCACCCATGTAAGAGAAGATCTTGTAAAAAATGAGAGAGAAAATTTTAGGGTACAATAGTTACCCTTGTTCAATCATCTGAAACCTAAGGATGTAGATTGGCTTGTCTGCCTTTCGTGATTTGAAGGTGGAAGATGATTGAACACTAGAGTGCCCAGAAATTTGCACTCGTCTGAAGTAATAATGGTAGTGAATAATATCTGGAATGCGCTTACATATTCCATTTGGAAAAGATGAAGGAAGATCATCCGATATGGGCTTAAAGATTCCATCCAAAATAATGTTGACTTCATGAGATATCCCCTTGTGGGAATTCCTACTCTTGCTGTAAGAGAGGAATCCGCTGAGGAATGTTGGTCTCTGTCTTAGAACATAGAGTTTTAGGAGCTTCAGTGGTCCGTTACTCTACTGGGAAGTCATCACATGATTGAAGAGACAAAAGTGAACTGCTATCTGGTCAAGATCTAGGCTTCATAGTGTCTTGTTGAGGATGATAAGGCTAATTGTTATATGGTTGTGCTCCAGGCTTCACAGCGACTTACTGGGGAAATGAGATTAAATTGTTATCTGGTCGTACCCAGGCTTTGCAATTTGAAGAAATTAAGCTGTTATCTGGTTGGGTCCAGGCTTCAATTTGAATTTGAGGTGTACCGTTATCTGGTCGTATCCAGGCTTCGGCAATTTGAAGAAATTAAGCTGTTATCTGGTCGGGTCCAGGCTTCCAATTAAATCTGGGGTATACTATTATCTGGTCGAATTCAGGCTTCATAGTGACTGACAGAGTAAACTGCTATCTGGTCAGATTCTAGGCTTCGTAGCACTTTATACTGTTATCTGGTCGAAATCCTGGCTTCACAATGTCTTCGAAAAAGTGAACTACTATCTTGTCGGATTCTAGGCTTCGCAACACCTTATATTGTTATCTGGTTGAAATCCAAGCTTCATAGTTTCTTTTAAGAAGTAAACTACTATCTGGTCGGATTCTAGGCTTCGCAGCACCTTATACTGTTATCTGGTCAAAATCCAGGCTTCACAGTTTCTTTAAAGAAGTGAACTACTATCTGATTAGATGCCAGGCTTCACAACACATTATACTGTTATCTGGTCGAAATATGGGCTTCACAGTTTCTTTGAATAAGTGAACTACTATCTGGTCGTATTCCAAGCTTCGCAACACCTTATACTAATATATGGTCAAAATCCAGGCTTCACAATTTCTTTAATTATTGGTTGACTATTATCCTGTCAGGTTTCAGGCTTCATAGTAACTGACAGGGTAGACTGCTATATGATCGGGTTCCAGGCTTCGCAACACTTTATATTGTTATCTAGTCGAAATCCAGGCTTCACATTGTCTTTGAAGAAGTGAGCTACTATCTGGTCGGATTCCATGCTTCGCAGCACCTTATACTGCTATCTGGTCGAAATCCAGGCTTCACAGTTTCTTTGAAGAAGTGAACTACTATCTAGTCAGATTCCAGGCTTTGTAGCACCTTATACTGTTATCTGGTCAAAATCCAGGCTTCACAATTTCTTCAATTATTGGTTGACTATTATCCAGTAGGGTTCCGGGCTTCATAGTATTTGACAGGTTAAACTGCTATCTGGTCGGGTTCCAGGCTTCGTAGCACTTTATATTGTTATTTGGTCGAAATCCAAGCTTCAAAGTGTCTTTGAAGAAGTGAACTACTATCAGGTCACATTCCAGTCGTCGCAACACCTTATACTGTTATCTGGTCTAAATCCAGGCTTTACAGTGTCTTAAATTGTTGATTGACTATTATCTGGTCAGGTTCCGACCTTCATAGTAACTGACAGAGTAAACTACTATCTGGTCGGATTCCATGCTTCGCAGCAATTCATACTGTTAACTGGTCGAAACCCAAGCTTCACAGTGTCTTCAACTGGAATGGAAATCAAAGAGATCTTAGTGTCGATCTGACTGAACCCAAGAAGGTCTTGGATTAACTTTGACTGGAATATAAATCAAAAGAATCTTAGCATCGATTCAACTGAACCATACAAAAGTCTTGGAATATCATCAATTGGAATAGAAATCAGAGATATCTTAGTGTTGATCTGACTGAACCAGAGAAGGTCTTGGGAGGACATCTTTCTGAGGAAATTGCTTAAATAACTCTTCATCAGACGTAGCTTTTGAGAAGGCTACCAGGTCCCATAAGTAGTGGTGTTTGTTGATTTTATCTTTCCCTAAAAAAGGTAAAAAGTTAGTCATATTCATTGTCATGATGTATGAAATGCATTGATGATGTTCTTAAAATAAATGAGATTATACTATATGCGATGTGTATGCACATGCCATGATGTATGAATATGGGATGCTATTGCGATATTTTAGTCTGGGAAAATAAATCTCGAACTGCTGCTGGAGAGTATTGGGAAGCTGAATCCTTCATTTCCACTGGGGATGATGAATAGAGATGATTTGCTGGGGATTTCCTTTTTCGGTTTGAGGATAACCTGCTGGGGATTGACTCTGCTTGAGAATAACTCTATAGAGAGAGGATATTCTGTTGGGAGATTTTGCCGATGTGGAGAAATAAACTTTGTTGGGGTCTGAACTTCTGAAGTTAGAGAAATAAACTCTACCCGGGATAAGGTTATAAACTATTTAAGATTTATAAAACTCGGCTGGGGGATACAGATTTCAGCTCTCTGACGGAGCTTCGCTGGAGGAGGTAATCCTGCTTGGGGAAGAAGAGACCAAAACTTTCGTTGTTTTTACTCTGTGGGGAACATAGACGTCACTAGGATGTATTTTGAGGATGTAGTGGTGACTTCACGTCAGGAAGTTTCTGCCCCTGCTCCTGCTGGAGAAAGTACTTGCGGAGGCTTTGTGGATAGTTTGAGTGTCGTCCCAACTCATGGGGTGCTTAGTAAATGCTGATCAGGATGATAAGTCTTCTACTGATAGGCAAGTGACAAGATGACGAGACATAGTCGTACGCTTTAATCCCTAACTTTTTCCTAGACATACCTTTCAGGTATTCAGTCCATCGAGATACCCTTTTTTGCCCAAGTCGCCTTTTTCAAGTTTTTGACTTGTCGGGTGTACAGTTTTTTCATATGTATATCCCTAGCTTTTACCCGAACCTTTTTGGTTCGCCGGGATGCCCTTATTTTTGCCTAGGCCAGTCAATCTAGCGGGTCTTTGTTCATGCGTAGTATTTTCCGACTATGTCCACGTTCACCGGGTACAGAGAATTGATACTGTCCATAGTAGTAAGTGTTTCCACACCACCAGAAGATGTTTGCTTCATCGCACATGATTCGTTGCTGGAATTCGTGTTTAATGCCCCAAGTGATTCAGACGGAGATCTGCCCCTGGCTATTCGGAACTTTTGAGAGATTCCTCAAATCTTGACTTGACTTCCCCAGATCAGCTGGATACCATGCCATGCCCCTTGATTATGAAGGGCCTGTTACTGGAAATGTCTTTGCATCTGAGGTGATTTTTTCCATTGAGAGGATTTTTTGTTCACTAGATATTCGTCATGCGAATTTCTTTGTTGTTGAACAAATAATCATATGCAAACAATGGTATTTTAAGAATGCAAAGCTTTATGTCTGTCTTGTAGTTTGAAAATTCATTTTTTAGTAAAACAAACAAATTTTATAAAAGTGTGATGTCAACTCAGGATTTATAGTGAATCCTACAGGAGTCAGGATACATTTTGTAACAAGTATGCTTTCAAACTAACCCATGCTTCAGCTAGGACTTTTAAGGGTTATAACGTGGCCTGGTTCACGTTTTAAGAAACAAAGGATAAAGGCTCAAAATTTAATTGTAACCCACTCATTATTTGTGATATTCTTCAGTCCTATGCTCAGTTAATTATGCGTTTAGATCCTAATTGAGTCTGGAATCTTTGCTCTGATACTTGGTGATGGTTCAGAACTTGAACGTTTATTTGAGAAGGAAGTCATTTTGTAATCTTTTTTTTGTCGAGGATTTGTAGTAACCTTCTTTTTTCTTCTTTCACTATCCATGTCTTTTGCCTGAACTATTTCTTTTTGTGATTACAGTCAGCGGGATGCCCTAGTATTTTTCTTAAGTCTCCTTCTTAGGTTTTGACTTAGCACAATTTTATTTTGAAGAATAATGACTGCCTGCTTTGATGATTATGCGGAACCATCACCATCTTTTGGAAGGTATCTTCTAAACTATTCGTTGTGTATGAAGGATGAGCTTACGACTGAATGCGCCTCTGAATTAACTGAGAAAACTACCCTGCCCCAGGATATGATTAAAGGGTTTTAATTTGTGTGAAAATATTGGCACAAAGGGGTTGACTAGGGTCTATCTTCCTTATAACTCCACTATTTTGGATTTAAAACAAAGCATGTACATCGTCAACAAGGTCTGTTCAAAAGCATATTGTAGAGATTGTGGCACCGTTTTCGTCATCCTCCCTCTAAAGGCTCAGAGCTTTTGATTAAGAGTTGAATATCACAAAAAGGAAACTAGTTTAAATATATTGAATATGAATGAATTGATTCAAAATAGACATATGCAATGCATTGATAAAGTAACAAACGTTGACATGAATAAATGTTCGAACAATCGAAAGAAAATTACAAATTGAAAATTCTAATGAACAAAAGCCTTCTTGTCAGAACTTGTCACTTCAGATGGTGTGCCTTGGAGGAATGGCAGAAGAATTCCAGTTGACCATCTTGTGCAAATTCTATCGCTCCTTCATCAATCAGGTCTTGAATTTTATTTCTCAGTGTCCAACAACTATTGGTGTCATGTCCAGGACTGTTGGAGTTGTACGCACATCTTGCATTTGAATTGTACCTTGGGGAGGCTGTGTTAGGATTCTGAGGAGAGTCCCTTAACGTAACCAGCTTGGCCTCCAACAAGCATTGCAATGCTTGAGCCAATGACATGTTGATTTCAGTGAAGCATCTCTCAGATGTATTCCCTTTACGTTGATTTCCTTGTTGTTGTTGGAGAGGTTTTGGTTGGGCTTATGACGTAGCGGCAATTTGTAAAGGTCTACTCTCCAAGCCAACTTTTTGTCCCATCAGGGGTTGATGAATGAATTGATCCCCAGCCTCGACTATTTGTTTCATATGGTTGCATCCGTCTTGATGAAGCTTGTTGACAATGGTCCTCAGCTCTTCTTGTCCCCGGGCTAGGCTTTTGATAAGAGCCATCTGCCCCAACATTTGGATTTTCATTGCTTCCATCTCAACCTGCAGCTGTTCAACCTGGTCATCCTTGTTGTTATCAAGAGGTTTCTTGGTTAGATTCCCAGGGAGGAGTACTTTCAATTCTCCATTCCCCTTGGATAGGTTAAGGAACATTTCCATGAACTGAGCCTCTTGAGTTTGAAGATCTCTGTTGTCTTGTTGGAGAGCCATTACTAAAATAAACAACGATAACATGAGAGACTTATACTGGAGCCTACCTGTTATGCGATGACATGTATGATATGTAAATGTTTTTAAGGATCTCGCGGGGTAAACAAGAAAAATGTTAGGCGTTGAACTTTACAACTTTGATTGAAGCACTTCGTATCGTTGAAGGTACTTCTACGAGAGTCAAGCTCACCATATCGAGTGGGTCATAGCCCCTGACTCGAGTTGTTGATTTTTGATCTTTTGACGGCATTGGCTAGAGGAAAATAAATCCCCTTGCCCCTTGCTAGATGTCAGATTTATCATAACCTGCATCACAAACCCTTGAGATCCTTGAAATGTTTAAGGAAATGCTGTGGCATGATGTTATGATGTGTATGCTATGCATCAAGCAAAAATGCAGGGTGATGAAGACAAGCATGTCTTGCAAGAAAACCAGTTTATTGGATAATAACTGTAAACAAATCCTGCAAGGAAATCACGTCGTTAGATGAAAAAAACCTGCAAGTAGTTCAAGTTGAAAGCAAACAAGTCACACAAGAAGCCTTAGGTTTAGGCTTGCATGGGTTTTAAGGTAGTACCCATCTTGCAGTTGGATTGGTTCAACTTGTCATATAAATATTAATCAGGTTCTAAGGGATCTCAATATCACTAACCTTTCCCACAAGCTTCATTTGATAGGCGATTGACTCGCAACCAAACAAAACTCAAGAGTCAAGTCTCAATGAGTGTAGCATCGAGTACCTGCCGACTTTGGGAATACACCAAAGACGGCCATATCACTACATCCTAATGGCCAAGTTGTTCAATTAAAGGTTCTAAGGTCAATTGACGCTTTATGACACCACACAGCTGCCCCGTATTCTCCTTGGTTAACTTAAGGGCTACCGATACCACCCAAAGTGTTGAATCAACATAGCCATCGCTTCAACCGTGTCGGTATACCCCATACAGTTTCCACGATCTATTGCTACTTACCTAAAAGGTTTCCCCAGATTCGGGTGTAGGATCTATAGTAACCCCAAACAGAGCCCTCAAAAGTAAAGCAATCAAAGCACACAAAGCAGTTAAATAATGAACTAACTCTAAGGTAACCCCACTTTTTGTATGTTCCCCAGCAGAGTCACCAGTTCTGTGATACGGTGGCAAAACCGACTGTTATATACTGGTTTTTCATTTGTGTTCGCAAATGTGCGGTAAGCAAGAGTCGCTACCGTATTTTTTTATCCAACAAAGGAAAGGGTGAAAAAAACAGAAAAAGACCTTTTCGAGATGGTTTCTGAGTAAAGAGGGTAGATTATGGAAAGGCAAGGTGTCAGCACCCTTTCCATCCGTGGTTTTCCACAGGCTCTTAGAGGTTTGCTCATTTTTCAAGATGCTTTTGTGCTTTGTGTGTTTGGAAATGTTTTAAAAAGCCTTAGTGCGACGATTTTCTTTGTGTTTAACTCTTGTATCGGTCCTCAAGAGTGTTAACAAAGCAAATGTTTTGAAATTGTTTTTGAAAAGTAGTATTTTTGTGCAAGTGTGTTTACCGTTGTTTTTGGTAAACAACCGCTGATCTCCAAAAAGGTAAGTTTTTTGGTTTACTTACGGGATCGATCAAACTAATCCCAGGACATATGCTAATTTTTATGTAAAATGGATAACCAGGAAGAACGCACGTTCGACCTAGAGAAAGGATGTTTGAGATTGTTGAAAAGTAAGCAGAAGTATAGAAATGCAAGTAAAAGAAGTAAAAGAAAAAGGGATAACTTTGTAAGATAATAGTAAAGTAATGTAAAAGACTTTCATTAAGGAAAAAAGGTGTTTCCAACGTACATTTATCAGCTTTATCCTTTCTCACGCAGTAGTTACTTGGATAATGTTTGAGTGACTTAGTACAATAGGTTGAACACCCTTGAAAATTACACAAGTTTCTTAATTTATACTAAAAATAGGTAACAGTCGCAGGAACATTCTGCACTAGGATGAAGACAAGTGTCTTATGCATGTCCCTCGACCTATGGCTTTCAGCCACGTTGCCTCTTCTTAAACGTTGGCGGAACTTCCTTTCCCTCCAATAATTCAAAATTTAAATAGTCCTCGTATCATGTGTCAAAGAGAGAATACTTTCTCTTAGTTGAGTGACATAAGTCTTCTTCAGTCGAATGAGCCCTTGGTCGAAGATTCCAATATAACTCAGATCTTTTCCCTAAGTTATTTCATGTGTCGAATCATACTTCCTGGCTTGGTTCATTCCAGTTATTTTGTCTAAAAGACCAAATATAGTAAGTGTCAAATTTGGGAGCCAACAAATTTCCCCCTAAGAATGTCTATTTCGACGCTCAAAGAAATAGCCATTATTTGAACTTCCCATTCGACACCTGTCTTCCCAGTTATCCACCAAGTCTTTACGTGTGCTTTTCGCCTTCCAACAGCTTCTGCACTCGAGAAAACCATCATTACTCTTTCTCCAAGATGTCTCTTCAAATTGTCGTTACCACGCTTGCCATGATGACCATATTCCTATAACCTAGGCAAGCATGTCAAAATGTTTCCCAATGCCTACACGGTAACCGTTTCGCACTTCGCCACGTGTCCCACTACCTGTGAAACAATAAATGGCCTTGACGAGACATATCCCTCTTCTGAAGGCTATAAATACTTCTAAGACTTTCTATTTGGAACTTTTACCATTTCCAGCATTTCCAAATCCCTTGCTTTCTCACAACATTGTACTGTCAACTTTGTTCTTCTCTTAAATCCTCAACAATGACTTTCCTCTCTAATGCACCAAACAATCCTCAACCCAAAAACACTGATGATGTCCAGAAACCACCAGAGGTCTTTTCCACTAACCCTCCTTCTTCCTCGATTGATAGGTATATCACTGAACCCATGACGAAAGAATGGCGAGAAGCATATGATTCTCAACTCCTCATTCTCATTAGATACGGTGGAAACATGTATGCTATGTATGGTATGTTATCTTCATGCGTCGAAAATCCCTTGAAGAACCGCGCCTTCTTCCCTACTCACCCAAGGCTTAGACCCATAGGTTGCGTGAAGAAGCCTAGGGAAGACCCTGAAGATGCTACTCCGGCTAACCAGCAGCATCCTCAGACTACAGAGGATATCAACCTTCAGTTTATGAACAAAGGGAACCGAATCTTTCGATCCAGCCCTAACCTCTCCTCTGAGTATTCAGACTGGTTGAATAAAATTGAGAAGGCGCAAGCTTTTGTCTGGAAGGAGATGGGCATTTATGACCTGGTGATGTTGTCGAAGACAGGATTGCCTTACTGCCCCCTTATGCTGGTATCTTCATTGTACTTTTGGGATAGCGCACATTTCACTTTTCATCTTCCTTATGGGATGATGACCCCCACTTTATTCGACATAGCTGCCATCACTGGTCTTCGACCAACTGGTGACTATTTCGACCTGGAAGACTTGTCTGAGGATGCTATTGGGTTTGCTGCTACAAAACCCACTTACACCACCTTTATTAACCACTTCCACGACAAAACCTCTAGTACTGTGTCAGAGGTGGAGCATATAGCCTTCTTGGCTATGTGGTTGTCTCGATTTGTTTTTTGTACTAAGTCACTTCAGGTGACGAAAAAGATGCTGACGCTCGCGACGCAGCTTCACCATAAATACCCCCTTTGCCTGGCCGAATTGATTTTGGCCAACTTATATGAGTCCATCAGTAATGGTGTGACTCAACTTAAGGTTATAGGGGACAGGGGGAGCCTGCTGCTATCTGGTCCCTTTTGGCTTCTCCAGTTATGGCTCAATGCCACCTTTGAATCTTTCCTTCCCCAAAAGAACAAGATTAACGAAGAAGCTCCTAATATCCTGAACTGGAGAGTCGAAGGCACCAGGCTTGCATTGCTAACTCCCACTGATGAAGGAAAATAGTTTCAGAAGGCTTTCACAAGCTTCATAATGATGTTTATGGAGCGAAAGCGCTTTGTTTCGACCATGGCTCCCTTTGCCAGTCGAAAAGTTGGTCCGAAATGGTTCACCAGACCATATCCTTCGAATGAGGAGGATGACGTGACTGATGAGTTCGTGAGCATGTGGGAATCGTTTCTTCGCCCCAGGATCATGCCTTTGAGATTCAAGAGCTCAAAAAATCAATTGAGCTTAATCACTTATCAACCAAATCTTGTCTCCCGACAATTTGGTATTGCTCAATCACTTCCCTCACCTATTTATCCTCGAGAGAAGCTGCTACTTTTTTACAATGCAGACTACTCAGAAGATGCCGCTACCAAGCATATTGGTAGGTACTCTGGTCGACCTATACTGACCCTATTCGACTTTAACCTTAATTTTCTAAGTTTCGTTCCCTTTGAGGAGTGGTGGAAACAATATTACGACGAAGAGTTCTTCGATGATAAGGACTTCGCCCGCCACCTACGTGAGGCGTTTAAGCTGGTTCTCGACATGGTCAAGAAAGGTATTATTCTTTTCCATCTCTTCTCCTCAGATTTGTCTTTCGACAGTCAATTAACTATAGTTGTCTTGTCTTCTGTTTAGCTGTCAAGAGAACCAGCTCGAAAAAGACTGTTGAGAGTACAAAAGGGGGAGATTCAACTGTCAACCCCTCTCCTAAGGTATTTACTTTCTTTCATACCCTTATTTTTTATTTTTTATCTGACATCGGTACTGATCCCTTCGACTTGGTTTTCTGGATATTCATAAACCAACCCCCAAAAAATGAAAGGTTTAGGAGATCCAGATCTCTAGCGATGAAGAAGAGGAGTCTCCTCCTGTTCCTTTACAAAGACGAAGATTGAAGAAACCAATTCCTGCCGTTGAACCCCGTCCCAAAATCAGGATTAAGACTACAGCTGTAAGGCCTCCTCCTGTAGTCATCAACGAGCCTACTGAATAGGAGGTAATCGCTAGGTTAAACAATCCCATCGAAAGTGACAACTCCAGTCCTGGTGCTAAAATCCCAGTCCAGGTATTTTACTTCGACTGCTCATTATTTATTCCTCCACTCCCTTTTACTTTATGAGGATTCTGAAAGAAACAAATTCCTTATATTTTCCAAGACACTGCTGGCACTTCCACACGAATTCCTACTCATGTCGAGGATTCTGTCACTCTCTTGAATAGTGAAGGGGATCCTACCTATAGACCTTCTTTAGCGAAAGGCTCTTTCATGAGTTCAACTGACGAAGTAAATCAGGCTTTTGAACCTCAGCACGAAACCATAGAAGAAGCCAATGAAGAAGAAGCTGCAGGAAACCAAGAGGAGACTAGGGTTCTGATGGTTGATGTGCGAGAGACTGAAGAGGAAGGTATCCCTGGCGTTGAAACTGAAACAAAGAGGGAGAATGTAGAGATCCCAGAGGCTGACGGTGAATAAGGTTTTGCTGAAGGAAACCAAAATCCTCCAGGCACTGAAACAATTCCAAGTCAAGTGGCCAACGTGGTTGTTACAGCCAACGAAAGTATTCCTTCAAAGGTATCTAGAACCAAGGAGGATTTGGCCTTACTGAAACAAAAAAATCCATTAGGTTATCTGACTGCAATTCTAGAAGGTCGAGAGAGTTCCTCTGATCACAGTGCCTCGACTGCATCTAGAAGATCTACTTTGACTTCTCCTCTCGACGAGGCTCTTCAGAAAGTTAAAGCACAAATCTTTAAAATATATTTGATGTTAACTTTAGAGGGGGAACCAGCAGCTCCTTCCTTTCTGAAGACTATCCTGAAGGCTGTCGATCTCCTTGTCGCTCCTCCGGATGTGGCCAGTGTAATCTTGGATTTACTCTCCATTGTCGACCAGGTATCAGCGGATTACAACCGTCAAAGAACTCTCAATCGTGAGATTGAAGAAGCCAATGGTCAAGTGGCTGCTGCCTGGCATGCTACTACTGAGTCAGCTTCTAGGGAAAGGGATTTGTCGAAGGCCTAGGAGGCTAGACAAAAGGCGATCGAGGAGATAGATCGAGACAATGCTCAACTGAGGGTGCAAATTGCAGAGTTGGAAGCTAAAATTGCTGCAAACAAAAAAAAGAAAGAGGAACTCCTTGCTGTGAACACTGAATCAGAGAGCCAAGAAGAATTGGCTGAAGGGTTAAGACATGCCGATCGAACTCAATCTCTGGATGCTAAGCTCGAGACTCTTCACCAATCGAAAGCTCTATGTGATCGACGACTAGAATTGAAAAGAATCAAGTATCTCCAGATTAAAACTAATCTTCCCTTTTGAATCCTGTTTCTCCCATTCATGTAATCACTTGTTTGTAACGATTTCAGAGCCATTTTGGCACTTTTAATGAAATTTTTAAGTTTCCATTTTGGCATTCTCTATTAACAGTGACTATATATTATTTATTTTTACCTCTTGAAGCATAGGTCTATACGCTTTCAGGTATTTACCATTCACCTTCAAGAGTCTTTGATCTTCGCTTAATTCTTCGATCTCATAGGCTCCGCCCGAGAATGCTTGCACAATCCTAAAAGGTCCTTCCCACTTAGGGGACCATTTTCCCAAGTTTCTGTCTCTTCGATCCATTGGGAGTATTACTTTCCAAACTAGATATTCAGGCTGAAACGTCTTGGACTTCACCCTGCGATTGTAGGATTTCTCAAATCGCTTCTTCTGCAGTCTCAAAAGATCCAGAGCTTTCAACCTTTCTTCGTCTAAGTCCACTAGTTCATCCGACATCATACTCCAATAGACTTCAGAAGGGATCTCATGATGTATCTGAATCCATGTTTCCTGCAAGTGGATTTCCACTGGTAACACTGCATCATGACCATAGGTCAGGCGAAATGGTATTGTTCCTGTGGCTTCTTTCGGACAAGTTCGACACGCCCACAGGACTTGATCTAGCATCTTGTGCCAGTTTCTGGGTTTCTTTCCCACATGTTTCTTTATTAAACTGATCACTACTTTATTTGCTGCTTCGACCTGGCCATTAGCTTGCACATAATAAGGCGTAGACGTTAACAGTTTAAACCCCATTTCTACAGCAAAATCTTGCATCTTTCGACCAGTAAAGACTGACCCTTGGTCTGTAGTTATTGTTTCAGGGATTCCAAATCTATATATGATGTACCTTTGAATGAATTCAATGACATTCTCCTGGTTTACATTGACTAAAGGAATCGCTTCAATCCACTTAGTAAAATAATCAATGCCCACCAATATATACTTCTGACCTTTAGAAGATGCTGGTCGAATTTCTCCAATGAGATCCAAAGCCCATCCTCTAAAAGGCCAAGGTTTCACAATCAAGTGAAGTTCATTTGCTGGCACATGTTGAATGCTTGTGTGTTTTTGGCATTCTTGGCATCCTTTTGCAAACTCAACACAATCCTTTAACATAGTGGGCCAATATAAGCCTTGTCGAAACAATAACCATTTCATCTTTTGGCCTACTTGGTGTGCTCCACATGCCCTAGCGTGTGTGGTGGAAAGAGCTATATATGCTTCTGTTTCACTTAAGCATTTCAAAAGCACACCTTCTGGTGTTTTCTTAAATAGTTCATTTCCCATCAACACGTAACTCAGCGCTCTGTACTTTATCTTTCGTTCTGTCGAAGCTGCTGGATTTTGTAAATAGTCCACTACAGGCTTTCTCCAATCTTGCTCTGTTAGATTGTCTATGAACGAAATTTCAAAATTTTCATGATCAGTGTATCCTAACGTTGTGGTCCTTAAATTCGATGGAGATAACTTAGTGGCAGTTACTCTCCCTCTAACTTCGATTTCTTGTTGTAGCCTATCTTTCGAAACATTATACCCAGAAGCAATTTGTGCCAAGTCGTTGGCTGCTTGATTTTCCAATCTGGGATGTGTCGAATGCTAAATGCCTCGAAGTTCTTCAATAACCGTCTGGCTATTATGAAATACATGATAAGGTTTTCTTTTATGCATTTGTATTCTTTCATAATTTGTTTTAGGACTAACTCTGAGTCTCCTATTATTTCGACTTGAGTTGCCCCCAATTCCAACAGGATTTCAAGGCCTACGATTAATGCTTCGTATTCAGCCTCATTATTGGAGCAATCCCCGTCTATTTTGTACTTAAATGTTGTTGGAATTTTGTTTGGAGAAATAATAAGGACTCCGACTCCAACTCTATCTTTATAACTAGAGCCATCAAAGTAAAGTTTCCACGGTTCGATCTCCAAATAATTCAGTGATCTTTCTTATATAGAGTGGTCGACTATAAAGTCTGCGACCACTTGACCTTTTATAGCCTTGAGAGGCATAAAGGTTAATGAGTACTCAGTTAATGCAAGTGCCCATTTGCTAATTCTACTGTGCAAGATGAGTTTCGACAACATATATTTGAAATCGTCAAAATGAGACGAAACATAAACAATAACTGGCTTTATATATTGATTAAGTTTTGTACATGAAAAATATAGACATAAACATAGTTTTTCAACTTCGTTATATCTAGTTTCTGCATCGTTTAAAACTCTACTGAGGTAATATATGGGCCTTTCGACACCATGTTCATCCTCTTGAGCCAGCATGCTCCCTAAAGTTTTATCAGACGTAGCTATGTACAGTCTCATACTTCTACTTAGACAAGGAGGCACCAAAATAGGTGGTTTAATGAGGTACTCTTTTATTTTATCGAAGGCTTCTTGATATTCTTCCCTCCATTCAAATCCTCCTTTGTTGAGTCGAAGTAATGGAGAAAAGGCTTGCGTCTTCCCACTGAGGTTGGATATAAATCTCATTAGGAAATTTATCTTCCCAAGTAAGGATTGCAATTCCTTTTTGTTAGTTGGTGCTTTAGCTTGCAAGATAGCCTTGGTTTTGTTTTGGTTTATCTCAATTCACTTTTTATGGACCACAAAACCTAAGAAATCTCATGCTTTTACACCAAAAGCACATTTTAGAGGATTCATCTTCAGGCCGTAGTGTCTCATCCTCTCAAAGGATTGTCGAAGATGATCCATGTGAGCCTTCCCTAAAACAGATTTGACAACAATATCATCAATATAAATATGCATGAAAGTGTCAATGAAATCATGGAAGATCCAATTCATGGCTCTTTGGTACGTTGCGCCTGCATTCTTTAGGCCAAAGGGCATTACTACCCATTTATAAGTGCCCAAAGCCCCGGGGCAACGAAATTCCGTTTTCGACACATCCTCTTCAGCAATGAAGATTTGATTATATCCAGAGTAGCCATCAAGCATACTCATGTACTCGAAACTAGTGGAAGAATCTACAAGCATTTCCGCCACTGGAATTGGATATTCATCTTTGGGTGTTGCATCGTTTAGATCTCTGAAATCGACGCACACCCTCAAGGTACCGTTTTTCTTTATAACAAGCACAATATTCACAATCCATTCGACATACCTGGTCGTTCTTATGAACTTGCATCTCAGCAGCCTTTCGACCTCCGTTTTGATTTTTGATAAAATCTCTGGCGCAAACCGTCTTGGAGTCTGCTTAACGGGTTTCTTTCCAGGTTTTATTGGTAACTGCAGTTCTACCAAACTTTTGTCGAGACCAGGCATCTCGTCATAGTCCCACGCAAAGCAATCCTTGAACTCTTTTAGTAATTCGATCATTTCGACCCTGATTCCTGGATCCATTTTTGTGCTTATGTATGTGGGCTTATTCACAGGACCTTCGCCTAGATTTACCTCTTCTACAGGATCTTGAGCCAGCATTCTGACATTGTTCGCCAGCGGGTCCTTTTCGAAACCTAGAGGTTCATCGTCATAGATGGCGTCTAAACTCTGGTCTCGAAAGTCTTTCGTTCCTAAGTCGGGAGGCTCTGGGTCGAAATCTTTCCCAGGCCCTGTCTTTGAAAGGACTTGTTCATTGGCTTTGGAAGCCACATATTTAACTTCAACCTCTAAGGCCGCTATCATTCTGTTTTCGGCCACATGTGCCGAAATCTTTTGGAGAGTTGACGACTCAGTCATCATCATCAAACTAGCTTCCCCAGCCTGTTGGTCGTATATCACTAACTCCTCCAAAGTCGATGTTGGATAAGTCTTCTCTATCCCACTGAAAGCCGTAATCGGAGTGTAGGTATAGGGAGCAGAATGCATTAGGTGTTGGGGTTAAATCAAACTCAGGTGGGTTACATGGCCCTATGTGAGCCAAATTTCTGTCGAAACTATTCTTTCAGACACTATTGATTTCACCTAAGTAATAACTCTGATCTGCTCCAATGTTCTCCACAATGCCGTCGGGGCGCCATATTATGACCCTTTGGTGCATCGAAGATGGCATTGCTCTAATGCCATGTATCCACTCCCGACCAAGGAGTAGATTGTAGTTGGGTTTTGCTGAAATAAACATGAACATGGTGGGTCGAAGGATTGAGCCCACTTTGAGGTCTAGTTAAATGACACCCATTGTGGTACCTCCCCTATCTTTGCTCTAATGAACAGGGGTTTCAGATGGCTCTTCATTGCCTCTGTTGGTGGTTCAAAAAATGCGTTTTGTTCTTCTACGCATCCGTTGTTCATTATATAGTAACATATTGGCTTGTGTCTAGCCAGTTCTTGTTCAACCATTAGGTCAGTTTCTTCGACTTTGACCTCACGGTTGTATTCTTTAAGTAACACGGATATGAAATTTACCATGATGTCTAAACTGTCACTGGAGTCGGAGTCATCTTCATCATTCGATCCATATTCCTCTGCCCAGGTCATAGGATTTCTCTCCAGAGGTTTCCTTTGTTTCTTCTGCACATTAGTGCTAACTTCTGGATGAGGTCCAACTGCCTCTTTCTCGGCCTTTAGCCGTCTTTGGAACCTTCTCCACTGCGAACGAGACATAGGATTTTTTCCTTTGTAATTGCTCGACACATGTGTCATTTTGTTCGACGCAGAAGCATGGTACTCCTTTTTGTAATCTAGAGAAGAACCTCTTGGTATGTCGAATGCCTGCCATCTTTCTTCATTTGGTCTCTTCCTTCCCATGGTATTTAGCCAAGTATCTGTAGGCACATTAGTTGGAGGCCTAAAAGTTGGTGGCCTCCTTTCCTGATTCATGGGTCTTTGTTGATGCCCCCTTCTGGGGTCAAATCGGATTTCTGAACCCATTCTTTGTTGGGCATTGGTGCCCTATTTTGCTTTTAGAACCCGCATAACTTGTATGTGTTCAGCGGCTTTCTTATCAAAAATAGAGCTACATCTAGGGCATAGCATTACTTCCGATTTCTTCTTCTGGCACCTATGCAGAAAATCTGCCAAATCTTCATCCTCCTTTGGGAATGCAGTTTTGTTTACTTCTTCTTGCGAATGGCTTCCTCTGAAGCTTTGGCGCCAGAGACTTCAACCACGTTAACCTGCATGTTGCTTTTGGCAACTAGGTTCATCTTCTGCATTTTGGCCTCCAAGTCCTCTGTCGAACCCTTTGTAGCAGCCAAATAAGAACCTGTGGTGGTTCTTTTGCTGGAGCTTTCAGCAACTCCTTTGATTTTGTTTGGGTCTTCAGTAACCTGTTTGATCAATTTCAGGCTTCCAGCAGCCTTCTTGTTCGACCCTTGGCCAACTTCCTTTTTCAAATCCAGGCCTTCAGTGGCCTTTCTCACCCCTTCAATAGTTTTTTTGGAGATGTTTCCAGTGAAACTTCCAAAGATGGGTTTTATGATGAAATCTTCAGACACTTCCACCATATGAATGCCAATTGGTTTGGCATAATGCGCCTCTGTCTGCAGGGGGTTTGTGTCGATTTTCATTGCTGGTTTATCAGCAAACTTCAGCCTTCCTTCCTTCAGCGCTTGTTGAACGAGATCCCTGAAAAGGAAACATTGTGAGGTTTTATGTCCCAAAAAATTATGGTATTTACAAAAACCTCTTTTCTTTCTCTGTTCTAAAGGAGGCAATTTTGCCCCTAGGGGCACTATCATCTGACCATCTTTAACTAATAGATCAAATATTTTGTCACATTTGGATATGTCGAAGCTGTAAGTTTTCTTAGGAAATTTATCACTGTTTTTCTCAGGTTCTACAGGATTTTTCCCATTTGATGGCACTAGCAATTTACAAGAGTATGGTGGTCCTTGTTTTAATTCCGCTAAATCAATTTCGCCTTCTTCGACATCTATAGGATCGCTGTATGTCTCCGGATCGTTATCATCCATTTCGACATAAGCTACCCTTTCTCGTCGATGAGTTTTGGCAGTTTTAGATTTTTCAGCTTTAAGGCATTCTACTTGTCGAACTCTATCAGCAAGTTGGGCCATATCTCTTAGGTATTGTGTATCTAACTTTTTCCTAATCGAATAATCCAGGCCCCCCACTGCTATTTCAACTAATTCAAGCTCAGGCACTTGGGTAAAGCATCTGGCTTTGAGTAATCGAAATCTATTTAAATATTCATCAATTGGCTCTGTGAACCTTCTCTTCACACTAGCCAATTCTTTTAGACTTATCTTGGTTTGACCCATGTAAAATTGCTCATGGAACAATCTTTCCAATTGGTTCCAGTTGTGGATCGAATTGGCTGGGAGGGTAGTGAACCAAGTGAAAGCATTCTTTGTCAGGGAACTTGGGAAATATTTGATTCTAAGGTTTTCGTTGTTTGCTATTTCTCCAGCCTCTATCAAATATCTAGCCACATGTTCGACGGTCGACTCTGTCGTATCCCCTGAAAATTTAGTGAACTTTGGGACTTTTCCCCTAGGTGGTAAGTCTGTTTGCAGAATATATTCTGACAATGGGGATGTAAAGTTTTGTCTGCGGAAACCAACATTCATCCCATTTTGAAGCATGATCCTCTCGATCATGGCGGTTAGATTATTGTCTGTCCCATAGTTTTGTTGTCGAACTTGCTGCATTAATTCGTCAGCGTTCTGGTCTCTATTAGCCATAATAACGCCTTGATTTATTTCTCGAAGGTTTCGTGGTATCTCTGTCTTTGGTTGTTCTACTTCTACCCTAAGAATCTGGGGGTTTGGATTAACGGTCAAATCCTCTTCCATAATTACCCCTTGATTTACTCTTATTGGTACCCTCTGGGGTTGTCGAATAACTTGAGGTACCCCAAAGAATTCAGCCATGCACGTCATTTGTGCTGTCATCTGTTGATTCGACTGTGTGGCAGTATGAATAAGGGGATTTAGTATTGTACTTAGAGTTTGTGCAAACATTTGTACCATTTCATGATTACTTTCGTCCATTTGTTGCCTCGAAATTGCTGTTGAAACATTTGTGAGGCCTGGTATCATGTGAGATGGCCCTCCCAAAAATTGGTTTCTACTGGCTCCAGACCCTTGTAATGCTGATGTTGCATTCACCAAAGGTTCTGAAAAGGTGGACGCAACATTCATAAGGCTAGCCATTTCAGTAGTTGGCATGCCATATGGCTGTTCTCGACCCATCCAGGTTGTCGAAAAGCCTGTGGGTACAGTTGATCGAGATCCTAGATTTATCCTTGGTGGAGGCGTTCCCAAAGGACCTCTTGGAACCACATATGAAAGTAAGGGTCCAGTTTGATTTGTGGTTAACGCTGGCATTGATCCAACAAAAGTTGGGATATCCCCTTCGACAATAGTAGTAACCACTGTTCCTATGATTGGTGGAGGTATTTCTCCATGGTTTGGCTCGTTAGCCATACTAATCTCTCTATTTTCCTTCTTAACAGTATATTTTTTGGTTACTCTACCACTTCTTAATAACATGCAATGTTATAACTGTATAGGAAAAACACAATAACATAGAAAATTAGCAACGTCCCACCAGGTGTGCCAATTTGTTTACCGTTGTTTTTGGTAAACAACCGCTGATCTCCAAAAAGGTAAGTTTTTTGGTTTACTTACGGGATCGATCAAACTAATCCCAGGACATATGCTAATTTTTATGTAAAATGGATAAGCAGGAAGAACGCATGTTCGACCCAGAGAAAGGATGTTTGAGATTTTTGAAAAGTAAGCAGAAGTATAGAAATGCAAGTAAAAGAAGTAAAAGAAAAAGGGATAACTTTGTAAGATAATAGTAAAGTAATGTAAAAGACTTTCATTAAGGAAAAAAGGTGTTTCCAACATACATTTCTCAGCTTTATCCTTTCTCACGCAACAATTACTTGGATAATGTTTGAGTGACTTAGTACAATAGGTTGAACACCCTTGAAAATTACACAAGTTTCTTAATTTATACTAAAAATAGGTAACCGTCGCGGGAACATTCTGCACTAGGATGAAGACAAGTGTCTTCTGCATGTCCCTCGACCTATGGCTTTCATCCACACTGCCTCTTCTTAAACGCTGGCGAAACTGCCTTTCCCTCCAATAATTCAAAATTCAAATAGTCCTCGTATCATGTGTCAAAGCGAGAATACTTTCTCTTAGTCGAGTGACATAAGTCTTCTTCAGTTGAATGAGCCCTTGGTCGAAGATTCCAATATAACTCAGATCTTTTCCTTAAGTTATTTCATGTGTCGAATCATACTTCCTGGCTTGGTTCATTCCAGTTATTTGGTCTAAAAGACCAAATATAGTAAGTGTCGAATTTGGGAGCCAACAAAGTGCAAAAAGTATTTTTGAGCAAACTTCTAACAGCTATCTACTTTTATACTTGAAAAGGATCGTTCTTTTCCTCCAATCTTTTAGACAGCGCTATCCTACTATTAGTGAGTAGGTATCCTTGTTATTGGATGTTGAGGGACAATCGAAGGGACGTTACAGTCACGAAGGCAATTCATGGAGATGCTTTAGCAATTCTGTTTTAGGGACTAGATCATTTACAGAGAAGGCAACACTGTAAGGGTCATCGAGGGACTATGATATTTTTATTTTATGGGTCTTTTCTAAAGCATTCCTGCCCCATAACTGTTTTTTAAAGGCAACCAAAGTAGGCGTACCTTAGAGGTGCTTTTGTTCAAGTGTGTTCAATTTAGTTAATTTATCTTTAAACATTTAGGTGTTCTACCGTTTGTTTTCAGATCTTGTCATGCAATCCTAGTTAGCATACATCTAAGCAGTTAATATATGTACAGGAATTTAAAGTGCGGGAATTGTAAATCTTACGCTATTAAAAGACTTAAGAGAAGGGATTTACATTATACAGTAAGCAGATACACTAATAGTAAAAAAAAAAGAAATTAAATAAACACACGGAAAAGTTGAAAACATGTCTGAAAATGTAAAAGAAAATCTTTTTGTTGTTTTTGGTATAAAAGAAAATAAGGCCTAAGTCTATTTAATTTTAATTTTATGAAAAAGATGTTAAAATAATTAATTTATTTATTTACAAAATTAATTTAGTTGGAAAAATAACTAGCCTAATATTTTTGTGATTTTGATTTTAATGTAAAATTAAAAAGAAGTAATGAAAACAAAAATAAAATACATGGGACGTCCGTTCGATCCAAGGAGAAAAGGGGAGCTTCGATCCCAGGAGAGTTATGGTCTTTTCGATTCAGGAGAGATGCCTTCTTTTGATTGGGCTAGGGAGTGGGCATGAATAGCCTTCGATCCAGGGAAGTGGATTTCCTTCGATCTTGGGGAAAGGGAATGCCCTTCGATCCAGGAAGGAGACGTCCTTGTATCCAGGAAGGAGGCGTCTTTCGATCCAGGGAGGAGCTGCCTCCTTCGATCCAGCAGGATAATGGGCAACTTTGATCCAGAGATGAGGTCTCCTTTGATCTAGGATGATATACCTGCAAAAGTATGTTAGCGAAATAAAACGTAGGACCTGGGTATCGAAACCCAGGTTCTTCGATCATGCGCTCACTGGGTCTTTTCAGGCTATATCTGCAGCAAGTGTTAACAAGCGAAGAACATGACATGGGTGCCAAACCCAAGCCCTTTGATTCTGTCAAGGATGACAAGTCAAATGGAACAACAAAAATGGATATGTTATGCAAATAAAAAGTTAGACAAATTACCCTCTCTTACCAGTAGATTGCACCTTCGATTTGGGCACTTCCTGGATGTGGGCACCTTCGATCTGGGGCTTATGGGCTTGGATACTTTTGTTGAAGGGTGGCTTTGGGTTGGAAAATTTTGACAACCTTTGGTGGATTTTGTGGGAAGCCTCTCTCCAATCTTTTTCGTCCTCCCCCTTTTCATGCAACACTTGTGATCACTTTATATAGAGGGGGTAGATGGAACGGGAAGGCAAAGGTTTAAACATCCTTGATTACGTGTTTGAAAGCCATGGATGAGAATTTGCAACGTTGGCCAAACACATGGGATCTTGTCCCTTTTTTTGAATTTTGAATGATATGTAATTGGCCTTCGAATGCTCCCTTTCGAAGGGGTTGATGGCTTCTTCGAATGGACCTTTACATGTTCTTCGAATGGACCCTTTGAAAGCTTCTTCAAATGGACCCTTTGAAAGCTTCTTCGAATGGACCTTTGCATGTTCTTCGAATGAACCTTTTGAAAGCTTCTTCGAATGGACCTTTGCATGTTCTTCGAATGAACCTTTTGAAATCCTTTTCGAATGGACCTTTTGGAATGCCAATCAAAGGACTTGTTGAAATGTCAATCAAAGGACACTGTTACCATTCCAATCAAAAGACCTTGTTGAAATTCCAATAGAAGAAAACTGTTACCAAGGCAATCGAAAGGCCTTGTTGAAATGCCAATCGAAGGACATTGTTACCATGCTAATCGAAAGGTACTTATTAAAATGTCAATCGAAAGACCTTGTTAACAGGCTAGTCGAAGGACCTTTGTCCATGCCAATCGAAGGGTGCTATGTAGATGCCAATCGAAAGGCGATTTGGAGATGCCAATCGAAAGCCATTTTGGAGATGCCAATCGAAAGGAATTTTGGAGATTCCAATCGAAAGGCATTTTGGAGATGCCAATCGAAAGGCACTTTGACCAACTTCAAAATTTGTTGTTTTTCTTCAAGAAAGTGTTTATAACCACCTATGTAAGAGAAAATCTTATAAAAAATGAGAGGGTAACTTTTGGGGTACAACACAACGCCATCAGGATCTTTATGATTGGAAACTTGATTCCTACACTATTAGGTGATGCTTATTATTCTATTCATCTTCGAGATTCTTATCGTGGAGGTATGATCATCTACTGCACGCCTTTGATGTATCAATCGTTTACTTCTCATTTACCTCGGTCTGGTACTTTCTGGGATGTCCGGAAGGAACCTCTTTGGGCTCCAAAGATCATGGCACTTACTCATTTAGATATTGTTTGGTATCACCAGGCTTACCATAATGTAGAGATTATCGACAGTTGTGGTAGTTTCCCCAATGTACCTCTTCTCGGTACAAAGGGAGGAATTAACTACAACATTGTTCTTGCACGATGACAACTTGGATATCCGATGAGGGATAAGCCAAATAATATTCATTTGAGTAGTTTCTTTCTGAAAGAGGGAGAAGACCATAAGGATGCTAGGGAGCAGATTGCGAAGGCATGGCGTCACATTCACAGGAAGAGTAGGAAGGACTTGGGACCTAGGAGGCTGTTTCTTTGGAGCCTTATCTACAGTGAGTAAAAGCAAGAGCCATTCAGTTGAAGATGTCGTATTCTCGGGAAGAACCTATGTCTGATATGTTTGTGAATACTACTCCTCCCCTATTGGATGATTTGGAAGAGCTCTAGCTTGCTTTAGTCAGGATGAAGCAGGAAAAGGAAGCTTGGAAAAATAAGTGCCAGACTCTAGAGATTTCCTACAGAACAAACCTGAAATACAAAGATGACTTGATTGAGATTCTTGAGAGTCAAGTTGTGGAGACGATGAAGAGGCAAGGGGATTTATTTTCCCCTAAAACTCAATCAGGCCCTAGTTGCTCATTTCTCGATTCAAATGATTGGAAAGAGGTCGCCACTAGGTATGCGGAAGAAAACAAGAGGTTAGAGGTCAATGTATAGAGTGATCTCCATCAGCTTTTCTTCTTAGGGTTTTATACTTTACTTTCATCTTGTACTTGGGATTATTGAAACTTGTAATCCATTTTGAAGTTATTATAATAAAAAATTTCAGTATTTCAAATGTGTTATTACTTTGATATATGCAAAATTATCTATAAATCTTTAAGACCCTTAAAATAATAATAGTAAAATAAATCATGTGCATTACGTATCATGCATCATATGGTACACCAAGATGTCTCACTGGTACAATACTTGAGCAAATTTCAGAAGGAAGATGGATAACCTAGAACAAGAGAATCGTGAGCTACGCGAAGAAGTTTCTGCTCTGAAGGTCGTAATGGCCAATTTCACTGCTCTGATGGAACCTTTGGTGGCTTCTCAGAATCAACCACCAATTGCTCAGCCTCAACAGACAACAGTTACTATTGAAGCTCAGACTGTTCCTGTTTCTGCTACTCCAACTATTGTTCAAAATCGTATGCCTCTGGGATATCCTTGGGGCATGCCAGAGAACTTTATACCAGAAGGTCTTAATCAGGATCATTAGATAGCTCCGCTTACTCAGATTATTGTTGCTCCCGCACCTCCTGTGGTGCATGTTACCCCTGCTACTAGAAACAAGATTCATTATGTTGCACCTCCCTCGATGAATGTGGTCCCATTTGCTAATGATGAAGTTTATCTCCATATTCCTCCACCAAGTGAAAGCTTGGGTTTCTATGATCGAAGGGACAATTTGCAAGATCAGTTTGATAAGATGCAGAAAGAGTTGAAGGCCCTCAGAGGAAAAGAGTTTTTTGGGCAGAATATGAATGATATGTGTTTGGTGCCAAATGTGAAAATACTTGCAAAGTTAAAAGTACCGGAGTTCAAAAATTACAAGGGAAACACTTACCCTCGTGCTCATTTGGTGATGTATGTAAGGAGAATGTCTACTCATATAGATGATCAACGCCTATTGATTCATTTATTTCAAGATAGTTTAACTGGTGCAACGTTGAAATGGTACATGACTTTGGACAGTGTCAGTATTCATTCTTTTAACGACTTGGGTGAAGCGTTTATTAGACAGTACAAATACAATGTGGACATGGCGCCTGACCGTGATCAACTTATATCCATGGTCCAGAAGGACAAGGAATCATTTAAGGAATATGCACAGAGATGGCGTGAGGTAGCCGCCCAAGTTATTCCTCCAATGGAAGAGAAAGAGATGACAAAGATTTTTCTGAAGACACTAGGTGCATTCTATTATGAGAGAATGTTGGAGAGTGCACCCAGTGATTTTACTGAAATGGTGGTAATGGGCGTCCATTTGGAAGAGGCTGTAAGAGAAGATCGTCTAACAAAAAGTTAAAGTTCCAGCAATGTGAAGAAGCCGTCATATGTATTTTTTAAGAAGAAAGAGGGGAAAACAAATGTTGTTATTCAAGAGAGAAAGGTTAATCCCTCTAGAAGAAATCATCAGCGCCATCAACAGATTGCGTCGGTAACTCCAATTGTAAATGTGGCTCCGACTACAATTGCTTATCAAATACCAGCCCCTCGAAATCAAGGGCAGAATCAGAGGAGAGAGCCTTTTGACTCTATCCCTGTGAGTTACGCAGAGCTACTTCCAGCATTGATCCAGAAATAGTTGATCCTGACTAGGCCACCTCCTGCTATACCATCCCCTTTACCTTGGTACTACAAGGTAGATCAGACGTACGCTTTCCATCAAGCTGCACCAAGGAATAATGTAGAAAATTGTTATCCTCTAAAGTCCGAGGTACAAAAAATGGTTAGATCTGGCCTTTTGTCCTTCAAAGATGTTGGTCCTAATAAAAAAGTTAATCCTCTCCCAAAACATAGAGGAGTGAATGCTGTTAACATGGTTGCTGGTTGTCCAGGGGATTTCCACATTTATGATATTAACTTAGTTAGAGGAGACTTGGGAAAGATGCATGCAAACCTTTGTGAGTTTAGTTACTATACTCATGACCATGCTGGTTATGGATCTATAGTACTAATATACAAGGTTGTAATAAAATAAAGGCTGATTTGCAGGAGATGATGGATAAGGGCCTCATCCATATAATCAGGCCTAAGGAAGAGTATGAGGATGAAGTGAACGTGATCTTTGGATGTGTTAGAGAATTCAGGAACTTTGATGTGGGGCATATGAATGATGATCTTGTACAATTGCATACTACTTTCTGCCACATGGTTGGTCAGGTAGAGCACCACTATGGATCTTGTCGGGTTTGCTATAGGGACTCCCGAGGATGTTAAATTGTGAGAAAAGGTATTCAGTTGTTGTTGGATAATGGAACTATCAAGGTTTCAGGCTAAAGAGATGATTACCACGAGATTAATGAGATTGAGGTTTGTTTGACTGAGGAGGAATCAGATGATGAATATGCTTCCGTGGATGAATTAATTTCCTCAAATGAGGGTATGCTCTCTGAGATGATTATTTGATGTCAAAGTTTTCTGAAGAAGGTGTGAATATGATTGTGTCGTGTTTTAGTGATTCTTCCCCTGTTGAAATTGAATACAGTAGTTAGTCAGTTGTTGCCCCTGTGGTGATTTGCTTGCGAGGGCCTGTTCCTTACAAATCAGAAAAATTTGTACCGTAAAAGTATAATGCTGCAATTTTAGAGGATGGTGTGGAAGTTCCCATCTAACCTTTTTATAGTGTGGAAAATATTTCTGAGACTAGTAGAGTGACCCACAGCGGTTGTGTGTTTGCACCAGTTGTTCGGGGAAATTATAATGCTGGTAAGAAGGTTGTGGAAAGTGTTAAAGATAAGAAGGCTGCAGGGGAATCCAGTGGTACTACCTTGGAGAAGGACGTAGATGATATTTTGAAGATAGTAAAAATGAGCGACTACTGAATTATGGATAAGTTATTACAAACTCCTTCGAAGATATCTATCTTAGCATTGTTGATGAATTCTGCTGCCCATAGAGAATCTTTAATGAGGGTGTTGGACCAATCCTTCATGGAGTATGACATTCCATTAGACTAATTCAACAATGTTGTAGGTAATATTACATCATGTAATAACCTAAGCTTTTGCGATGATGAATTTCGTGTTGGGGGGAAGAATCACAATTTAGCTCTCCACATATCCATGAACTGTAAGAGCGATTCATTATCAAATGTTCTTATTGGTAATGGATCTTCCTTGAATGTGATACCGAGAAGTATGCTGTTGAAGTTGAAATATCAAGGGGCTCCTATGCGCCCAAGTGGTATTATTGTCAAAGCATTCGATGGGTTAAGGAAGTCAGTTATTGGGGAGGTTTATTGGGGAGGTCGATCTGCCTATTCACATAGGCCCGCATATGTTCAAAATCACTTTCCAAGTCATGGATATTGTAATCGCATATAGTTTTCTACTGGGAAGACCATGGATACATGAAGTAGGGGCCGCCACCTTCACCTTACACCAAAAGCTGAAATTCGTGCGTGAAGTCAAAGTGGTTATTATAAATGGAGAGCAAGCATTATTGATATCTCATCTATCATCTTTCAGTATTGTAGAAGTAGATGAAGCTGCTATAGGGACGAAATTTCCAGGATCTGTCTGTTGATAATGTAAGGGAATGAGAACTCTATGACTTCATTCAAGGATGCTCAGCAGGTTGTGCACAATGGTCCAAGTAAAGTATAGGGGCATGTTGTTGATCCTCTAGTGAACAAGAACATGGCTGGTTTAGAATTCTCTTCCAAGAATGGAAAAGGCGAAAGTTTGAAATCAAAGTCTACTATGAGAAACTATCATGATGTTTTCCGCAGAAGAGACTACCTCCATCCAACTATTTCTGGAGTTAATGCTATTGAGGAGTATGAAGAAGATTAGGAAATGCCGAATTATGTGATGCCAAGAGTCAGAATCCAGGACTAGGTAACTTATGATGTTCCCTCTTGCATCCATGTCTCAAAGTAATTTGTTTTTTGTTTGCAAAAAGCTTTCATTCTTCCCAACATGAAAGTTAATATTGTATGGGCTTATCTGTTTGCTTTGATCATTAAAATCATAAATAAAAGTTGTCTTTGATTCTCAAAATTGTGTCTTTTATTTTTCTGCTCTTTCATGGAAAATGGTAATAATAAAAAAACCATTTCAATAATATAATGATTGAAAATAAATCTGCATGATCACTTGATATATGTGTCAGTTTCTAAAAGCAATCACAAATCACATTGTGTAGATTAATTAATAAACCTGTTGAATGTAATGACCCTGCACCCTCTCCCAACTTTGAATATCCTGTGTTTGGGACAGAAGAAGAAGAATATGATGAGATTCCAGAATAGGTTTGACAGTTGCTTGGGTACGAGGAAAATGCCATTCAGCCCTATAAAGCATCATTGGAAACAATTAATCTGGGTTCAGAAGAGGAGCACAAAGGAAGTCAAGATTGGAGCATCGTTGTATACTAATGTGAAGAACAAGTTGAGTGAGTTGATGAAAGAGTACGTGGACATATTTGCTTGGTCTTGCCAAGATATGCCGGGTCTAGATACTGATATTAAGGAATATCGTTTGCCTTTGAAGCCAGAGTGCCCGCCCATCAAATAGAAGTTGAGAAGAACTCACCGTGATATGGCAGTAAAAATCAAAGAAGAAGTCTTAAAGCAGATAAATGTCAGTTTTCTTGTGACATCAGTGTATCCTCAATGGATAGCCAACATTATGCCCGTACCAAAGAAAGATGGAAAAGTCCGCATGTGTGTAGATTATAGAGATATAAATAAAGCTAGTACAAAAGATGATTTCCCATTTCCCCATATTGATATGCTAGTTGATAGCACAACAAAATTTAAAATATTCTCGTTCATGGACAGATTTTCCGGATATAATCAAATAAGAATGGCTCCTGAGCACATGGAAAAAACAACGTTTATCACACCCTAGGGAACATTTTGTTACAGAGTGATGCCCTTCGGGTTGAAGAATGCTAGTGCAACGTACCAGAGGCCTATGACAACCCTATTCCATGATCTGATGCACAAGGAAATTGAGGTATATGTTGATGACATGATTTCTAAATCACAGACCGAAGAAGGGCATGTGGATGATTTGTTAAAATTATTCCAACTTTTGAGGAAGTTTCGTCTCTGCTTAAATCCAAATAAATGCACCTTCATTATCCGATCAGGGAAGTTGTTGGGTTTTATTGTTAGTCAGAAAGGGATTGAAGTTGACCCAGATAAGGTCAAAGCGATCCAAGAAATGCCTGCACCAAGGACTGAGAAGCAAGTTAGAGGCTTACTTGGGCGTATGAATTATATTTCCAGATTCATCTCCCACATGACCGCAAAATGTGAACCGATTTTTAAGTTGCTAAAGAAAGATTAGGGTTGTGTATGGACAGAGGATTTCCAGGGGGAATTTGAAAGTATCAAAGAATATCAGCTTCAACCTCCTATCTTGCTCCCTCCTGTTGAAGGAAGACCATTGATCATGTATCTAACAGTGTTGGATAGTTCTATGGGCTGTATTTTGGGACAACAAGATGAAACAGGAAAGAAAAAATATTCCATATACTATCTCAGTAAGAAATTTACTGATTGTGAGTCACGGTATTCTATGTTGGAGAAGACATGTTGCGCTTTGTCCTGAGTGGCAAAGCGGTTGCGACAATATATGTTCAATAATACTACTTGTTGATTTCCAAACTAGATCGGATTAAGTATATTTTTGAAAATCCTGCTCTCACCGGGAGAATTTTCCGCTTGCAAATGTTATTGTCTGAAAACGAAATTGAGTACCACACTCAGAAAGCCATAAAAAGTAGTATGCTGGCGGATTATCTTGGTCACCAACCGGTAGATGACTATCAATCTGTTAAATTTGATTTCCCTGATGAGGATGTGATTTTATTGAAAGCGAAAGATTGTGATGAACCTTAACCTAGTGAAGGTCCAAATCCTGAATCTTGTTGGGGCATGGTATTTGATGGAGAAGTGAACACTTATGGAAAAGGAATTGGTGCGGTGATAATCACTCCACATGGATCACACATTCCTTTTACTGCAAGGCTGCATTAGATTGTACCAATAATATGGCAGAATATGAGGCTTGCATTATGGGTCTCGAGGATGCCATTGATCCTAGAATCAAGGTTTTAGATGTGTATGGTGGTTCGACTTTGGTTGTTAATAAAATTAAAGGAGAATGGGATAATCGTCACCCTGGCTTGATCCTTTACAAAGATTATGCTAGAAGACTATTACCCTTCCTTAACCAAGTTGAATTCCATCATATTCCATGAGATGAAAATCAGATGGCGGATGCTTTGGCAACACTGGCTTCTATGTATCAGTTTAATACTTAGAATGATGTGCCTCGTATTATGGAATGATGTTTGGATAGACCGGCTCATGTGTTTACAGTAGAGGATGTGGTATATGAAAAACCTTGGTATTTTGATATCAAGCATTTTCTTCAGACTCAAGAATACCCGGTTGGGGCATCGAATAAGGATAGAAAGACATTGAGAAGGTTTACGGGAAACTTTTTCCTCAATAAATATGTAATGTATAAAAGAAATCATGACATGGTCTTGCTCAAATGCATGGATAGACACAAAGCAGAAATGTTGATGCATGAGGTTCATGAAGATTCATTTGGTACCCATGCTGTAACGCGGTGAGAGAACTGACTTGGGTGTTTTACATTTGATCGCAATTGTTGCAGATAGCAAGAGTCACCACCAACTTTTCTTTTATCCAAAAGGAAAGGGTGAAAAGAACAAGAAAGATCTTTCGAGATTATTTCTTGAGTTCGGGGGGTAGGTTATGAAAAGGGAAGGTGTTAGTGCCCTTTTCTCCATAGTTATCTACGGGCTCTTAGTTGCTTGCTAGATCAGTTGCTTTTGTTTGAAAATGTGCTTGTGGTGTGAGTTTTGAAGGTATTTTGAAAACGTCTTTGTAATGGCTCTCGTTTCTATAAGAACGCATACAAAGTGCTGTTTTGAAAATGGTTCAAAGAGGTGTTTGTGGAATGTGTTTTTGAAAGTGATTTTAAAAAGGTGTCTTTGTAATGGTTCTCGTTTCTAAAAGAACGCGTACAAAGTGTTGTCTTTTAAAAATGTTTCAAAATGAAAATTTTGGTGTATAAAATGTTTTTCTTGTGAGCAAGTGAGAAACTAGGAGCATCCTACCTACTCAAAAGTTCTTTATTGTTCTTTTCCTCGTCCTTTAGATGTTGCTATCTTACCATTGATTTGGTAAGAAGCCCCATCATTAGATGTGAAGGGAGGGGTGTGGGACGTTTGTATAATCATAGAAGGCAACCTATGGGAAGTTTTAGCAATGTTGTTTAGGGACTAGGTCGTTTATCAAAGGCAACATTGAGGGTCATTGAGGGACTACGATCTTTTATCGAGGGTCTTTGCTAAAACACCCATATTCGAGGGACATGACTTCTTTTCCGAGGCAACAAGTGAGATTACCCTAGGGGTGCATGGGTGAATGGTGTATTTGATTTGCATGCATTTAGTCTTTGATTAGGGGTTGTCTACTTGTTGTTTTTATCTTGCCAAACACCCTAATTACTAATAATGTATGAAAGCAATAAAAATACGGAAAATAAATCCTAAGCTATTACATCATTTTAGGGATGGGGCTACATATTTACAAACTGGGATTGCAAGAATTTAAATCCTAATTATCTATTACAACCATATTAAATTGTACAATACAAAAAAAAGGATTTGTTTTAAAAAGGGTTTTTTGGTCTTAATAAATTAAAAGAAAAATAATTAGTTAATAAAAAGAAAATATTTTTTTATGTCTTTTTATATTAATAAAAATAGTATTAATGCTAAAAATAATAAAAATAAGAAAGAAAAGGAAAAATAACCAAAACAGGATCAACATGTTGCTGAAAATAAAAAATGAGAAGGACCAGAAGTCCTGATGCTAGGAACATTGTAGTTTAGAAAGAAACGTTATAGGAAACCAGAAGTTCTGGGTTACTGTGCGCTGAAGTTCTGGATGTTAAAACAGTGAGGAAAACCTAGAAGTTTTCTGTGCTCTGTTACAACAATGAGAAAGACCAAGAAGTTATGTGTGTTATGTTACAACAGGGAGAAAGACCTAGAAGTTTTATTTGTTGTGTTACAACAGTGAGAAAGACCTAGAAGTTCTATGTGTTGTGTTACAACAGTGATAAAGACCTAGAAGTGTTGTGTGTTTTGTTACAACAGTGAGAAAGACCTAGAAGTTCTGTGTGTTGTGTTAGAACAGTGAGAAAGTCCTAGAAGTTCTGTGTGCTTTGTTACAAAAGTGAGAAAATCCTAGAAGTTCTAGTCCTAATTTTAAGGCTAGTTTCCTTCAAGAAGTTTTAATCCACAATTTTTTCTATTTAGGCAATGATATGTACAGTCTCAACACTATGATATCTACATTTTTAATGATGTTCTGAATGAAAAGTTCAAAGTCAGGACGACTTACCTTGAGAAATCTGGATTTAAGAGTGTTTGAGTGTTTTCTTTTCTCTCTTGTGTATTCAATAACTCTCTCCCGAAAATCCAGCCCCTTAGATGTGTGGTAGAACCATTTATATATAGATATGTTTGTTGTGGTTTTTTTTTTGTGGGGGGGGGGGGGGGGATACAAATGGAATTTGAACCCTTTTGGCATACTGTTCCATTGCTTTTTAAATACAACCTTTACGTGCTAATTTGGTGCAAATATGGGGTTTTAGAAAATGCAGACGTGGACTGGATCAACAACAATTTGGAGTGTTATGGCAGCTGGATGCAGGACTGTGTCATAGCAGCGCAACAGTCTGTTCAAAACAAGGTTTTGGGGCTTGGTGATATTCTGATCGAAGAGTGGAAAGACCAGAGTGAGAATCAAAGGGTCATGTTCTGATCGAAGAGTAGAGCTTCTATATGTTCTGATCGAAGGGTCATGTTCTGAATCATTTTTGAAAATTCTGATTGCACTTGCGTGAAAATTGACCCAGAAGTTCTGGAATTATCATATTTTCTTAACACTTAGAGAATTTTCTAAGTGTTTAGAAATTTGACTTTTTCAAAGTAATTTCTGACTTTTAATTTCTTGATGAACCAATTTCCTGTCCTGATAAAATATGATTGTTGAAACTTGATTTTGATCCAAAAGTCAAAGTTTGACTTTTCAGTGTGCTTTTGACCATTTTGCCCTTGTGAATGATTTTCTTGGAAAATTGGAATCTGAGACTTGAAACTTGACAGAAGCAAAACTGAGGGTCCAAGATAATCCTTTGAGAAAACAGAGGGTAAATTTTGGGGTACAACAGCTGCCCCTGTTCAATCTTCTTAAACCCGGAGAGTTAGATTGGTGAACCTGCCATTCGTGACTTGAAGGAAAAAGATGATTGAAAACTAGAGTGCCCAGAAATTTGCACTTGATGATATTGTGGTTGAGGTGTGAGGAATGGGCTTAAAGATGCCATTTGGAGAGATGATGAAGAGGTGGCAGAGATGGGCTTATAGATTCCACCCAAAGGTGATTGTTGACAGAAATTAGACTAAATCTAAGCTTGACTTCAACTGGGACAAGAATCAGAATAAACCTTTGGTCGATTTAAAACTGAACCTAGCAGAAGTATTGAATAATCTTTAACTAGAAAGAATCAGAATAAATCCTAGAGATATTTATCTGAACCAGAGAATATGTCTACGGGAAAGAATCAGGATAAATCGTTGAGAGATTTAAACTGAACCAACAAAGGTCTTGAATACTCTTTAATTTATGATGGGCCTGTGTAGGGCTGCTATAGGAGACATATGAGGGGGAAACCTGGGTAGGGCTGCTTCAAATTGAATCCATGTGAAACTTCATCTGGGTTGTGTTGCTTTATGATGAGTCCCTGTAAAACTACATCTGGAACTGAGAAGGAATCTTGGTAGTGTTGCTTCATGACATGTTCAGGTAAAACTGTATTTGGAAATGAGAAGGAACCTGGGTAGAGTTACTTCATGATGAGTCCGGGTAAAACTGCATATGGAACTGAGAAGGAACTTTGGTAGGGTTTCTTCATGGAGAGCCCGGATAAAATTGCATCTGGAAATGAGAAGGAACCTGGGTAGGGTTACTTCATGATGAGTCCGGGTAAAACTGCATATGGAACTGAGAAGGAACCTAGGTAGGGTTGCTTTATGATAAGTCCGGGTAAAACTGCATCTAGAAATGAGAAGGAACATGGGTAGGGTTGCTTCATGATGAGTCTGGGTAAAACTACATCTGTAAATTTATGAGAAGGAACCTGGGTAGGGTTGCTTCATGATGAGTCTGAGTAAAGCTACATCTGGAAATGTATGAGAAGGAACCTGGGTAGGGTTAATTCATGATGAGTCAGTGTAAAACTTCATTTGGAAATGTCTGAGAAGGAACCTGAGTATGGTTACTTCATGATGAGTTCGAGTAAGACTTCACTTGGAAATGAGAAGGAGCCTGGGTAGGGTTACTTCATGATGAGTTCGTGTAAAACTTCATCGGGAAATGTTTCATGATGAGTCCGTGTAAAACTTCATCTCGAAATGAGAAGGAAGCTGGGTATGATTACTTCATCTAGTCGTGTAGACAATTGTCCCGCCTTGTTTCAGGTATTGAACTTTGACGTTAGAAAGAAAGATAGTTTTCCTGGATTGTTACAGGTATTAATCTTCAATATGTTCATGTAGATAGCTTTCCTGGCTTGTGACAGGTATTGATTTACAATTGATCGTTCATAGATAGTTGTCCTGTCTTATTATAGGTATTAATCTGGAACTGTTGAGAATCGTTGACGGTAGTTATCTGTTGTTTGATCTTTCCTGAAAAGGTAAAAGTCAGCTGCATGCAAATGTCATGATGTATGAAATGCATGGCACAATGATGTTTCTCAAAATAAATGAGATTATGTTGTATGCATTTATCATGCATGTAATGTGATATGTTGTTGGAATGTGAATTTTTGTCTTGGAAAATAAATCCTTGACAAGTGTTGGGGAGCCTTGGGAAGTGGAATCTCGGACGACCGTTGGGGATGAACAGTATGCACCTATCTAGGATGTTTCCGCTGGGGCTTCCTATTTTTGTTGTTTGAGGAGAACTCCAGTAGAGGACGTTGACTTTGCCTAAAGAAAAAACTTTGTGGAGAGTGTTGATTCCTTCTTGGGGAAAAGAGTTTAGGAGTCTCAGTTGTCCGTTACTCTATTAGGGAAAGGGAGTTAACAACTTGTTGGGGATAAAGAAGTTAACTAATGTCTCGTTGGCTTCCAGGCTCTGCAGCAACTCACTGGGGATTTGTAGAAACATTTACTGGGGAAGAGGAGTTGTGGTCCCTTGATTTGTGATAGTTTGAGAGGAAAATTCAAGTTGGGGAATCTTTCCTTCTTGTTGGGGAAATAAAACCTGTCACCAATCTGTTGGAGAGGTGTTTTCTTTTGGCAGAACTCCTCGAGGGTTCATGAGATCAACTCAGTTGGGGAGAAGTTTTCAAAGATTGAAACTCTGACTGGGGATCATCCTATGAGAAAGACTTTGTGGAGGATTTATAATTGCTCAAGTGATTCAGATACAGACTTTCCCCTGGTTATTCAGCACCTCTCGAGAGATTTATCGGAATCTTGACTTGACTGCCCTAGGACAGTGATCATGCTGATGCCCCTAGCTTAATAGGAGATCTGCCATTGGAAGTGTCATTCCTGTTTGGAGTGATTTTGTTCATTGAGAGAGCTTTCGTTCGCTGGACATTCGTCGTGTGAATTTCTCTGCTATCAAACAATTAGCCATTGCAAACAGTGGTATTCAAAAAAATTCAAAGTTTATGCTTGTCTTGAAAATGCATTTTAGCAGATAAAAGAATTTTGCAAGTATGTGAATTCAAATTAGGATTTAAAGTAAGCCTTACAGGAGCCAGGATACCTTTTGTAACAATATGCTTTCGAACTAACCCATGCTTCAATTAGGACTTTAAAAGGTTATATCGTGGTATAGGTTCACGGTTTAAGAAACAAAGGATAAGGCTCAAAGTGTATTTGTACCCGCCCGTTCTTCGTGATGTTCTTCAGTCTTAAACTCAGTAATTGTGCGTTTGAAATCCAATTGAGTCTGGAATGAAATTTTGGTGATGGTTCATACAAGTCAAGTTTGTTGTGAGGGAGTCGTTTTGCCATATTTTCCATGTTTTTGAGGACTTGTAGTGACCTCTTTTTGATTTATTATCCGTGATTTTGCCTGACTGTTCTTGTTTTTGAGATTACGGTCAGCGGGATGCCCTAGTTTTTCTTAGGTCTCCTTCATAGGTTTTGATTTAGTGGGCTTTTATTTTGAGAGATAATGACTGCCTATTTGATAGGGAACCATCACCATCTTTTGGTTCAGAAGGAATATTTTTGATGTCATTCGTTGTGTACGAAGTGAAAACTTGCGACTGAACACACACTTAAAATTAACTGAGAGATTACTCTGCCCGGGTTTTGATTAAAGGTTTCAATTTGTGTGAAAAATAAAACTCCTACTTCTTTAGCTCAAAATGGTTGACTAGGGAATATCTTCCTTATAACTCCAGTGTTTAGGAATTGAAAGAACGCATGTACATCGTCAGCAAGGTTTGTCCAAAAGCATACTGCATGAGATTATGACATTGTTTTCGTCATCCTCCCTCTAAAGGCTTGCAACTTTTAAAACAAGAGTTTGAATATCATAAAGGGTGTAAAAAGCATCGTTTAAATATAATGAAAACGAATGGATGAATTCAAGACAAACATATGCGATGCATTAATGAAACAAAGTTTTACATTAATAGATAAGTGTTTAAATAACAAAAGAGATTACATTGGGAGTCTATAGAGGGTCGAACTCGATCTCCTTGGCTTCAATCATGTTTTTAATCTTGTATTTAAAAACCCAACAATCGTTAGTATTATGCCCAGGATTATCGGAATGATATGCACATATTGCATCAGGATTGTAGTTAGGAGAAGAAGTTTTGGGGTTTGGATGAGGCCCTATCAACATAATTAGATTCATCTTCAACAAGTGTTGTAGTGTTTGAGACCACGACATGTTGATGTTGGTAAACTGTCTTTTGGGCTCGTCTGGCCTTCACTGAATTCTCCTTTGTTGTTGTTGCCGTGATGCAGGATCGAAGATCAGGACTGCCCCCACATGTTGGTCGTGGTTGCTCTTGATATGACCCTTTTGGCTGTAAACAACATTGGACTCTTTCTTCCCATTGTATGGCTTTTTCTGAGTATCAGTGGATGTAGATCGTTGGATCTTTCCACGTTTGATGCCAGCTTCGACCCCTTCGCCCATCAGTATTAGCTCGGTGAACCCGGTCGAGGAGTTTCCGGTTAGGTGATTGAAGAAAGGTCTCGTCAAAGTTCCCATAAATATGTCAATCATCTCCCTATCAGTTAAGGTTGGTTGTACTTTTCCTGCTAAGTCTCTCCATTTTTGGGCGTACTCTTTGAAGCCCCCGTTGGAATGCATGGTCATATTTTGCAATTGCATACGAGTTGGTGTAAGATCAGCGTTGTATTGATACTACTTATAGAAAGCAGTAGCCAAGTCCTCCCAGGTGTAAATGTCGGTTCCTTCTAACTGATAGAACCACTCTAGTTGAGTGCCAGGAAAACTTTCTTGGAAGAAATGGACCCATAGCTTCCGGTCAGTAGTGTGAGGCTGAATCTTGCGGACATATGACCTTAAATGCATTTTAGGACAAGAGATCCCATCATACTTGGCAAAGGTGTGGATTTTGAATTTTGGTGGGATGACCACTCCAGAAACCAAACCTAACTCTTCAAATTCCAAGCAGGTATCTGCTGAATCTCCATAGCATTGAGGCAATCCTCCAGTTATTTGCATTTATCATAAGTGGGAGGATATTGTTCCTAAGAGTAGTCAGCTTCAAGTTCATCAATCCATAGGTTGTTATCTTCTTCGTGACTATTCCCCTCATTGGATAGAGTTGAGAGATCTAAAGCTCTCTTGACTAACTTCTTTGACTTTTTCTTCTTGTCTTTGAGAAGAAGAGTCTTTAGGTCCTCTTGCCTCTTAGCTATAGCCATGAAGATTTATTGGAATTGGGCATTTTGTGCTTGGAGATCCTTCACTCTTTGTTCCATATCCATCTTACTGAAATAAATAGTAGGCAGATAAGAAGACTTGTATGGGAGAATCCTGTCATGATATGATGCATTGTATGTGGATGCATGTTTTCAAGGATCTCGCGGGGTAAACACAAGAAGATGTTAGAAGTTACTTTTGATCAACAAATTTGATTGGAGAACTTCGTATCGATGGATGTCCTTCCATGAGAATCAAGCTCACCATGTCAAGTGGGTCATAGCCCTTGACTCAAGTTACTGTGCTCTGGTATTGACGATATTTGGTTAGAGGAAAATAAATCCTCTTGCCCCTTGATAGACGCATGGTTCACCGTGACCCTGCATCAAAGACCCTCGAGATCTTTGAAATGGCTATTGAAAATGCTATGGTATGATGTCATGATGTTATGTACAAGTATGCAAAGCAAGAAAGTTGTTATGTACACACAAAGTAAACAAGTCCTTAAGTTGAGGCTTGCATGGAGTTTGTAGATAAGTACCCTCTTGAAGTTTAGTTGGCTCAACCTGTCCTAGTAATAGTAATTGGGTTCTAAGGGATCTTAATATCACTGATCTTTTTTCATCAAGCGTTGTTTCAACGCAAGCTTCTTTAATGGCGACCGAAATATCCTGAAAGTCCGATCTTAATGAGCGTAATATCGAGTATCAACCAATCTTCAGTCAAAACCAAAGCCGACTATCTCACTACTTCCTAATGGCCAAGGATGAGTCAATTAAAAGGTTCTAAAGGTCAGTTAACTCTAAATGACATTAAGGAAGCCTAATGTTATCCTTGATTGTCTCAAGGAACATTAGTACAAACGAAAGTATCATGCTAACATAGCTATCACACTGTCCATATCAGTATAACCCGTACAACCTCCATGATTTATTTCTACTTACCAAAAAAGGTTCCCCAGATCCGAGTGTAGGATCTTTTAGTAACCCAAACAAGGACCCAAAATGTAAAGCAAGCAAGTCAAACAAGGAAAGCAAGTAAATGTGATCTAACCCTAAGGTAACCCCACATTAAGTAAAATCCTCAGCAGAGTCGCCAATTCTGTAACACGGTGGGAGAACTGAATTGGGTGTTTTGCGTTTGATCACAATTGTTGGGGATAGCAAGAGTCACCACCAACTTTTATTTTATCCAAAAGGAAAGGGTGAAAAGAACATGAAATACCTTTCGAGATTATTTCTTGAGTTCGGGGGGTAGGTTATGAAAAGGGAAGGTTTTAGCACCCTTTTTATCCGTAGTTATCTACGGGCTCTTAGTTGCTTGCAAGATCACTTTCTTTTGTTTGAAAATATGCTTGTGGTGTGACTTTTGAAAGTATTTTGAAAACGTCTTTGTAATGGCTCTCGTTTCTATAAGAACGCGTACAAAGTGTTATTTTGAAAATGGTTCAAAGATGTGTTTGTGAAATGTGTTTTTGATAGTGATTTTAAAAAGGTGTCTTTGTAATGGTTCTCGTTTCTATAAGAACGCGTACAAAGTGTTATCTTTTAAAAATGTTTCAAAATGAAAATGTTGGTGTATAAAATGTTTTTGTTGTGAGCAAGTGAGCAACTAGGAGCATCCTACCTACTCAAAAGGTCTTTAGTGTTCTTATCATTGATTTGGTAAGAAGCCCCATCATTGGATGTGAAGGAATGGGCGTGGGACATTTGTATAGTCATAGAAGGCAACCTATGGGATGTTTTAGCAATGTCGTTTAGGGACTAGATCGTTTATCGAAGGAAACATTGAGGGTCATCAAGGGACTACGATCTTTTATCGAGGGTCTTTGGTAAAACGCCCATATTTGAGGGACATGACTACTTTTCCGAGGCAACAAGTGAGATTACCCTAGGGGTGCATGGCTGAATGGTGTGTTTGATTTGCATGCATTTAGTATTTTATTAGGGGTTGTCTACTTGTTGTTTTTATCTTGCCATACACCCTAATTACTAATAATGTTTGAAAGCAATACAAATGAGGAAAATAAATCCTAAGCTATTACATCATTTCAGGGATGGGGATACATATTTACAAATGGGGATTGCAAGAATTTAAATCCTAATTATCTATTACTACCATATGGAATTGTACAATACAAAAAAAGGAAAGGATTTGTTTTAAAAAGGGTTTTTTGGTCTTAATAAATTAAAATAAAATTAATTAGTTAATAAAAAGAAAAAATTTTTTATGTTTTTTTTTATTAATAAAAATAGTATTAATGCTAAAAATAATAAAAATAAGAAAGAAAAGGAAAAATAACGAAAACAGGATCAGCATGTTGCTGAAAACAAAAAATGAGAGGGACCAGAAGTTCTGATACTAGGCACGCTGTAGTTCAGAAAGAAACGTTAGAGGAAACCAGGAGTTCTGGGTTGCTGCGCACTGAAGTTCTGGATGTTAAAACAGTGAGGAAAACCTAGAAGTTTTGGATGCTCTATTACAACAGTGAGAAAGACCTAGAAGTTCTGTGTACTGTGTTACAACAGTGAGAAAGACCTAAAAGTTCTGTGTGCTGTGTTAGAACAGTCAGAAAGACCTGGGAGTTCTCTGTGCTGTGTTACAATAATGAGGAAAACCTAGAAGTTATATGTGTTGTGTTACAACAGTGGGAAAGACCTAGAAGTTTTGTGTGTCATGTTATAACAGTGAGAAAGACCTAGAAGTTCTGTGTGGTGTTAAAACAGTGAGAAAGACCTAGAAGTTATGTGTGATGTGTTACAACAGTGAGAAAATCCTAGAAGTTCTAGTCCTAATTCTAAGCCTGGTTTCCTTCAAGAAGTTCTGATCCACATTTTTTCTATTTAGGCAATGATATGTACAGTCTCAACACTATGATATCTACATTTAATGATGTTCTGAATGAAAAGTTCAAAGTCAGGATAACTTACCTTGAATTTGAAGCATGTGTTTAGGACTTGAGCTGCTACCTTCGAATGTTATGGGGTTAGCAAGAAACGGAACATAAATGTTATGTTCTTTGATTCGAAGGGAAGAACAAGGGTATTATTTTGAGATTCTGGATTTAAGAGTATTTGAGTGTTTTATTTTCTCTCTTTTTGTATTCAATAAGTCTCTCCCAAAAATCCAGCCCCTTAGACGTGTGGTGGAACCATTTATGTATAGATGAGTTTGTTGTGGTTTTGGGTGGAAAACAAATGGAATTTGAACCCTTTTGGAATATTGTTCCATTGCTTTTTAAATACAGCCTTTATCTGCTAATTTGGTGTAAATATGGGGTTTAAGAAAATGCATGCGTGGACTGGATCAACAACAATTTAGAGTGTTGTGGCAGCTGGATGCAGGACTGTGTCATAGTAGTGCAGTAGACTGTTCAAAACGAGGTTTCGGGGCTTGATGATATTCTGATCGAAGAGTGGAAAGACGAGAGTGATAATCAAAGGGTCATGTTCTGATCGAAGAGTAGATTTTCTATATGTTTTGATCGAAGGGTCATGTTCTGAATCATTTTTGCAAATTCTGATTGCACTTGCGTGAAAATTGGCCCAGAAGTTATGAAATTATCATATTTTCTTAACACTTAGAGAATTTTGTAAGTGTTGAGAAATTTGACTTTTTCAAAGTAATTTCTGATTTTGATTTCTTGATGAACCAATTTCCTGTCCTGATGAAATATGACTGTTGAAACTTGATTTTGATCCAAAAGTCAAAGTTTGACTTTTCAGTGTGCTTTTGACTATTTTGCCCTTGCGAGTGACTTTCATGGAAAATTGTAATCTGAGACTTGAAACATGACAGAAGAAAAACCGAGGGTCCAGAATAACCCTTTGAGAAAAGAGAGGGTAAATTTTGGGGTACAACACTTGCCAATGGACATTCAATGGCGAAAAATATGCTTAGGGCAGGTTACTATTGACTGACAATGGAATCTGACTGTTACAAATTTTCAAAGAAGTGCCATAAATGTCAGATTTATGCTGATAAAATTCATGTACCTCCAACACTTCTCAATGTTATTTTTCCCCATGGCCTTTCTCTATGTAGGGTATTGATATGATAGGAATGATTGAACCAAAGGCGTCAAATGGAAATCGTTTCATACTAGTGGCGATTGACTATTTCACCAAATGGGTGGAGGCAACTTCATATGCTAATGTTACTAAACAAGTGGTAGCGCGCTTCATCAAGAACAACCTCATATGTCGGTATGGTGTGCCAAAAAGGATTATTACAGACAACGGCTCAAATCTGAATAAGAAGATGATGGCGGAACTTTGTGAGGAGTTCAAGATTGTCCATCATAATTCATCTCCCTATAGGCCAAAGATGAATGGGGCTATTGAAGCGGACAATAATAACAACAAGAAGATCATCCAGAAAAATGGTTGTTACTTATAAAGATTGGCATGAAATGCTCCCTTTTTCTCTGCATGGGTTTCGAACATTTGTACGTATTTTAACAGGGGAAACCCCATTCTCTCTTGTATATAGAATTGAAGCAGTGCTCCCCATTTAAGTTGAGATTCCTTTTTTGCGTGTAATAATCGAAGCCAAGTTATCGGAAGCTGAATGGGTCCAGAACCGGTTTGACCAACTGAATTTAACAGAAGAGAAAAGAATGACGACTTTGTGTCACAATCAATTATTCCAAAAGAGAATGAAGAAAGCTTTTGATAAGAAGGTCAAACCTCGTGAATTCAAAGAAGGTGACCTCGTACTCAGGAAGATCATGTATTTTAACGCTGATTCTAGGGGCTAGTGGACTCCCAATTTTGAAGGTCCATATGTTGTCAAGAAAGCCTTCTCTGGCGGTGCACTGATTCTTGAAACAAGTGATGGCGAGGAGTTCCCACATCCTGTGAATGCTAATGCAATCAAGAAATACTTTTCCCAGAAAAAGTAAAAGAACAACTTGCTAAGGCGAAAACCCGAAAGGGAGGCTTACGCAAAAAAGAGCGTCTCAGTAGGCCGAGAACCCGAAAGGGCGGTCTAGGCAAAAATTAGAGACATAAGAAGAATAAATTTTCCCAATAGGTTGAAAACACGAAAGGGAAACCTAGGAAAAAGTTAGGGATTTTTTGGCAAGCAACTGCATCAGACAAGATTTAATCAATGGAGAAACAATCTTCTTTGATCTTACTACTCTTCGATCGAAGTTGTGGCTCAGGAATTCAAAGTTGTTAGGGAGAATAGTGGTAATTGTAATTCAATGTATATTTCTAAATATATATTACCATGTTCCAAACTTTGAAATTATCTAGGAGTCTTTCCATTTGCAGACCACCATTCTATTAATAAAGTTTGAGCCTTCTATCCAATTCCTTGCAATTCTTATTTTTATAGCTTATAAAGATTTCATTTATTATCGATACTAATGATCAAAGAAAACATATTAAATAACAAAATTATTTTTGAAAAGAATTTACAAATTACTTATTGCTTTATATTTTGTGACACAAGGAGAACAAAATTAGTGAATTCAGGGATGGATAAACTCAAAGGTTTTCATAATATGAAGACTCTGTCCAAGATTCCCCAGTGAAGGTTGAGTTGGACTCATTAGCAAAGCATTTCCTTTCGGCAGTACTAGCATATTGGTTGTTTTCTCGGTAGTCAGGCAAGCGCAATGTCTTATTTAAGATGTATTAAAACGGTTATCAACTTTTTAGGTTTCCTCCAGCCAAGTGTTGGTTTGGATTGAAAATCCGCATAAGTTTTCTTGCTATAGTGTTTGATTTCTTGAGTTCCCCAGGTGAAGTTGAGATGATATACTTCTCTGAAATTGATGTTCCCATGAGGTTTCATACTTTCTCCCCGGAGAAGTTGGTGCAATTATCACTCCCAGTATTAAAGAATGTATCTCAATGTCTCCTTCGACGATATAATATTACCCTCCCCAATAAAGTCAGTATGTCATCCCCAACTGATGTCTCAATGATGTGAGGTTGATTTCCCTAGTAAAACCAACCATGGCCGAAGTGTGAACTTCGAACATTTTTTGTTCCCCCTGCTGAAGTCTGTGTGGTTTTCCCAGTGGAACTTAGAGAAGATGCTATATCACCATGTTTGTGTTAGTTTACTATTATTGATCTTGTTCCTTCCCTGAGAATTTAAGTTGTGAAATAGGAATTTATTTCCTCAGGTTGTGCTTGCTTTACTATGGAATTTCCATGATGTTTGTGATTTAACCGAGTATTGATTATAACCATTTTTTGGTCTTGTGCATACCCCCAGTGTCATATGTCTATTTTGTCAGCATATACATGGTAACATGCATACTTTCATAACCAGCATCATGCATAATCATTGCTCATTTTCATTTTTTATTATATATCTTGTTGGTATATAACACTGTTTTGCAGAGTTGTTTTACCCTTTCTCCAATAGAGTGTCAATCTTAAGCAAAAAGTGTATATTCTTTCAACTTCCCCACTGAGTTATCCCTCGTGGAAGAATTTTGTCTCAACTTTCTTTTCAGCTTGTTGTCTTGATGGAATGGGTTTCCCCCTCTTGAGTTTATTTCTCAAGAGATGTATTTTGATTGAGTGCTTCATTGCGGTTTATTTCTGTTTGAAGTGGGTACCCTCAGCAATACTCTTATTTGAGTTTTGGCAAGCTTTGAGCTTTAGTTTGAGAATGTGCATTTATTTTTCATAGGAAGATTTTACCTCCTCAGCATGAATTTATTGGAATTTCTGCAAGAGTTCCATCTCTTTCCCCAAGAAGCCATATTTTCTTTCTTCAGGAAATCTTTAGTGCAATTAGTTCTCATAGCAGCAAGTGGCAGGTCTCTTTATTTGAGCAACTTGTACTTCCCCCAGTGAATCTGATGGCTCCCAAAGAAGATTAAGATTTTGTTACTCCAATGAATGGTATCCTTGTCATTATGGAAGGTAGTTCGTTGTTGAGATTTTATAACTCCAATGGATGGTAGCCTTGTCATTATGGAAGATAGTTTTTTGTACATATTTTGTTACTCCAATGGAGGTAGCTTTGTCATTATGGAAGGTAGTTCGTTGTTGAGATTTTATAACTCCAATGGATGGTAGCCTTGTCATTATGGAAGATAGTTTTTTGTACAGATTTTGTTACTCCAATGGAGGTAGCTTTGTCATTATGGAAGGTAGTTCATTGTTGAGATTTTGTTACTCCAATGGATGGTAGCCTTGTCATTATGGAAGGTAGTTTCTTTGTTGAGATTTTGTTACTCCAATGGATGGTAGCCTTGTCATTATGGAAGGTAGTTTGTTGTTGAGATTTTGGTACTCCAATGGATGGTAGCCTTGTCATTATGGGAGGTATTTTGTTGTTCATATTTGTTACTCCAATGAATGGTAGCCTTGTCATTATGGAAGGTAGTTCGTTGCTGAGATATTTTTTCGATGAATGGTAGCCTTATCATTATGGAAGGTAGTTCATCGTTGAAATTCTGTTGTGTAGTAGAAGTTCACAGTTATCTGTCGGACACCGTTATCCTTCACTCTCTCTCCTCAATTTTTGAGTTAACGATGCTTTAGATCCTATCTTGGGCATTACCCCAACAAAGTCTTGTCTTTTCTGCACCAGTGATTCATTTTCATGGTTAAATTTTCCTTTTGTTACCTCTTTTACTTTTTACATCCCCAATGGTGTTTCACGACCCTTTAGATTTGTTCACCAGCATTCATAATCATGAGCATTGCATGGTGTCTTAGGGCTAAAAATAGGGTTTATTTTATATTTAAGTGTCTTCAGTCGCGTCGACACGGAGATTTTAACCTTCGTACCTCCGGATAGAAGACACTTAAATAAGGGAAGATGGTGTACCCCAATTTCCCCCCCTAAGATCCCTTCATCATATCATATCAATTCAATCACAACCAAATAACATTAGGGTTTAGTTCTTCTCCATATCTTTAGCTATTTCTCTAGGCGGAATCACCAAGCACCTTGAGTTGTATTTTCTGATCATCCATGTTTTTTATTGATTATCCTTTAACTAATAAATACAATGAGTGTTTGCCGCAATTGTTGATGTTGTAGGTAAAAGCACGATATATTCCATCAGGATTGATCTAGGAATTCATAAGTTCATTTCCGTGCCTTCCTCAACAAAGATTCATTGAGATTCAAGCCTCATCATTAAAGATATTTTGAAGTTATGTCATGACAAAGTCTTTTATGATTTATCATGCCTCAATTTGTCAAAATTAGTTCAAAAGTACAAGGGTTGATTGAAGAAGTTTGACTCAAAATGACAAGTCTTTGATTTCAATGGTCACAAGTGCATATATCCTTTTAATTATCAATATTTGGAAGTGATTTTGGTTGCTTTGGTTTCTCCTTATCATCCTCAACAACTTATAAGCACGTAACAAAGGTATTTGTGGAAGAAGGTTGGTCAAAATTGCAAAGGTTTCCCAAGGCATTTTGTTGCTCTAGGAGTTAGAGTTTTGAACATCAAAGGAGTATATCTTGCTAATCTTTTGGTATTTTTGAATGATTCCAAAGGAATACTTCTCTTCAAAGGGTTATTAACAAATCACTTTAAAAGTTTCAAAGAATTTTTGTGTGGAAGAAACTTGATAATGAAGAAAGATTACAAGTCCTCCAGATGGACCCTCAAATTTTTTATATGACTTCAAATAACCAGAACTTAATCAATTTTTATCACCTTGAGCCCATTATTTTTTCACAATGATCTTGGAGATGTGAAATTTAACCTTTATTTTATGTGAAAATCTTGAAAATGGATGGAAGATGCTTTAAGGATGCAAAAGATTATAGGTCATTTCTTGAATTTTTTCCAACTTCAACAAGTCATAACTCTATCAATTTTTGGATATTTTGAATGGTTTAAGTTTCAAAATTTCATTCAAGAGGTCTACTTCATGCCATCTTTTTTTGTCAAGAGCAAATTTCAAGTGGAAGGCCATGTTCGGATGCAAGACATTATATGTCATTTTTGAAGAAAAACTTAGAAATTTTCTAAGTATTGAAAGTATACTTCTTTTTCCCAACTTTGACTCATTGCAACTTTCAGCTCAAGCAACCATTTGTTCCCATTCTTTTCACATTGTAAAGCTTGTAACGTCATCTTTCTAAAGCTTAAAGAATCATGTACTAAGACCCCTTGAGTTAAGAATGCCATTGGTTTGAATTTGCCAATTTTAAACTGAATTTTTCACCAAGTCAAGAATTTGAAAACTTTGTTTTGGCCTCTAATCACAAAATTGCTGCACGTTTTTGCTTCTAAACATGTTTAGTGAACTTACACAAATGATTAGCACATTAAAATGCAAAGTCTGGATGAGTTTTGAACAAAATAGAAGTAACACTTTTCTTGTTTGCAACTTTACACGATTTCCCTCCAAATTTCATTATTTTACACGCTTGAGCATTCCATTTGATTCCCTATAAATAGAGGGTCATCCCACATTCATTTCCTCAAGCTTAGAAATCCAAAATCACCCTACCAAACTCTCTCTTGAACTCAATTTTTTGTAACTTTGAATTTTCTCTTATAGCCTTTCTCAATCATTTTTCTTTGTCAATTTACCTTTCTTAAACCTCACTGAAGCTAATAGAAGAAGAATTAAGTTCTAAAACTCCCGGAATCGTGCTAGCCAAGTCCAGTTTCAGAGCTCTGCAACTTAACTTCAATAGGTAGATTCCTTCACTAATTCTCAAACTTTGATACTATTGTGAAGCTCTCATGATCCTGGTTCTAGTCGCAACACTTGTTTTTAACTGGAAGCACATTTTGACCACGAAATTTCAAATTCCTTTTCAAAACATCTCTTCCAAATTGTTTGAGCTACAATTTATATAATTTTTCGCGAAGGTGTGGTTGTCTTCGTCTTGATGAGACGAAGTGAATGGCATATGTCTGAGCTTTTGATTTTACAGTTTGAGGGACTTGGTTTCACGTTGGCTGGAGGTTGAAGATGACCAACGTGTCATCTTCAAACCAATGCTGGCTTGCCATTTGGAATTTTTTAAAATCTAATTTATATTTGATTCAGTGCTTTATTCAGTAATGACCATGATATGCAAAGCGCGCCAGATCCCTTGGATTTGATTACTAACGCGTTTTGACTCTCATCTATTGGTCCATAATTTTTGGATTTTATTTTATTTTTCTGATTTTTATATTTAAATGGTTTTAAACTTAAAAAATTCATAGAAAATTCATTTTAACTCCAAAAAATCTGAAAACATTATAAAAATACTTTTGATTTTTCTCTTTCTGATTTTTATTTTTTCACAATTTTATTGTGTTTTGGTAATTTTTTATAATTTTTAATTTTATTTAAGTTGTTTTAAATGTTTAAAAAATACTTTTCTTCATTCTTAAATTCTGAAAAAAATAGGGAAGGATCCAATGACATTTTGACAAATATTGGTGACCTCATTTATTTATTTTTTATTTGACTTTGTTATTTTTTATCATTTTTGGTTAATTTCACCTATTTCTTTTAATTTTAAAAATAGTTTCTGACTTTAAAAAATTACCAAAAATTTTAAAAATATTTTAGTTCATTCCTGATTTTTCTATGGTCTTATTTTATTTCTTGATTAATTTGTATATATATTCTTGCTGATCTTGGATTAAATTTTTTATCATGAACTTTATTAACATCATTGGATCCATGATGTCTAGTCTAACTCCATAAAAATGGATGAATGATTTTAATAATAGTTTGGTTAACTTTGGGTTCAAATGTGGTTTATTCATTTCCCCTCCCCTCTTCATCTTATTCCATTCTTATTGTATCAAATGTTATTGGAGCATGATTTACATATCATGTCTCAAAATATAAGGTGCATAGATTGCAATTGTCCGGCCTCAAAATAGGTGTGACTTCTATATAAGTCCATTTACGATTGCTTAACATAGCACTAAATTTTGTTTCGACTTGAGAAAATGATCATTCGTGGCCCAAACCTATGTTTGCAAGCCCATGTATGTTAATTTGAATCCTTTGATCCAATAACCTTGAGATCCATTATTAGGAGGCTTTGGTTCTACCAATCCTCTAATGGAACATCATTGATCATTAAGTGCTATATTGAGAACTCTTAAATGGATGATATAGTTGACAAAAAACATATGTAACTTATTGTTGAGAGGCTTTGGTTCTACCAATCCTCTAATGAGTTCTAAATGCAAGTTTCAAGATGGTCATCCAACTAACTACTAATTCCTAACAATTTAATTTATTTTTATTCTTTCTTTTTAAGCTTTTACTTTATGTACCATTTACTTTAGCATTTACATTTTATGCTATTTTCATCTTTGCTCACTTAAGCATTTATCTTCATGTCATTTTTATTTTGCTCACTAGAGCTTTTCATTTCTTTTTGAAGATACCTAATAATCAACTTGAACCCTAAAAGCTTTAATGTAACTTGGACTACTTGGTTACTATCCTTGGTATTATGGAGTGGTGGACTTCTTAGACTTAGGATTAGATACTTTAACCTACCTTGAGACCTTGTGACCTCAACTGATATTTTGTCTGGAGTTCTTGGGGTTTACCCCAAGACATTGGGTTGTTTATTTGTTTTGTGTGCAGGTTATTATGACTACATGCTTTGTCTATGATCTGGAATTCATCTGTATACAGCCGTTACTCTGCCGAATTTTTGTGAAGACTTAATGCAAATGGAGTTTGGTTTCCTTAAGAAGTACTTTTTGTAATTGTTTGTTAGGTTTCAAATCCAAAAGATGGAAATTTTCCATTGACTCATTGTGTGAGTTGTTGGCTTCTTGTTTGTTAGTTGGTTCTTTTCCCTAGATTTTAGTTTCAAAGAATCCTCTCCCTCCTTTTGAAAACTCTTCTAGTTTTAAAACTTGAACCACTTTCATAATAAACTTGGACTTATGCCCATGCATTTTCAAAAATTATTTCTTAAACAAATTTCAATCAACTTAACAATACTTTGACATTTTTGTGAGAAGACTAAAAGTCAATAAATCTCAATCAAACTATTTTGCCATTTTGGATTTTATCTTTAAAAAATTTCCTCAAAAGATTGGACTCTTGTCAATTCTTGTAGTGATGCAAAAAACTATACTTTTATAATATGTAGTGAAGTGATATATTTTCCACTTGGGTATTGAGTGAGGCATTGTTGATTTTGAAATCCAAGCCATATCCTCCACTTTGAGATGAAACAAATTCTCCTTTCTCATAATTGTGGGTAGTAAGTATGTTTTCCATACGGACAACGACAATGATGTTTTGTCTCTTAAAATTAACCAACACATATGTGTTTTAAAAAAAAAATTAAAAATAGAGGAAATACATGTACCCTGGTCCCCTATTGCATGGAAGGTGGTACGTAGGTACTAAAGGTTCGCAACCGCGGCGGGTGCAAAAGTAATAAAAATATCCTTTTTCCTAACCACCACAATCTATTTTTTACACACCATCTTTATAGACAAAATATACCGATTTACAAAGAGGTTCCTCCGGAGTACCGTAGATGTTTAGGATGCTAATACCTTCCCTTTTCATAATCAACCACCTTACCTAGAATATTTCCCCCTTCATTTGGGTTATTCTCTCTTTTCTCATTCCTTTGGAAACAACAAAGCATGAAGGCGATTTTTATTTTGATCTCTGCGAGTCAAGTCAAATCCAATGGCTTAGTCTCAACATTTCTACCGCTACACCAGCACTTGGAGGGAGAAAAACCAAAATTTGACAATTGTTTCAACACTTCTTAGAAAAGATGCTGCCCTCGTATAGTTTCCTGGGAAATAAACAGTAATAAAAATGCCAACAATGTAAAGGGTGACGTTTTGCAAATGATTCCATCTTAGCACACAAAGAGGAAGGGACTTTTGTCATATGAGTGAAGATCTTACTGGGGAATCTGGTATAGAGACTTCAGACCATGCAAACCTGAAATCAAAATGAACCAAGACTTGACTGGGGAAAGCAGGATCACAAACCCAACACTGTACCATACATTTATTGGTATCATCTTCAACTATCTGAGAAACACAAAAAGATCGTATGCATACCAGCAAAAACGATTTTGGAGAACCTTCCTGGGGAATACATACTTCCATAATTTTAGAGTTCTTCCATCCTTGGAATCACTATTTTTATTCTCCTTGAGTCACAAAATCTAAAGTAAGAAGTAATCTGTAAATTCTTTTCAAAAAAATAATTTTGTCATTTAATCTTTTTGTTTTGAATATTACTATAGATGATAAATGGAGTCTTTGTAAGCAGAATAAAATAAGAACTACAAAGAATATGATTAAAGCTCAAACTTTAGTAATAGAATGGTAGTCTACAAATGGCGAGACTCCATGGATGATTATAATAATTGGAAAATGGTAATATATATTGGAAAAAATACATTGAAATACAATGACCACTATTCTCCCTAACAACTTTGAATTCCTGAGAAGCGACTTTGGTTGAAGAGTGGCGAGGATCAAAGAAGATTGTTGCTTCAATGATCAAGTCTTGTCTGATGCAGTTACTTGCCAAGAAATCCCTAAATTTTTCCTAGTTTTCCCTTGCGAGTTTTAAACCTAGAAGGAAGAATCTATTTTATTTATGTCTCTAATTTTTACCTAGACCAGTCTTTCGGGTTTTCAGTCTATCGAGACACTCCTCTTTCGCCTAAGTCGCCCTTTCGGGTTTTCAACTTAGCGAGTTGTTCTTTTATTTTTTTACATGAAGTATTACTGGACTGTGTCAGCATTCATATGACGTGGGAACTCCTCTCAATCCATAGTTTCAAGAACTAATGCACCGCCAAAGAAGGCTTTCTGGAAAACATATGGGCCTTTAAAATTAGGAGTCCACTTGCCCCTAGAATCAGCGCTGAAAGACATGATCTTCCTGAGCACGAGGTCGCCTTCTCTGAATTCACGAGGCGTGAGCTTCTTATCAAAAGCTTTCTTCATTCTCTCCTGGTACAACTGACCATCACATAAAGTTGTCATTCTCTTTTCTTCAATCAAATTCAATTGGTCAAACTTGTTCTGGACCCATTCACCCTCTAACAACTTGGTTTCCAGCATCACACGTAAAGAGGGAATCTCAACCTCAACGGGAAGCACTGATTCCATTACATACACAAGAGAGAATGGGTTTTCCCCTATTGAAGTGTGGACGAATGTATGGTATCCATGCAAAGCAAAATGGAGCATTTTGTGCCAATGTTTATAAGTAACAACCATTTTCTGGATGATATTCTTAATGTTCTTATTAGCAACTTCAATGACCCCGTTCATCTTTGTCCTGTATGGAGATGAATTTTGATAAACAATCTTGAATTCTTCACAAAGTTCTGTCATCATCTTTTTATTCAGATTCAAGCCATTGTCAGTGATAATCCTGCTTGGCACACCATACCGACATATAAGATTATTCTTGATAAAGCGCACTACCACCTGCTTAGTGACATTATCATATCAAGCTACTCACCCATTTTATGATGTAGTCAATTGCTACCAAGATAAAACAATGTCCATTTGACGCCTTTGGTTCAATCACTCCAATCATGTCAATACCCCACATAGAGAAAGGCCACAGGGAAGAAATAACATTGAGAAGTGTCGGAGGCACATGATATTTGTCAGCATAAATATGGAACTTATGGAACTTCTTTGCAAATTTGTAAAAGTCAGAATCCATTGTCATCCAATAATAACCTGCCCTAAGCATCTTGTTTTCCATTGAATGCCCATTGCATGGATATCAAAGGAACCTTCATGGATCTCATGCATCAACATGTATGCTTCATGTCTATCCACGCATCTGAGCAAGACCATGTCATAATTTCTTTTGTATAACACATCTTCATTGAAGAAAAAGCTACCTGCCAACCTTCTCCATGTCTTTATATCTTTATTTGACACACCAGCCAGATATTCCTTAGTCTGGAGAAAATGCTTGATATCATAATACCAAGGTTTCTCATCTGACGTTTCCTCTGCTGTAAACAAATGAGCCAGTCTATCTAAATGTCGCACTGTGATATGAGGCACATCATTCCAAGTATTTACTTGATAAATAGAAGCTAGAGTTTTCAAAGCACCCGCCATCTGATTTTCATGTCAAGGAATATGATGGAATTCAACATTATTAAAGAAGGGTAATAATCTTCTAGCATATTCTTTGTAAGGAATCAAGCCAGGGTGACGAGTATCCTATTCTCCTTTAATCTGATTTATTACCAAAGATGAATCTCCATACACATTTAGAACTTTGATTCTGAGATCAATGGCCTCCTCGAGACCCATGATACAAGCTTCATACTCTGCCATGTTATTGGTAAATTCAAATTCCAACCTTGCAGTAAAAGGTATATGCGATCCATGAGGAGTGATAATCACAACACCAATTCCTTTCGCATAAGCATTCACAGCTCCATCAAATACCATACCCCACTAGGATTCAGGATAGGGACCTTCCCAAGGAAAAGGTTCCTCGGAATCTTTTACCTTCAAAAACATCACATCCTCATCACAGAAATCATATTTAATCGACTGATAATCATCAGCCGATTGGTGAGCAAGATAATCTTCCAAGACACTGCTTTTTATAGCTTTTTGAATATTGTATACAATATCATATTCAGACAACAGCATCTGCAAATGAGCAATAGTAACTGGGGCAACAAAAACAGGAACTGATGTACCTTTAAAAGCAAATGTTGTTTGTTGAGGCTGAGCAAGTGGTGGCTGATTCTGAGCAGCCACCAGTGATTCCATCAAAGCAGTTAGATTAGCCATATCGGCCTTTAGAGCAGTAACTTCGTCGCGCAACTTGCAAATTTCTTGTTCAAGATTCTCCATTTTATTCTTGGAATTAGCTCGAGTATTATACTGGTGATACATCTTGTTGAACGAAGTAGAGAAATTTAGTAACACACTTGGGTATGAACAAAAATGCAAGAAATATGTGCAAAATGATGCATGATATGCAATGCACATGATTCATTATATTATTATTATTAATTCAAGGAACTGAAAGATTTTATAGACAATTTGCAAATATTAAAGTACTAACATATTTTTAAATACTGAAAATCTCATTATAATAATCTTCAAAATGGATTACAACTTTTCATAATAAGTTTCAACAATCCCAAGTACAAAAGAAGATAGAATCTAAAAATCATAAGAAAGCAAAGCTGTTCATTGAAGAGTTGCAAGATCCAAGCATATTGTTGCTCCATTGATCAAGTCTTGTCTAATGCATTTACTTGCCAGAAAATCCCTAACTTTTTCCTAGGTTTCCCTTGCAAGTCTTCAACTAGCCGGGAAAATTTAATTGGTTTATGTCTCTAATTTTTGCCTAGACCGCCCTTTCGGGTTTTCGGCCTATCGAGACGCTCCTTTTTTCCTAGCCGCCCTTTCGGGTTTTCGTCTTAGAAAGTTGTTCATTTATTTTTCTAGGCGGAGTATTTCTTGACTGCATCAGCATTCACAGGACGTCGCAACTCCTCGCCATCCATTGTTTTAAGAATCAGTGCACCGCCAGAGAAGGCTTTCCTGACAACATATGGGCCTTCAAAATTGGGAGTCCACTTGCCCCTAGAATCGATGTTAAAAGACATAATCTTCCTGAGCACGGGGTCGCCTTCTCTAAATTAACGAGATTTGACCTTCTTATCAAAAGCTTTCTTCATTCTCTTTTGGTATAATTGGCCATGACACAAAGCCATCATTCTTTTCTCTTCTATTAAATTCAATTGGTCAAACTTGTTCTAGACCCATTCAGCTTCTGAAAACTTGGCTTCCATTATTACATGCAAAAAGGGAATCTCGACTTCAACGGGGAGCACTACTTCCATAATGTATACAAGAGATAACGGGGTTGCCCCTGCTGAAGTACGTACATATGTATGATACCCATGCAAAGAAAAAGGGAGCATTTCATGCCAATCTTTATAAGTAATAAACATTTTCTGGATGATCTTCTTGATGTTCTTATTGGCCGCTTCAACAACCCCATTCATCTTTGGCCTGTAGAAAGATGAATTATGATGGACAATCTTAAATTCGTTACAAAGTTAAGACATCATTTTGTTATTCAGATTTGAGCCATTGTCAGTGATAATCCTGCTTGGCACACCATAACGACATATGAGGTTGTTCTTGATGACGATCACTACCACCTATTTAGTGACATAAGCATGTGAAGCTTCCTCCACCCATTTGGTAAAATAATCAATTTATACTAAGATAAAATGATGCCCATTCGACGCCTTTGGTTCAATAACACGATCATGTCAATACTCCACATAGATAAAGGCCATGTAGAGGAAATAACATTAAGGAGTGTCAGAGGTACATGGATTTTATTAGCATAAATTTGGCATTTATGGCATTTCTTCACAAATTTGTAACAATCAGATTCCATTGTAAGCCAATAGTAACCTTCCCTAAGCATCTTTTTCGCCATTGAATGTCCATTGGCATGGGTACCAAATGATTCTTCATGAACCTCATGCATCAACATGTTTTCTTTGTGTCTATCCACGCATATGAGCAAAACCATGTCTTGATTTCTCTTATATAGTACATCTTCTTTAAGGAAAAAGCTTCCTGCCAACCTTCTCAATGTCTTTCTATCTTTATTTGATGTAAAAATTGGGTATTCCTGGGTTCAGAGAAAATGCTTCATATTAAAATACCAAGGATTTTCATCTACAATATCCTCTGTTGTAAACCCATGAGCTGGTCTATCTAAACTTCATACTGTAATACGAGGCACATCATTCTAAGTATCAACCTGATACATAGAAGCCAGAGTTTCCAAAGCATCTGCCATCTGATTATCATCTCTTGGAATATGATGGAATTGCACTTTGTTGAAGAAAGGTAATAATCTTCTAGCATAATCTTTGTAAGTGATCAAGCCAGGGTGACGAGTATCCCTTTCTCCTTTAATCTAATTAACAAACAAAGCCGAATCACCATATACATATAGAATCTTGATTCTGATATCAATGGCCTCCTCCAGACCCAAAACTCAACCCTCATACTCCGCCATATTATTAGTACAATCAAATGTCAACCTTGCAGTAAAAGGAATGTGTGATCCATGTGGAGTGATGATCACCACACCAATTCCCTTTCCATAAGAATTCACTGCTGCATCAAATACCATGCCCCAGCGAGATTCAGGATCTGGACCTACTCCAGTTAAAGGCTCATCATAATCTTTTTCCTTCAAGAACATCACATCCTCATCAGGGAAATCAAAATTGACAGCTTGATAGTTATCTACTTGTTGAAGAACCAGAAAATCCGCCAGCACACTGCTTTTTATGGCCTTTTGAGCATGATACTCAAAGTCGTATTCAGACAATAACATTTTCCAGCAGGAAATTCTCCCAATGAGGGCAGGCTTTTAAAAATATACTTAATTGGATCCATTTTGGAAATCAATCATGTAGTATTATTCAACATATAATGTCGCAACCGCTTTGCTGCCCAAGATAAAGCGCACCATTTCTTCTCCAACATAGAATACCGTGACTCACAATCAGTAAATTTCTTACTGAGGTAGTATATGGAATCTTCTTTCTTTCATGTTTCATCTTGTTGTCCCAAAATACAGCCCATAGAACTATCCAACATTGTAAGATACATGATTATTGGTATTCCTTCAACGGGAGGGAGTAAAATAGGAGATTCAAGTAGATATTTTTTCATACTTTCAAACGCCCTTTGGCAATCCTCTATCCACACACAACCCTGATCTTTCTTTAGCAACTTAAAGATCGATTCACATGTTGCGGTCATGTGGGAGATGAATCCAAAAATATAATTCATGCGCCAAAGGAAACCTCTAACTTTTTTCTCAGTCCTTGGTGCATGCATTTCTTGGATCACTTTGACCTTATCAGGGTCAACTTCAATCCCTTTCTGGCTGAAAATGAAACCCAACAACTTCCCTGATCAGACACCGAAGGTGCATTTATTTGGATTCAAGCGGAGATGATACTTCCTCAAACGCTGGAATAACTTCAACAAATCTTTCACATGCCCTTCTTCGGTCTGTGATTTGGCAATCATGTCATCAATATATACCTAAATTTCCCTGTGCATCAGATCATGGAATAGGGTTGTCATAGCCCTCTGGTACGTTGCACCAGCGTTCTTCAACCAGAAGGGCATCACTCTGTAACAGAATATTCCTTAGGGTGTGATAAATGTTGTTTTTTCCATGTCCTTAGGAGCCATTCTTATTTGATAATATTCGGAAAATCCATCCATGAACGAGAATACTTTGAATTTTGTTATGCTATCAACCAACATATCAATGTGCGACAACATGAAATCATCTTTTAGACTAGCTTTATTTAGATCTCTGTAATCTACGCACAAGCGTATTTTTCCATCTTTCTTTGGTGCAGGCACAATGTTTTCTATCCATTGAGGATACACTTATGTCACAATAAAACCGACATTTATCTGCTTTAACACTTCTTCTTTGATTTTTACTGCCATATTAGGATGAGTTCTTCTCAACTTCTTCTTGAAGGGCGCGCACTCTGGCTTCAAGTGCAAATGATGTTCCATAATATCAGTATCTAGACCTAGCATATCTTGGTAAGACCAAGCAAAGATGTCCACATACTCTTTCAATAGCTTAATCAACCTGCTATTCAAATCAGGATGCAACGATGCTCCAATCTTGACTTCCTTTGGCTCTTCTAATGAACCCAAATTGATTATTTCCAATGACTCTTTATATAGCTGAATGGTACTTCCCTCGTGCTCGAGCAACTGTGAAACCTCTTCTGGAATCTCATCATATTCTTCTTCTTCCGTCCCAAACACATGATATTCAAAGTTGGGAGAGGGTGCAGGGTCATTGTATTCAACAGGTTTATTAATTAATCTGCACATGTGATTTGTGATTGCTTTTAGAAATTGACATATATATCAAGTGATTATGAAGATTTATTTTCAATTATTACTCTATTCAAAAGGTTTTTTTTATATTACCATTTTCCATGAAAAAGCAGAAAAATAAAAGACATAGTTTTGAGAATCAAAGACAAATTTTATTTATGATTTTAATGATAAAAGCAAACAAATAAGCCCATAAAATATTAACTTTCATCTTGGGCAGAATGAAAGCTTTTTTCAAAAGAAAACAAATTACTTTGAGACATGGATGCAAGAAGGAACATCATAAGTGACCCAGTTCTGAATTCTGACTCCAGGCGTCACATAACTCGGCATTTCCTGATCTTCTTCATCATCCTCAATAGAACTAACTCTAGAAGCAGTTGGATGTAGGTAACCTTTGTTGTGGAAAACATCATGATAGTTGATCATAGTAGACTTTGGCTTCATACATTCACTTTTCTCGTTCTTGATTAAGAACTCCAAACCAGCCCTGTTCTTGTTTACTGGAGGATCAACGACCTGTCCCCACAATTTTCTTGGACCATTACACATAACCTGCTGAGCATCCTTGAGTGAAGTCATAGAGTTCTCATTTCATCTTACATTATCAACAGACAAAGCCTGGAACTGCGTCCCTACAACAACTTCATTTGCCTCCAAAATACTGAAAGACGATATATGAGATATCAGCAATGCTTGCTCTCTATTTATAATAACCACGTTATGCACGAATTTCAACTTTTAGTGCAAAGTGGAGGTAACAACCCCTGATTCATGTATCCATGGTCTTCGCAGTAGAAAACTATATGCGGGCACAATATCCATGACTTGGAAAGTGATCTGGAATAGATGCGGGCCTATGTGAATAGGCAGATCGACCTCCCCAATAACCGACTTCCTTGACCCATCGAAAGCATTGACAATAATACCACTTGGGCCCATAGGAGCCCCTTGATATTTCAACTTCATCAGCGTACTTCTCGGTATCACATTCAAGGCGGATCCATTAGCAATCAACATATTTGATAATGAATCGCTTTTACAGTTCATGGATATATGGATAGCCAATTGTGATTTCTCCCCTCGTCAGGAAATTCATCATCGCAAAAGCTTAGGTTATTACATGATGTAATATTACCTATCACGCTGCTGAATTGATCTATCGGTATGTCATAGTCCATGAAGGCCTGGTCCAACACCCTCATTAAAGATTCCCTATGAGAAGAGGAATTTATTAATAATGCCAAGATAGATATCTTTGAAGGAGTCTACAATAACTGATCCATAATTCGGTAGTCGCTCATTTTGATTATCTTCAAAATATCATCTACGTCCTTCTCCAGGGCAGTGCCACTAGATTCCCCTGAAGCCTTTTCATCTTCAACCCTTTCCACGTCCTTCTTACTAACATTATAATTTCCCCGAACAACAGGTGCAAACACCGGACCGTTGCGGGTCACTCTACTAGTCTCAGCAATATTTCTAACACTAGACAAAGGCTGGATGGGAACTTCCATACCATCCTCTAAAATTGTAGCATTATACTTGTACAATACAAATTTGTCTGATTTATAAGGAAGGCGCCCTGGAAAGCAAATCACCACAGGGGCAACAACTGGCTTGCTACAATATTCAATTTCAACAGGAGAATAATCACCGAAACATGACATAATCACATAAACACCTTCTTCAAAAAACTTTGACATCAAAGAATCATCGCCAAAGAATATACCCTCATCTGAGGAGAAGGATTCATTTGCGGAAGCATATTCATCATTTGATTCTTCCTTAGCTAGGCAAACCTCTATCTCATTAACCTCGTGGTAATCATCTCTTTTCCATGAAAACTTGATGGTTCCATTATCCAACAACAACTGAATACCTTTCCTTATAATTGAACATCCTTGGGAATTCCTACAGCAAACCTGACAAGATCCATAGTGGTGCTCTACCTGACCAGCCATGTGGCAGAAAGTAGCATGCATTTGTATGAGATCATCATTCATATGTTCCACATCAAAGATTCTAAACTCTCCAGGACATCCATAGACCATGTTCACTTCCTCCTCATACTCTGTTCTGGGCCTGATTATATGGATAAGGTCCTCATCCATCATCTCCTGCAAATAAGCCTTTATCTTATCGTAACCTTGTATATTAGTACTACAAATATCACAACCAGCATGGTCATGAGTATAGTAACTAAAATCTCAATGGTCCGTGTGCATCTTTACCAAGTCTCCTCTAACCAAGTTAATATCATAGATTTGTAAGTCCCTTGGACAACCAGCAACTATGTTAACAATATTCTCTCCTCCATGCTTTGGGAGAGGGTTATCTTTTACATTAGGGCTAACATCTTTGAAAGAAAAAAGTCTAGATCTAACCATTTTCTTCACCTTGGACTTCCGAGGATAACAGTTTTCCACATTATGCCCTGGTGCACCCTGATAAAAAGTGCACGTCTGATCTGCCTTATAGTACCAAGGTAAAGAGGATGGAATAGTAGGAGGTGGCCTAGTCTGGAACAACTTTTTCTGTATTAATGCTGGAAGTAGCTCTGTATAACTCATAGGGATAGAATCAAAAGGTTCTCTCCTCTGATTCTTCCCTTGACTTCCCTGAGGGGCTGGTCTTTGATAAGCAATTATAGTCGAAGCCGCATTTACAACTAGAGTTACCGAGGAAACCTGTTGATGACGCTGATGATTTATTCTATAATATTAACCCTTCCCTCTTGAATAAGACCATTTGTCTCTCCCTCTTTCTTCTTAACAAATCCATATGATGGCTTCTTCACATTGTTGGAACTTTCACTCTTTGTGAGACGACCTTCTCTCACAGTCTCTTCCAAACAAACACACATTCCAACCATTCTAGTAAAATCACCGAGTGCACTCGCCACCATTCTCTCATAATAGAACACACCTAGTCTTTTCACGAAAATCTTTGTCATTTCTTTTTCTTCCATTGGAGGAATCACTTGGGCGGATACCTCACGCTATCTTTATGCATATTCCTTAAATGATTCCTTTCCCTTCTAGACCATGGACCTGAGTTGATCGTGATCAGGCGCCATGTCCATGTTGTATTTGTACTGTCTGATATATGCTTCCCCCAAGTCATTAAAATAATGAATACTAGCATTGTCCAGGCTAATGTACCATTTCAATGCTGCACCGGTTAAACTGTCTTGAAAGAAATGAATCAACAGGCGCTAATAATCTGTGAAGGTAGACATTATCCATGCATACATCACCAAGTGAGCACGAGTGAAAGTGTTGCCCTTGTACTTTTCGAACTCTGGTACTTTAAACTTTGCAGGTATCTTCACATTGGGAACCAAGCACATATCATTCACATTCTGCCCAAACAACTCTTTTCCTTTGAGGGCCTTCAACTCTTTCTGCATTTTGTCAAATTGGTCTTTGAAACATCCATTCGATCATAGAAACCCAAGCTTCCACTTGGTGGAGGAATAGGGCGATATAATTCATCATTAGAAAATGGAATCACATTCACCAAGGGAGGTGCAACATAGTGGACTTCATTTCTAGCACCAGGGGTAACATGCACCACATCAGGTGCGGGAGCAGCAGCAGTCTGAGTTAGCAGAGAAATCTGAGGATCTTGATAAAACCTTATGGAATAAAGTTCTCTCGCATTCCCCAAGCATATCCCGGAGGTATATGATTTTGAAAAACAGTTGAAGTAGTAGAAACAAAGACAGTTGGAGCTTCAGTGGTAACCATCGTCTGTTGAGGATGAACAATCGGTGGCTGATTCTGAGCAGCCACCAGAGATTCCATCATAGCAGTGAGATTGGCCATGTCGGCCTTCAGAGTAGAAACTTCATCGCGTAGCTCACGATTCTATTATTCTAGGTTATCCATCTTCCTTCTGAAATTAGCTTGAGTATTGTACTTGTGAGACAGCTTGCTGAATGAAGTAAAGAAGCTCAGTAAGATACCTGGATATGTAAGACACTCAAGAGCCCGACTCTCATCTCAACAGCCCAACTCTCCCCTTGCCTCTCCATCATCTCAACAGCCCGACTCTCAAGAATCTCAATCAAGTCGTCTTTCTCCTTCAAGTCTGCTCGGTGAGAAACCTCTAGAATCTGGCACTTATTCTTCCAATCTTCCTTTTCCTACTGCATCCTGACTAAAGAAAGTTGGAGCTCTTCTACATCATCCAATATGGGAGGAGTGGTCTTCATAAATATATCAAGCATAGGTGCTTCTCGATAATATGGCATCTTTAACTGATTAGCTCTTGCTTATACCCACTGTAGATAAGGCTCCAAAGAAACAGCCCCTCTAGGTCCTAAGTCCTTCCTACTCTTCCTATGAATGTGACGCCATGCCTTCGTAATCTGATCCCTAGTTTCCTTATGGTCTCCTCCCTCTTTCAGGAAGAAACTAATCAAATGATTACTATTTGGCTTATCCCTCATTGGATATCCAAGCTATCGTCATGCAAGAACAAGGTTGTAGTTAATTCCTCCCTTTGTACCAAGAAGATGTACATTGGGGAAACTACCACAACTATCGACAATATCTACATCACGATAATCCTGATGATACGAAACAATATCTGATGAGTAAGTGCCATGATCTTTGAAGCCCAACGAGGTTCATTTTGGACATCCTAGAAAGCATCAAATTAAGGAAAATGAGAAGTAAACAACTGATATAACAGAGGCGTGCAGCAGAGGATAATCCCTCCATGATAAGAATCCGTAATATGAATAGAGTAATAAGCATCACCCAAAAATGTAGGAACCGGGTTTCCAATCATAAAGATCCCGATGGCATTAATATCAACAAATTTGTCTGCATTGGGAAATAAGAACAGACCATAAGCAAGTACAACAAAGATGGCTTCAAAAACAATCGTACTCTTCATCCTAGCAAAGTAGAGAGCTTTATCTAACAAGAACTGGGTTGGTAATCCTCTAATACCTCATTTGGTAGTCATGTGGTCTTCAACCTCAGACTTTCCCAAATGAATCAAAGTAGAAATATCATGTGATTTTGGCTCCCCTTCCAAACCAGTAAAAGGAACACGATCGATAATAGGTAAACCCATCAGATAAGAATACTCCTCTAGTGTAGGCACCAACTGATAGTCAGGGAAAGTAAAGCATCGACACATCTAATCATAGAACTAGACCAAGGTCGATAGGATAACCCTCCTTCATCCTGAGCTTCATGAGAGAGACAATGGACCCATAGTTCCTCCAAAAATCTACATAACACTCAATTTCGGGAATCAGACTCATCAACTCATCTATCTTGGGATCTTTGAAACTGTACTTCCCGTTCTTTCTTTTTCCAGAATCCATAGTCAAAAATTACCTGAGATATTCACAAACAGTCCAATTTTAAGTCCCTTGAAATAAGATGTCTTTTAACAGATGCTCATGGGTGCATGAATGCATGATGCAACAATCACACATAATATCACAAACATAGGGTTCATAGGTTCAACGTCATGAGCATGAGGTCGAAGGTACTACGCATAAGGTAAGGTCTAAAAGTTATCACCTACCGAACAAGGTTTTAGAGGTTCCCATAGTCTACATCCTTCCTTCGGATTTTACCAACTTCCCGATTAACTCGGTAATTAGTAATATTCTCAAGAAAAAATCGTCTGAGCATAGTATCGCATTAGAACTACTTTCGTATTACTCCTTCATAGCTTTCGTACTACACCTAAAAGGCCAAGATGGGTTAGGTATTCTACGGTCCTCAGTTTCAGCAGGCTCTAAGGTTGAAAGCAGCACGTCTTCCTGATTACTTGGTAAACGACACTACATTCAAAGGGGCCTCCACTAAGTGGGGGATCTCATGCCTCCTTTTTTGGGAGTACTCTCTCCAAGTTAACATGACTATACTGCCTGTCCTATCTTAAGTTTGCCCAAGTCCGATTATAGGACTTATGAGAAATCACCAAGCATCCTCAAAACTAGGAAAATCTAGATAAACATATATACAACATATAAGATATAAAACATAATAGCACATATACAGATATAAACAAAGATAGGCTCAACCCACTTAGGGATGGACCAGCAAGAGGTCAATCTTTCCCCAGTGAATTCGCCATTTTTCTATAGCGGTAGAAATGTTAAGACAAATCCATTGGATTGACTTGACTTGTACAAATCAAAATAAAAACTGCCACCACGCTTTATTGTTTCCAAAGGAATGGGAAAAGAGTGAATAACTCAAAAGAGGGGGAAATATTCTAGGTAAGGGGGTTGGTTATGCAAAGGGAAGGTATTAGCACCCTAAACATCTACGGTTCTCCGCAAGAACCTCTTTGTAAAATCTGTATATTTTGGCTATAAAATGTTGTATGTAAAATATATTATGGGGATGAGAAAAAAAAGTATATTTTTTATGATATTTTCACCCACCGCGGTTGTGAATCTTTAGTGCCTACATACCACCTTCCGTGCAATAGGGGATCAGGGTACATGTAGTTCCTCTTGAAAAATTTAAAACACAAATGAGTTGGTTAATTTTAAGATACAAGAAGTCATTGTCATTGTCCGTGTAGAAAACATATTTACTACTCACAATTATGAGAAAGGATAATTTGCATCATTTCAAAGTGGAGGATATGGCTTGGATTTTAAAATCTACAATGCGTCACTCAACGCCCAAGTGGAAAATATCTCACTTCACTATATATTGTAGAAGTATAGCTGTTTGCATCACTACAAAGATTGACAAGAGTCCAATCTTTTTTGAGAATTTTTTTTTAAATATTAGAGCCAAAATGTAAAAATAGTTGGATGAGATTCATTGACTTTTAGACTTCTCACAAAAAACGTCAAGGTATTGTTAAGTTAATTGAAATTTGATTAAGAAACAATTTTTTTTTGAAAATACATGGACATAAGTCCAAGTTTATTATGAAATGGTTCAAGTTTTAAAACAAGAATATTTTTCAAAAGGAGGGGGAAGATTTTTGAAATTAAAGAAGATAGGCGAAGATGAAGAGACTATCCTAACGCATAAGGTAAAAGCTAATGAGAAGAACCATATAACCAAACAAGAAGCCGACACCTGACATAATGAGTCACTATATAATCCCATCCTTTGGATTTGAAACCAAGAAAACAATTAATAAACCTCTTTAGAATACCAAACTTCAATTGCGCTAAGCCTTCACAAAAATTGGGCAGAGTAATAGTTGTATACAGATGAATTTCAGATCACTAACATAACATGTAATCACAATAAGCCGCACACAAAACAAACAACTTAATGTCTTGGGGTAAACCCCAAGAACTCAAGACAAGATAACAATTAAGGTCAACAAGGTCTTCAACATAAGTCAGGGTTTCTACTCCTAAGACCAAGAAGTTCATAACTCTACAATGCCAAGGATAGTAACCAAGTAGTCCAAGTAACAATAAAGTTTTTTTTAGGGTTTAAGTTGATTATTAGGTACCTTTAAAAAGAAATGAAAAATATCAAGTGAGAAAATTAAAAAAATGACATGAATATAAAGGCTCAAGTGAGCAAAGATGAAAATAGCATGAAATGTAGATGCTAAGGTAAATGGTACATAAAGTAAAAGTAAAAAATAAAAACATAAAATAAGGTCAATTGTTAGAAGTTAATGGTTAGTTGGATGACCATCTTGAAACTTGCATTTGAAACTCATTAGAGGATTGGAAGAACCAAAACCTCTCAACAACAAGTTGCATTTGCTTTTTATCAAGTATATCATCCATTTAAGAACTTCAAAGTAACACTTAATGATCATTGACATTTAAGTGATCCATTTTGACAAAAATTGATGAAGTTCTATTAGAGGATTGGTAGAACCAAAGCCTCCTAACAATGGATCTCAAGGTTATTGGATCAAAGGGTTCAAATTAACATACTTAGGTTTGCAAACATAGGTTTGGGCCACAAATGATCATTTTCTCAAATCAGGACAAAATTTACCGCTATGTTAAGCAACCGTAAGTGGACTTATATAGAAGTCGCACCTAATTTAAGGTCGGTCAATAGCAATCTATATATTTCATGTTTGGATAAATGATAGAGATCATCATCTCATAACATGTAATATAATAAGAAGGGCGTAAGATGAAGAGGGATGGGGAAAATGAACAAACCACATTTGAACCAAAATTTTAATTAAACTATTATTAAAATCATGCATCCATTTTTATGGAATTAGACTCAACATCATGGTTCTAATGATGTGAACATAGTTCATGATCAAAATTCCAACCAAAGATCAGCCAGAAAATATACAAAAATAGAATTATATTAGAAAAAAGAATATGGATTTTAAAATGATTATAATATGGAAATAATATAGGAAAAATAGCAACTATATTCAAATTAATCAAGAAAAATTAAGTAAGGCCATATAAAAATCAGAAATGAATTCAAAATTTTTTATAATTTTTTTGGTATTGTTTTAAAGTCAGCAACTATTTTTAAAATTAAAAGAAATAGGTAAAATAAATCAAAAATGATAAAAAATAACAAATTCAGAAATAAAAAATAAATGTGGTCACCGATATTTGTCAAAATGTCATTGGATCCTTCCCTATTTTTTTCAAAATTTAAAAATGAATAAAAGTATTTTTAAACATTTAAAACAAATAAAATAAAGTAAAAAATTATAAAAAATTATAAAAAATATAAAAACACAAAATAAAATTGTGAAAAATAAAAAATCAGAAATAAAAAAATCAAAAGTATTTTCAATAATTTTTTTCCAGATTTTTTGGAGTTAAACTGAATTTTCTATGAATTTTTGAAATTTAAAACAATTAAATATAAAAATACAAGTCAAGGTGCTTGGTGATTCCTCACAGAGCAAAGCTAAACATATGGAGGAAAGAAAACCCTAGTTTGTGATCTTGTTGTGATTGAATTGACATGATATGATGAAGGGATCTTAGGGGCAAAAATTGGGGTACAACAACAAGAGTCTAATCTTTGGAGAAAATTTTAAAGTAAAAAGCCCAAAGTGGAAAAATGGTTTGAATGATATTGATTGACTTTTAGTATTCTAACAAAAATGTCAAAGTATGATTAAGTTGTTTAAAGTTAAATTGAGAAAGTATTTTTTTTTTGAAAATGCATGGACCTAAGTCCAAGTTTATTGTGAAAGCGGTTCGAGTTTAAAACAAGAATAGTTTTCAAAAGGAGGGAGAAGCTTTTTGAAATTAAAGAAGATGGGAGGAGATGAAGGGACTATCCTAAAGAATGAGGTAAAAGCTAGGGAAAAAACCATTTAACCAACAAGAAGCCAACACTTGACACATTGAGTCAATGTAGAATTCCCATCCTTCGGATTGAAACCAAACAAGCAAAGAGAATAAACCTCTCAAGAAAACCAAGCTTCAATTGCATTAAGTCCTCACAAAAATTGGGAAGAGTAACAACTGTATACAGATGAATTCCTGATCATAGACAAAGCATGTAATCAAAACAACTTGCATGTAAAGCAAACAAATAACACAATATCTTGGGGTAAACCCTAAGATCTCCAGACAAAATAATAATAGAAATCATAAGGTCTCAAGGTAGGTCAAAGTCTCTAATCCTAAGTCCAAGAAGTCCATCACTCCATGATGCCAAGGATAATGACCAAGTAGTCCAAGTAAAATTAAGGTTTTTTATGGTTCAAGTTGATTATTAAGTATCTTCAAAAAGAAATGAAAAGCTCAAGGGAGCAAAATAAAAATAACATAAAAGTAAATGCTCAAGTGAGCAAAGATGAAAAGAACATGAAATATAAATGCTAAAATAAATGTGCTTAATCTTAAGAGCATAAAGTAAAAACATAAAATAAAGTCATTTGTTAGAAATTAGAGGTTATTTGAATGACCATATTGAAACTTGCATTTGAAACTCATTAGAGAATTGATAAAACCAAAGCCTCTCAACAACAAGTTTTATTTGCTTTTTGTCAAGTATATCATTCAATTCAAAATCTCAAGGCAACAATAAATAATCAATGATGTTTAAGTGAACAACTTTTACCAAAGCTTATGAAGATTCATTAGAAGATTGATAAGACCAAAGCCTCCTAACAATGTATCACAAGATTATTGGATCAAAGGTTTCAACTTGACATACTTGAGCTTGCAAACATAGGTTTGGGAAATGAATGATCATTTCTTGAATCGGGACAAAATTTAGCGCTATGTTAAGCAATCGTAAGTAGACTTATATAGAAGTCGCACCTATTTTGAGGCCGGTCAATAGCAATCTATGTACCATATGTTCAGAGAAATGATATGTAAATCATTTTCCAACAACATGTAGTACAAGTAAGAAGGGGATAAGATGAAGAAGTAGGGAATACAAATTAAACCACATTTGAACCAAAAATTTAATCAAGCTATCATTAAAATCATTCATCCATTTTGGAGAAGTTGAACTCAACACCCAAGATCCAATGATGTTAATGAAGCTCATGATGAAAATCTCATAGTTCAAGATCAGCCAGAATATATACAAAAATAGAATTGTATTAAAAAATAAAGAAAAAAGATTTTTTAAAATGAATTTAAATGAAAATAAAAGGGGAAAATAGAAACTATATTCAAAACATCCATGAAAAATTCAATGAGACCATAGAAAAATCAGAATTGAGCTCAAATATTTTTATAAATTTTTTGGAAATTTTTTAAAGTCAGAAAGTATTTTTAAAATTAAAAGAAATAGGCAAAATAAACCAAAAATTGTGAAAAATAGTAAAGTCCGAAATAAAAATAAAATGAGGTCACCAATATTTGTCAAGAGGTCATTGGATCCTTCCATATTTTTTTCAGAATTTAAAAGTAAATAAAAGTATTTTTAAACATTTAAAACAACTCAAATAAAATGAAAAAATATTAAAAATATCAAAACACAAATTTAAATTGCGAAAAAATGATAATCAGAAAGAGAAAAATCCAAAGTATTTTTAAAATTTTTTTCAGATTTTTTGAAGTGAAAATGATTTTTTTTAATGAATTTTTGATGTTTAAAACAAATAAAATATAAAATCAGAAGAAAAAAAAATGTAAACCATGGGATTAGAGTAAAAACGCGTTAGTAAACTAATCCAATTGATCAGACGCGCTGTGCATATCATGGTCCTCAGGAAATAACACACGTGATCAAATATTAAACGGATTTGAAAATAATGCGTGGCAATTTGTCATTGGTTAAAGACAGACACGTAGGCCTTCTTCACGATCCGTCCAAGAAAATTACTAGTTCATGAAATGGAAAAATTAGAGCTCGAGACCGATACCATTCGCTCCGCCTCTTCAAGACGATTACAATGGCACCCTCGCGAAAAATGTAGGTGTAGCTCAGTCGTTTTGGAAGGAATGATTTGAAAAGAGATTTGAAAATTCATGGTCAAAACTCACTTCTAGATGAAAACAAATGTTGCGACTAGAATCAAAATGATGAGAGCTTCATTACAGTACCAAAGTTTGAGAGAATTGGTGAAAGAATCTATTTATTGAAGTTCAAATTCAGAGCTCTGAAACTTGAATTGGCTAACACGATTTAGGAAGTCTTAGAGCTTGGTTCTTCTTCTGTTAGCTTTAGTAAATTTCAAGGATGAAGAATTGACAAAGAAAATGGATTGAGGAAAGCTGTAAAACCAAATTCGAAGTTGCAGAAAAGTGGGTTCAAGGGAAAGTTTGGCAGGGTGATTCTGGCTGTCTAAGCTTGCGAAAATGAGTGGGATAGAGCCTATATTTATAGGATAAGTGAATGGAATCAAGAGGAGGGGTGAATGATGCAATTTAGAGGGAAATCGTGCACACTCGTTTTCATGAAATAAGTGTGATCACATGTGCATCAAAAATCCTCCAAATGATGTGTTTTGACACTCTAAATCATCCACACACTTATGTTAATCGTGTTTAAGTAGAAAAAACGCACAAATTTGGTGATTAGAAGTCAAATTATGGAAATTGCATTCTTACTGTTTGAGAAACTTCAATTCCAAGGTACCATTTTTGAAATCATGGTTTGAACAATTTAGGGAACCTTAGGACTTGATTCTTGATGTGTTGGAAAGATGAGATCACAAACTTTACAATGTGAAAATAATGGAATCAAATGGATGTTTGAGATTAGAGTTGTGATGAGTCAAAGTTGAGAAAAAAAAACTGACTTTTTGTACTTAGAAAAATTCTAAGTTTTTCTTCAAAAATGACCTATAATGTGTTGCATCCAAATATGGTCTTCCATTTAAAATTTGTTCTTGAACAAAAAATATGGCATGAAGTAGATCCCTTGAATGACATTTTGAGACTTGAACCATTTAAAATATCCAAAAAATGAGAAAGTTATGACTTGGTGAAATTGGTGAAAATTCATGAGATGACCTATAATCTTTTGAGGCCTTAAGACATCTTCCATCAATTTTAAAGCTTTTCACATAAAATATGGATTGAACTTAACATCTTTAGGATAATTGTGGAAATATAATATGCTCAAGGAGATAAAAATTTACCAAGTTATGATCTTTTGAAGTCTCATAAGGAAATTTGATGGCCTATTTAGAGGACTTGTCATATTTCTTAATCATTAGGCATCTTCCACATAAAATTTTCTTGAAACTTTTGAAGTGATTTGTTGATAACCCTTTAAAGAGGAGCATGTCTTTAGAATCACTCAAAATTACCAAAACATGAGTTAGATATAGCCCTTAGAAGTTCAAAACCCTAACTCCTAGACAACAAAATGTCTTAGAAACCCTTTTCAAATTTGATAAACTTTCTTGCACAAATATATTTGTATTGTATATAGAAGTTGTTGAGGTTGACAATGAGGAACCATAACAACCATAAACACTTCCAAATATTGAGAATTGAGGGAAGTATGCACTTGTGATCAAGAAATCAAGAACATATCCAATTACGTCAAAATTTCTTCAACCAACACTTACATCTTTGAAATATCTTTGAAAACTTGAGGTATGATAAATCATAAGAGACTTTTTCATTATATTACTTAAAATTATATTCAATGATGAAGCTTGAACCTCAATGAAATCTTGTTGAAGAAGGCATGGAAATAAACTCATGAACTTATAGATCAACCTGATGAAATTTGTTGTGCTTCCACCTATAACATCATCAACTAAAGAAAACATTCATAGTATTCATTATTAAAAGTTAATAAAAACAAAACGTAGATGATCATAATATACAAGTCAAGGAGCTTGGTGATTCCGCATGAGCAAACTTAAATATAGGGAGAAGAACCAAACCCTAGTGTGATCTTGTTGTAATTGAGTTAATATAAGATGATGGAGGGATCTTAGGGGAAAAATTGGGGTACAACAATCCCCATAAGAGGGTACCACTCCAAAAACCTCAACTGACGTCCTCCGTTACATCATAATGTTGTACCCCAATTTTCCCCCCTAAGATCTCTTCATCATATCCTCTCAATTCAATCACAACAAGATCATATTAGGGTTTGGTTCTTCTCCCTATCTTTAGTTTTTCTCTAGGAGTAATCATCAATCACTTTGACTTATATTTTATGATCATTTATGTTTCGTATTGATTATCCTTTAACTAATAAATGCAATGAGTGTTTTCCCTATTTTTTGTTGATGTTGTAGGTGAAAGCATAATGCATTCCATCAAGATTGATATAGGGATTCATGAGTTCATTACTGTGCCTTCCTTAAGAAAGCTTCATTAAGACTCAAGCCTCATCATTAAAGATGTTTTGAAGTAATGTCATGACAAAACCATTTATGATTCATCATGACTCAAGTTATCAAATTTAGTTCAAACATACAAGGGTTGATTGAAGAAGTTTGACTCAAATGTACAAGTCTTTGATTTCAATGATAACAAGTGCATATCTCCTTCAATTCCCAATATTTGGAAGTGGTTTAAGTTGCAATCTTTTCTCATTATAATCCTCAACAACTTATAATCACATAACAAAGGTATTTGTGCAAGAAGGTTGGTAAAAATTACAATGGTTTCCCAAAGCATTTTCTTGCTCTAGGAGTTAGGGTTTTGAACTTCAAAGGGGTATATCTTGCTCATGTTTTGATATTTTTTAGTGATTCCAAAGTCATCCTTCTCTTAAAAGGGTTTTTAAATAATCACTTCAAAAGTTTGAAGGAAATTTTGTGTGGAAGAAACTTGATGGTGAAGAAAGATTACAAGTCCTCTAAATAGGCCATCAAATACTTCTAAGTAAAAGAAAATCTTTTTGTTGTTTTGTTTATTTGAGAAAATATTTAATTACATTAAATCTAATTAATTAAAAAAATAAAAGAAAATTATTAATTAAAATTAATTCTAAAATAAATCTAACATTTTTGGCATTTTTTATTTATGAAAAGAATTGAAATTAAATAAATCTTAAGTCTATTAATTTTAAATTAAAGAAATAAGTTAAAGTAATTTAACTAAATTACATTATGAAAATTAAATTAAATAAAAAAATGTAAATCTAAGTTTTTATGTTTTTTTCTTACTTTTATGATTAAATAAAAAAGGTCTTTTTTTAAATTAATAAATATAAATAAAAAATAAATAAACTACAAAAATAAAATTAAAATATTTTAAAAAGGATGGGCCTGGCATTTAACTAGCAAATAGGGGGTGGAATTAGAATTCGTGGGGCCCAAACAGACTAGCCCAGCAATTGTGCTGGATTCCCTATGGTGGCCTTCAAGAGGTGCATCACGGGCTGCATTTTGAGGCGCTTGGATTTAGTTCAGTTGAGATTTGATGGTGTGGATCTGATGTCATATGAAGCGCGCCTAGGATCATATCACGCTGGATCCGTAAGAAACATGTTAGAAAAATAAAATGCACGACCTGTGTATCAAACCCAGTTCCTTCTCATTGTAACGCGTCTACTTCACCAACTGAGCCAGCTTGCCATTCATTGATACAAGTGAAACAATAATATTATATTATAAAAATCAAGTCAGATATATTTAAAAAAATAAAATGTGCATGCTGACTAAAAGAGCCAATGGGAAAGGGACATTTGGAGTGCCGGAGTCAGCCCACTGGAGTCAACTCTCCGGTTGTCTTCACCGATGGGATCCAACGTTGAACCTGCAAAATAGGCAAAAGCAAAGGATGAAAACTACCATATCCCCCTGATTCTAAATCTATGGTCTGTTTGGCCTGAAACAACATAGATTATGAGTTTCAAAGGAAATATCATATTGTTTCGTAGCAATGGCATGATCTCATCCTTGTGCTTCTACCTACATGTAGCACGTCATACATGCACTAATGATAGCCCTGAACATGGAGAAAATCGTTAAAAGCACACACACAACATGAATATACATTTTCAAAATTTTAAAATCCTTACCAACCGGTGAGGCGTGAATCTATTCTATAGGACATGGAATTGCTTGGATAAATGTTGGTATGCGCTTGTGTGAATCCCAGGAACAAGGTTTCAATGTTTGTTTGGATGGAGGAAGCTTGCAAAGTGGTGCTTGAAATTTGATAACTTATGGAAATTTTGAGAATTCTTATATGGTGGTTTCAGGGCCTGTTTTCTTTCTTGGACTTGTGAGAATGCTGCTTATATAGAGGAGATGTTGATAGGGTGATAGCATGGAAATAAATCAAGTCCATTACCATTGATTTTAAGACATGATTCCATTTTGAATATTTTCCAAAAATTTGTATAAGCATGCCATATTGAGTGCATCAATGAACCTGGACACGGTATCCAGGCTGGGCAAGAGATATTGGGCCCTTCCATGCATCATACTAGGCCCAAACACCAATGGCTCAAATTATTTGCACTTTACTTTGATTTATTTGATTTTAAATTAAATAAAATTAATATAAAATGCAAATACAATCAAACTATACAAAAATGGTCTTAGGAGTCCTTATACATGTCACGGACATGTTTAGGCCCTAAAAGTTAGGCCTATTAACTTGAAAAAATGATTTTGCCCAAAGCCGACTTCATATATTTCCTTGAAAATTTCCCAACTTGTGCAAGCCATAACTTGCTCAAATTTTAACCAATGAATATGGTCTGGGACTTTTTGGAAAGCCCAAGATGTCTTCTTCAATCACTCACCTTATCAATTTTGAATTTGAAGACTTTATCTTGATGTAAATGGTCTTGGAAAAAAGTGTCCTTTGTTTGGCTTTCTGAATATGACCTGTAATGTATGAGCTTGTATCTTCCAAATGATGAATTTTACGAACTTGAGAATAAAAACAAAGTTTTAGAGGATTTTATTCTCTTCACAATGAGCTTTGGTTGGGGAAAAATAGATGAAGAATGTGAAAGTTATTCCTGGTCAAAGTTCAGCTGACTTTTCCTAGGAAACCCTAATTTAGCAAATCTTTACTTTTGATGATCTCAGGACTTTCCTTAAGGAATAATGATCAAACCTTGATCAAATGATGAATATCACTTCAAAATTTTGATGTTGACCGAAAATATATAAGTTTGACTGCATATTGAGATCTCTTTGTCTGACTTCGTATGAGAAGTATACTAGAATAGCTTATGATCGATTGTATCTTAGAAGATGTGTTAGGGAGTGTCAGAATGAATCTATGTCATGATTGTAATTGGAGATGTATTGAGTATGGGTATAAGAATGAATCTATATCTTGATCGTATTTAAACTGAAAGATATTTTGAATGAGCATTAGAATGACATCCGTATCTGGAGTGTATCTGAACTGTATCTCTTTTTTTAGAATGTTTCTGCTGGGGTTATTTCTTGACTGGGGAGAATGAAAGTTAGTTGTTATATGGTCGAAATCTAGGCTTCACAGTAACTTGTTGAGGATAATAAAGTTGACTATTATCTGGTCGTATTCCAGGCTTCACATTGACTTATCGGGTAATACGAAATTAACTGTTATCTGGTCATTTTCCAGGCATCGCAGTAACTTCGATGAAAGGATGAAGCTGCTTGCTATCTGGTCAGATTCCAGGCTTCGCAATGACTTACTAAAATTAATCTGTTACCAGGTTGGATTCCAGGCTTTGCAAAAAAACAAAGTCAAATTGTTATTCGGTCGTATTCCATGTTTCGCAGTAATATTGTTGAAGGGATATAAGCTAATTTCTATATGTTATGATTCCAGGCTTTTCAACAACTTATATGATGTGAACTACTATCTGGTCAGATTCCAGGCTTCGTAGTAAATTAAACTGTCTTCTGGTCAGATCAAGGCTTTATAGTAATTGAAGAAGTTGAACTGTTATCTGGTTATATTCTAGGCTTCATAGTAACTTAAATTGTTATCTAGTCGAAACCCAGGCTTCACAGTAACTTAAACTATTATATGGTTAAAATCCAGGCTTCACAGTAACTTAAACTATAGGTTTATTGTTATCCTTTTGGATTCCGGGTTTCAGCATTGATGTTAACTACTACCTGGTCGGGTTCAGGCTTCACAGTGTTGTAGAAGTTTGACTGTTATCTGGTCGAATTTCGAGCTTCAACAATGATGTTAACTGCTATCTAGTTGGGTCCAGGCTCCACAGAGTTGCAAACTGCTATCTGGTCGGATTCTAGGCTTCACAGTAAATTGTATTTGATGTTAACTACTATCTGGTCGGGCCCAGGCTTCATAGTGATTGATGAGTTGTTATTTTAGATAGTTTCCCTATCTTGTTTCAGGATTTAATCTGGAACTTGTTGAAAATTAATGATGATATTTGTTTGTTGATCTTTCCTGAAAAGGTAAAGAATTAGCTGTATGGAATGTCATGATTCATGACACATGTTGTGTAATGATGTTCTCAAAATAAATGAGATTGTGTTATATGTATTTTGTATGCATATGCTATGACGTTTTTAAAAATAATGTATGAATGCAATATATGAACTGATCAGTTATTCTTTGACGCATCGTTGAATTGAGGGAAAATAAATCCCTGACTGTTGCTGGGGATGAAGAATGTGATTCTTCATTATTTGTTGAAGTCTAATTGCTGGGAGATGGATTTCCTTGGCTAGATAAATAAACTCTACTAGGAAAACAAAACTCCATAAACTGCTTGGGGATTTTTATGAATCCCTGTTGGGGAACCCAAGAAGTTTATGAACCATGTTGAGGAATTCTTCAAGATGCTGAGGAGATGATTGGAGACTCTTATTCTGTAGGGGATATCAAAACCTCTAATATCATTAGGTTATATGCTGAGGATATGGAAGTGACTTCGCAGGAGGACGTCTCTGTGTCTGTATTTATTTTCGGATGTATCTGCAGGGATTTGCATATGTCTTTTTAGACATTGTCCCGTTTCTTAAAGTCATTAGTAACTTGTCTTTTTGTTTTTTTATGCGTGTACTTATAAACGGTGATCATACTCAAATGCATATGTTAAAAATAATCAGTGGACGTTTTTGCAAAAAAAAAACATAAAAATAAAAACAAATAGTTTTGAGCCTTCAAAGAGATAGCTTTTGTATTAATCTAAAGAAGTCTGCCTATAACAGTCGTTTTTGTACAAAGGGACAAACATCCTAATAAGAGAATTTCGTCCTAAGAATGAAAACTATATAAAGTTGTATACAAAGAAAAACAACTATGTGAAATGATCCCATTGGGTTCCCATTATTCTATTGCCTTTATATCATTGAGCGTCTCATTACTTTGTTGCTTGGCCAAAGTGGACTGGATTGATTAGTACCATTTGCACTTGATAATTGACACTAAAGGTTGGTTGTAAGGTGATTCAATGGGACATAGTTGTACGCTTTAATCCCTAATTTTATCCTGGACCGCTCTTTTGGGTTTTCGGTCCACCGGGATATCTTTTTTTACCCAAGCCGCCTTTTCAGGTTTTCGACTTGCCGTGTGTAAGAATTTTTTTTCCACATATATCCCTAATTTTTCCCGAATCCTTTTGGTTCACCGGGATGCTCTTATTTTTTCCTAGGCCAGTCAACCTAGCAGGTCTCTGTTCATGCGTAGTATCTTTTAACTATGTCCGCGTTTACAAGGTGCAGAAGATCGTCACCGTCCATAGTGGTTAATATCATACCTCCACCAGAAAAAATGTTCTTGATCACAAATGGTCCTTCGTATGTAGGAGTCCACTTGCCCCTGGGATCACCTTGTGGTAGGATGATGCGCTTGATTACTAGGTCACCAACCTGATATACCTGACTTCTAACCTTCTTGTTAAAAGCTTTAATCATACGTTTCTGGTGCATCTGACCATGACAAACATCCGCGAGCCTTTTCTCGTCAATCAGGTTCAATTGGTCAAGCCGAGTCTGAAACCATTTGTCTTCGCTTAATCCGGCATCTTCCATGATCCGCAAAGAAGGGATTTGTACTTCAACGGGTAAGACAACTTTCATACCTTATACGAGAGAGAAAGGGGTTGCCCCTGTTGACGTGCGTACGGATGTACGGTAACCATGAAGCGCAAATGGTAACATTTCGGGCAAGTCTTTATATGTCATTGTCTTCTTTTGTATGATCTTTTTGATATTCTTATTGGCAGCCTCCACAACGCCATTAATCTTTGGCCCGTAAGGAGAAGAGTTATGATGCTGGATCTTGAATTACGTATAGAGCTCCGTGATTATAATATTATTGAGGTTGGTACCTTTATCTGCGATAATTATTTTTGGGATGCCATACCGACAGATAAGATGAACTATGCCACGACATTCTTAGTAACAGAAGCAAATGAAGCTGTCTCGACCCACTTTGTGAAGTAATCAATGGCGACAGGAATGATGCAATGTCCATTGGAAGCGGTAGGTCTAATCTCTCCAATCATACTAATCCCCCACATTGCGAATGGCCAAGGAGCAATCAAGACATTTAATGGAACCAAAGGCACATGTACTTTGTCAGCATAGATTTGGCATTTGTGACAATTCGGGAGTGATGATGACAATATTCTTCCATAGTAAACCAATAGTATCCTGCCAGTAGGATCTTTTTAGACATTGTGTACCCACTAGAATGGGTGCCAAAAGTACCTTTGTGCATGTCCTCTTTAATTTTCTCCGCTTCTCTCTTATCCACACACCGCAGTAAGGTAGAATCATGGTTGCGCTTGTAGAGAATTCTTTTATTCAAGAAGAACTTGGTAGAGAACCTTCTTAAGAATTTTTTGTCATTGACAGATGCTCCCTCAAGGTACTCTTGATCTTCGAGATACCTTTTTACTTCGTGGAACCAAGGCTTTTCCTCTACTCCATTAGCATCAATCTTATAACAATGGGCTGGTTCGTCTAGCATTTTAATAGTAATATGAGGAGCTTCATTATCCCATCTGAATTTAAACATGGATGACATAGTAGCTAACGCGTCCTCTAATTGATTTTCCTCTCGTGGAAAATTCTCAAAGGTAACTTCTTCAAAGTGTAGAATCAGTGTCAACACATGCTCTCGATAAGGGATGAGATTAGGATGCTTTGTGTCCCATTCTCCTTTGATTTGACTGATTACCAGGGTCGATTCTCCAAATACACTCAAGAATTTGATTCTCAAGTCGATAGCTGCTTTGAGACCTATAATGCATGCTTCATATTCAGCCATATTGTTGGTACATTTGAAACATATCCTAGCAGTGAAAGGAGTATGACAGCCTTCGGGAGATATGATCACAACACCGATGCCATTTCCGAGTGAGTTAGAAGTCCGTCAAAAACCATAGTCCATCGAGATCCTTTTTCAGGTCCTTCATGTGGTTCAGGTTCTTCACAATCATCACTAACACGATGTTCTCGTTTGGGAACTCAAAATCCATGGATTGGTAGTCATCCACAACCCGGTGAGCCAAATGATCAGCTAGTACACTCCTTTTGATTTCTTTTTGGGTAGTGTACTGAATGTCGTATTCGGTCAGGACCATTTTCCATATTGCTATTCTTCCGGAGAGAGCGGGCTTCTCGAATATGTATTTTATAGGATCCATTTTAGATATCAATAAGGTAGTGTGAGTCAACATATACTGTCTTAGTCCGCGAGAAGCCCATGCCAAAGCGCAACAAGTTTTCTCGAGCAGTGAGTACCTTGTTTTGCAGTCGGTAAACTTTTTGCTAAGATAGTATATTGCATGCTCTTTTCGACCAGACTCGTCATGCTGCCCCAGCACACACCCCATTGAATTCTCTAATACTGTTAAGTACATGATCAAAGGTCTTCCTTCAACCAGCGACATCAAAATTGGAGTTTATTGAAGATATTCCTTGATTCTTTCAAAGGCAGTCTGGCAGTCGTTATTCCACTTCACTACTTGATCTTTCTTCAATAATTTGAAGATTGGCTCATAAGTAGCGGTTAGGTGGGAAATGAGTCTTCAAATATAGTTTAGATATCCCAAGAATCCCCTAACCTCCTTCTCGGTGCGGGGAGTTGGCATTTATTGTATAGCTTTAACCTTTGCGGGGTCTACTTCAATACCTTTGCCGGTGACAATGAAACCTAAGAGCTCACCAGATCTTACCCCAAAGGTGCACTTGTTCGGGTTTAGTCTTAACTCGTACTTCTTTAGTCTTTCAAACAGCTTTTGCAGGTGATAAAGGTGCTATTCTTCAGTCTAAAACCTAGCTATCATATCATCTATGTACACCTCTATCTAATTGAAATTCTGGCAACAGATACTTAATGTCAAAGTGAATGTTATGACACCGTATCTGACAAATTGTACACAACCCAAACAGTAATTTAAAAGACAGTAAATAACACAATCAATTGTTAACCCAGTTCAATGTATAACAACACCTACATCTGGGGGCTACCAAGCCAGGGAGGAAATTCACTATAAGAGGTATTAATTTAGGAATAAACCAACCAGTTTATCTCCTTCACTTAAGACCTACCCAATGCAACTTCAATCTAAGTCCTACTTAAACCTGAGTTCCTACTCACTCCCCCTCAATCACAGAAGTGATACTAATCTACTGATTAATAAGATTATGAAGACATTCTTCAATACACATGCTTGATTTTGCTTCAAAGCTTTAATCAAGAGACACAACACTCGTGCTTCAAAGCTTTGAGTGATAAACAACCCTTACAACCAAATCCTACTCCAAGTCACTTATCAAGTGATAATTGCTTGGCTCACAGTAATTACTAAAACTATCACAACTACAAAATGCCTTATTGATCTTCTCTGAAAAGCACTACACACCATTAGGATTCGTGAGAAATATATATGCAGTCTATTCTTCATTTTGGGCTTCCATAAAAATAGCTAGGGTTAACCAAAGTTAACCTAAAGACTTGGTCTTGGGCTTTCATCATAACAGATTAGGGTTAAGCAAGGTTAACCTAATATCCACGTGAGCATCTGATCTAGTCAATATACTTCAAATCAGAATAGCACACCAGATTCCTGGAAATTCTCAGGAACAATAAATCTGCAGAACAACTTGATCAGTACATGATGTCTTAACATTGGTTATGACATCATGTATCCTGCTCACTGATTTTGGTAGAATTCAGTACATATGATCATAGCTTAATCATCATGATATTCACTCATACTGAGTTTTTCCTGTAGAACATTCCTTCTGCAGAATTTGTCTTTATCCCAGACTGTTATGACATCAGTCATGACATTCACAAATCTGGTTTTACCAAAAAATAGTGCCAACAAGCAAACACTTACAAACTCCCCCTTTGGCAATTTTTTTGGCTAAAACCCCTAAACAATCAGATATTAGAATGCAGAAGCAACATGCAGTAGACCAAATGCAGCAAAATTTTTAATGACAACTAATCTAACTACCAATATCCAATTCTATCAAAATTACCACAATTACTTCTCCCCCATTTTAGCCATAAAGAGGCCAAAGGATCTAGTACTTCAAGTTATACAGTCATCAAAAGGAAATCCAAAATACACAGAAACAGAGAGAAGGTATCAAATAGCAGCAGCAAGTTCCAGCATCAATCTTTACAACTCAGCAAACACAGACCTTCAGGTATTGTCCTCCCCTGAGGAAGCACTATTTTCAGCAGCATCTTCTGGTGAGCTTCTTGCAGAACCATCATGTTGTTCTTCATCAGCATCCTCTTCCCTCATTTGTTCTTCATTCTCCTCTTTTCTAGACTAGTAATCAGCTCTTCAAGAGTCCTTTTTCTTGCATCAAGCTCTCTGCAGGTTTCTTTTAGAACAGCTATAACATCAGCTTTCTTGCAATGAGCTTTGACATTTGATGTCTCAACAGATGTCATAACAATCTCAGGGACATGTGTTCCTTGAAACAGCTTATAGTGAAAACCAAGTGCAGGGGCTCTTTTGCACACGGAGTCCTTTTCACCCAGAATATCAGGATACTGATCAATGATTATACCACACAGGAGAGAGGGAAAAGCAATAGGGCCTTTAATAGCACAACTCTCAGCATGTTTCATTGTTTGGTCAAAGATGTAGTTGCCATAATAAAAGTTTGTTCTGGTTCCAACAACATAGATAAATCTTCCCAAACCAGTGGAGATGGTGGATTTGTCGTTGGTGGGAACCCAGTTAGCTGCACCAATTTTGTGCAGTATGGCAAACTTCACACTCAGCTTGCTTGCAGTTAGCTTCCCTTTTAAGGGCCAGTGCTTGACTTGCTTGGCAGTGATGGTTTGACAAACCTAGTTGTCAGTAACTTCAAGCTCAGGCTGAGCATCATCAGGCCTTCCTAGGTATTTGTTTATCATAGTAGGAGAGAAATTTACCTTCCTTCCTCTCACATAAACACTCTTAAAATCAGCTGACATTCCATCAGCACATCCACCAGACAAATTTACTATGAATTCTTTGACAAGAATCTCATAGGAGTTGGAAAACTTGACCACTGTTTTCATCAGGCCAATAGCCTTGATGAGATCCATGACTTCCTTACACTTAATAGTACTTCTGTTCAGCTCCCTCTCTAGGGAAATCCTTTTCAGAAACACATACTTCCACCTGCTTGCATTTTCTGGATGGTGAAAGGAGATGTTGTCAATGGCAACCTCAGGAACCTTAGGCAGTTTTCTAGAAGAGGGTTTCTTCCTGAGAGGAATGTCTGGAATATTCCTCTCAACATCAAAATCAAATTCTGATTCCTCATCAGATTCAGAGGGTTCAAGAGCCTTTCTTTTCTTGGCTATAGGTTGTCTCAAGGGTTTTGAGAGACTACCAAAAAATACCCTAGCTTTTACCTTACCCTTCCCTTTGGAAGTTCCAGCCTTTTGATCCTTCTCAGCTTCTTCTCTAGTCTTGTTCTCAGGCCTAGCTTTCTCATGAACAACTTCAGTAGCCTTCTCTTTGGAGGGGCTTTGGGAAGCACTCTGCTTTTATTTTCTACTCATCATCCTTCTTGCTATGCTAGGGTTGACATTAGAAATTAAATCATTGTCAGAAAATTCTTCATCAACATCAATGACCGGAGGTTTAACAGCCTTGTCAGTAGGGGTCTGGTGATCATCAGGTTTCTCTGGAGATTTCTCAATGTTGTCATCAGGTGTCTCAACATTCTAAGTGACATTGGGATCACTTTCTAAATTAGGGCTAGCAGTTTCTTGGTTCAATGGTACAGATACACTAGGAACAGAGTGATTCTCATTAAGAATCCCAGTGACTAGTCTGGCAATAGCTTGATGCACATAAGCAGAACCTTCCCTATTAGCTATCTCTGGAGGAACAGAGGATGATGGTTGAGAAGATTTACCAGAGGGAGAAGCTTGTGATCTTCTTGCATGTCTGGTTCACAGCTTCTTGACCTTAGTAGGATCAGCTGCCATTGCACGAAGTGGAGTTACCTCAAGAACATCAGCATCCATGGGGTTTACGTTTTCCCTAGGTTCGGTGTCAGTGGGTGAGGAAGATGCAGTTGCCTTTGATGATGATGATGACACAGATTGTAGAGACATCTTGAAAGATTGAGAATACAAGTGTCAGCGAGTTTGAAATTTTCTTTTGAGGGAATGGAGAGTGATGCAGCAAACTGAGAAGAGGGAGATATAAATATGTCTATTCCTCTTCTTAAACTTTTGGAAAGAAAGAGGGAAACAAATGATTAGCCCAATCAGAATAAACTTGATTAAAATATCTCTTTCAAACCTTGTATTAAGCAAAATTAATTGCTACATATCTTCATATTAGCAAATACCCAACTTGCCCCTTAAATTCTCAAACTGACTAGCATCAAGTGCTTTGGCAAAAATATCAGCCAGTTGTAGTTCAGTGGCAACATGTTCCAGCTTAATCACCTTCTCCTCCACAAGATCTCTGATGAAGTGATGTCTAATGTCATGCTTAGTCCTGTTGTGCTGTATAGGATTCTTGGATATGTTAATAGTACTTAAATTGCCACAGTACAATGTCATGACATCTTGTGTGACATTATACTCAGTCATCATCTGTTTCATCCAGATCATTTGAGAACAGCTGCTACCAGCTGCTATGTATTCAGCTTCAGCAGTAGATAGAGACACACAATTTTGTTTCTTGCTGAACCAAGAAACAAGATTATTTCCCAAAAAGAAGCATCCTTCAGAGGTGCTCTTTCTATCATCAGCACTACCAGCCCAATCAGCATCACAATAACCAGACATAATTAGTTCACATCCATGAGAGTACAACATGCCATAATTGTAAGTTCCACTCACATACTTCAGAATTCTTTTCACCTGGTTGATGTGACTTACTTTGGGTTCAGCCTGGTATCTTGCACATACTCCAACTGCAAAGGAAATGTCAGGTCTGCTGGCTGTTAAGTATAGCAGGCTTCCTATCATGCTTCTGTACAAGCTTTGATCCACATTTGCCCCACTTGTGTCTTTGGACAACTTTAAATGAGTAGGTGCAGGAGTCCTTTTATGACTGGCATTCTCCATCCCAAACTTCTTGACAATATTCTTTGCATACTTGCTTTGAGACAGAAAAATTGAGTCTTCCATCTGTGTGACTTGTAGTCCAAGAAAGTAGGTCAATTCTCCCATGAGGCTCATTTCAAATTTAGCTTGCATCTGGTTAGCAAAATGTTTAACCATTTTATCTGACATTCCTCCAAACACTATGTCATCAACATAAATTTGAGCTACCATTATCTTTCCTCCTTCATCCTTGACAAAAAGAGTTTTATCCAAACCTCCTTTCCTGTATCCTTTGTCAGTGAGGAACTTTTTCAACCTTTCATACTAAGCTCTAGGAGCTTGTTTCAGACCATATAATGCTTTCCTCAATTTGTAGACATGATCAGGACAGTTTGGATCCACAAATCCTTTAGGCTGTTCAACACACACTTCCTCATTTAAGTACCCATTTAGGAAGGCACTCTTCACATCCATCTGAAACAGCTTGAACTTAAGGAGACAAGCAACTCCCAAGAGAAGTATGATTGATTCCAGGCTGGCTACAGGAGAAAAAGTCTCATCAAAATCAACCCCTTAAACTTGAGTGTATCCTTGAGCAACAAGTCTTGCCTTGTTCCTGGTGACAACTTCTTCAGCATCTGACTTGTCCTTGTAGATCCACTTTGTGCCAATGATGTTTGTTCCTTCTGGTCTAGGAACTAACTCCCATACTTCATGTTGCTTGAACTGGTTCAATTCATCTTGCATTGCTCCAATCCAGTATTCTTCAGTCAAAGCCTCTTTAACATTTTTTGGTTCAATCTTAGACACAAAACAAGAGTTTGTGGTGATTTCTCTAGATCTTGTAGTGACTCCACTGTTAGGATCTCCTATGATGAGTTCCTTAGGATGATCTTTCTGAATTCTGATGGAAGGATCTTTGTTAGCTTCCTTTGATTCAGACTCTGATGGAGTAGGATTAGGCACATCATCCTTTTTAGACACTTGTGTTGAAGTCTCAAAGAATGTCTCAACCTCATATGGGACATTTGTTTCCTCATGGTGATCATCAACTATGACATTTATAGACTCCATCATAACTTTGGTCCTGGAATTGAACACCCTATATGCTCTGCTGTTGGTAGAGTATCCTAGGAATATTCCTTCATCACTTTTAGGGTCCATCTTTCTCCTTTGTTCATGATCTGTTAGAATATAGCATTTTCTCCCAAAGACATGGAAGTACTTCACTGTAGGCTTTCTTCCTTTCCATAGTTCATTAAGGGTGGATGATGTTCCCTTTCTCAAGGTGACCCTGTTGTGGACATAACAGGCTGTATTCATAGCTTCAGCCCAAAAATGAATAGGAAGCTTCTTGGCATGTATCATTGCTCTGGAAGATTCCTGTATAGTCCTGTTTTTCCTTTCCACAACTCCATTTTGTTGAGGAGTTATAGGTGAAGAGAACTCATGATTGATTCCTTCTGAGGAACAAAACTCATCAAACTTACTATTTTCAAATGCCTTACCATGATCACTTTTGATTCTGACAATGCATCCTTCTTTTTCTCTTTGAATTCTTTTGCACAATTCCTTAAATACATCAAATACATCAGACTATTCCTTGATGAAGTTTATCCAGGTGAATCTGGAAAAATCATCCACAACAACATAGGCATATCTCTTTCCACCAAGACTTTCCACATGCATGGGACCTATCAGATCCATATGTAGAAGTTCTAGCACCTTAGAGATGGTCAGATGTCTTGTCTTTGGATGTGACATTCTAGTTTGCTTTCTAACCTGACATTCACCACAGACTCTCCCTTCATCAATCTGAAGCCTTGGAATCCCTCTGACAGCCTCTATGGATATGATCTTTTTCATCCCTCTAAGATGTAAATGACCAAGTTTTTGGTGCCACAGTTGCACTTCCTTTTCTTCTTTGGCTATAGAGCACACAGAAGAGTAGTTAGTGTTCTCAGACTCCGATAAGTAACAATTGTCTTTTGATCTGACTCCTCTCATTACAACTTCTTGTTTTTCATTAGTTACAAGACATTCAGACTTGGTGAAGTTGACCTTGAATCCTAGATCACATAATTGACTGATAGTTATGAGATTAGCAGTCACACCATTTACCAGCAACACTTCATTTAGGTTTGGAACTCCAGGGAAGTCCAAGTTTCCAACTCCTTTGATTTCTCCTCTAGCACCATCTCCAAAAGTGAAATAACTAGTAGTATGAGGTTTGACATCATTCAGCAGATTCTTGATTCCAGTCATGTATTTACAACATCCACTGTCAAAGTACCAGTCTTCCTTGGCAGAAACTCTAAGGGAGGTGTGAGCTATCAGGGCTGCAGTCTTTTTCTTCCACTGTTGAGTATATGGTGCCTTGTTAGTCTTAGGTTTGACATATGGGGTCTGATTAGGATATCCATATAATCTGAAGCAGAATGGCTTTGTGTGACCAAACCTCCCACAATAATGACATCTCCATCTTTGATACTTTTTCTTCATATTTCTCTGTTCTTGATGTTGAGTCCTATGTTGTGACATTTGCTTTGACATTTGTTTATCAGGCCTGGTCTTCTTCTTGTCTACAGCAGATTTCTTTGCAGCCACAAATCCTAGACCAGACATGTTTCCTGCATTTTGTCCAGCCTGAAGGATTTCTTCCAACTTGTCAGTTCCAGTTGTTAACATCTTGACAGACTTAGTCATCTGATCAAGTTTGGAGTTCAACATTAGAACTTCACCTTTGAGATGGCTTATAGTAGCAGTGTCTGCCTTCTTCTCAGCCTCCAACTTCACTATGAGCTTTTTCTGTTTCTCATTTTGCTGACAGAATTCAGCACTTCTGATACATAGCTTCTTGTAGGAGTCAACAAGTTCTTTAAATGTCACTTCCTCATCACTAGAATCATTATCAGAGTTACAAACACCAGATAGTGCAGTAACTAGTTTAGTAGATTATTTTTCAGAGTCACTTTCTGAGTCACCATCAGACCAAGTAACATACATTCCTTTCTTTTGTTTCTTTAGAAAGGTAGGACATTCAGCTCGAATGTGCCCATATCCTTCACATCCATGGCATTGGATTCCTCTGCTTTGATTTCCATTTTCTTCAGACTTAGTTCTTCTGCTGGAGTCATAGGATCTGCTAATGTCAGAGGAAATGTTCTTGACATTTGACCTTGACTTTGGGTCCATTCTCTTGATGAGTTTGTTGAACTGCCTTCCAAGCATAACTATAGCTTCTGATATATTTTCTTCATCCTCTCCTTGCTTTCATCTTCAGTATTGGATACAAGGGTCATGCTCTTGTTTTTCTTGTTAACATTGTCACTGATCCCCATCTCAAATGTCTGAAGTGACCCAATGAGTTCATAAACCTTCAAGTTGCAGATATCCTGAGCTTCCTCTATAGCAGTCACTTTCATTGCAAACCTTTTAGGCAAGGAACTGAGAATCTTTCTCACCAGCTTTTCTTCTGACATCTTTTCTCTTAATGCTCCTGAGGTGTTGGCAATTTCCAAGATGTTCATGTGAAACTCATGAATGGTCTCATCTTCCTTCATCCTTAGATTCTCAAATTTGGTAGTGAGCATATGAAGTCTTTACATTTTTACATTGGATGTACCCTCATGGGTGGTTTTGAGAGTGTCCCAAACATCCTTGGCCAGTTCATATTGATGTACTAGTATGAATATGTTTCTATCAATTCCATTTAACAAGGCATTCAATGCTTTAGAGTTACCCAAGGATAACTCTTCTTCTTCTTTGCTCCATTCTTCCTCAGGTTTCAGACTAGTCGTCCCATCTTTCCCAGTTATGGTGGGATGGTTCCATCCTTTATCAACAGCTCTCCAAGCTTTATTGTCCAGTGACTTCAAGAAGGCAATCATACGAGGTTTCTAGTAGTCATAGTTTGATCCATCCAGAATAGGTGGTCTATTCCCAAATCCTCCTTCCTTGTCCATAACGCCAGAAAATAATATCCCTAGATCTCACCCAGAAAGACAGGCAGGGTGCCTGCTCTGATGCCAATTGAAATTCTGGCAACAGATACTTAATGTCACAGTGAATGTTATGACACCGTATCTGACAAATTGTACACAAACCAAACAGTAATTTAAAAGACAGTAAAGAACAAAATCAATTGTTAACCCAGTTCAGTGTATAACAACACCTACATCTGGGGGCTACCAAGCCAGAGAGGAAATTCACTATAAGAGGTATTAATTTAGGAATAAACCAACCAGTTTATCTCCTTCACTTAAGACCTACCCAATGCAACTTCAATCTAAGTCCTACTTAAACCTGAGTTCCTACTCACTCCCCCTCAATCACAGCAGTGATACTAATCTACTGATTAATAAGATTATGAAGACATTCTTCAATACACACGCTTGATTTTGCTTCAAAGCTTTAATCAAGAGACACAACACTCGTGCTTCAAAGCTTTGAGTGATAAACAACCCTTACAACCAAATCCTACTCCAAGTCCCTTATCAAGTGATAATTTCTTGGCTCACAGTAATTACTAAAACTACCACAACTACAAAATGCCTTATTGATCTTCTCTGAAAAGCGCTACACACCATTAGGATTCGTGAGAAATATATATGCAGTATATTATTCATTTTGGGCTTCCATAAAAATAGATAGGGTTAACCAAAGTTAACCTAAAGACTTGGTATTGGGCTTTCATCATAACAGATTAGGGTTAAGCAAGGTTAACCTAATATCCACGTGAGTATCTGATCTAGTCAATATACTTCAACTCAGAATAGCACACCAGATTCCTGAAAATTCTCAGGAACAATAAATCTGCACAACAACTTGATCAGTATAGGATACCTTAACATTGGTTATAATATCATGTATCCTGCTCACTAATTTTGGTAGAATTCAGTACATATGATCATAGCTTAATCATCATGATATTCACTCATACTGAATTGTTCCTGTAGAATATTCCTTCTGCAGAATTTGTCTTTATCACAGAATGTTGTGACATCAGTCATGACATTCGCAAATCTGGTTTTACCAAAAAATAATGCCAACAAGCAAACACTTACACTAATGATAGATCATATCGTGAAACAAGGCTACCATAGCACGTTGATAGGTTGCCCAAGCGTTCTTCAACCTAAATGGCATAACTTTGTAACAGAAAGTGCCCCACTGTGTGACGAAAGTTGTTTTCTCCATGTTTTCAGGTGGCATATTAATATGATTATAACCATAGAAATCGCCCATGAAGGAGAATATCATACATTGTGCGGTGTTGTCAACTAGAAAATCAATGTGGGGAAGCAGAAAGTCATCCTTGGGGCTTTCCCTATTTAAATCTCTATAATCCACACACATATGCACCTTACCGTCCTTCTTAGGTACCGGTACCACGTTCGCAACCCATTATGGATAAGAAGTAACAGCTAAGAATCCACCATTAAATTGTTTCATGACTTCAGCCTTGATCTTTTCTGACATCTCAGGACGCATACGGAGAACCTTTTACTTCACTGGGGGACAATCTTCTTTTGTTGGAAGACGATGAACCACAATATCAAGGTCCAGCCCTGACATGTCTTCGTATAACCAAGCAAAGATCTCAATGTAGTCGTGTAATATATGAAATAACAGTTCTTTAACACCATTTTCCAAGTTGGAACCTATGTTTAGTTCCTTTTTATTCTCTTCGGTACCCAAGTTTACTGTCTCGACTGGCTCTTCATGAGGTTGTATTGCACTTTCCTCTCATTGTAATAGTCTAGCAAGTTATCCTGGTACTTCACAATATTCTTCACCTTCTTCCTCGGCTTGGTAGATCGTATTTTCAAAGTCATAACTGGTAATAACATAGCCGTTATAAATGGTATCCAGGGTGGATGTCGATCTGCAATTTGATATGTGGGTGTGTGTAAGAGAGCATATCTATTTTGACACAATAGAGTAAAAAGAAAGACATAGAGCATAAAATTTGTATGCAAAACGTCCAATTATTTATTAATGACATGTGAATATGAAGTGATAACCCTTAAAAATATACAGTTGTTCCTCGGGTAAGACACAAGGCTTTTAGAGTTTAACTTGTTCATAAATTACATATCCTTAAAAACAGAAAAACGACTACTCTTGGATAAAAGAAATAGGTACAAAGTCTTTAGCCGTCCAATTATTGAGTCCACCGCTGGTAGTATGGAAGATCCAATTGTCCAGGTCACAGTCACTGTCAGTGTCTTCCACAGCATTGCCTTCATGGTTGCTGATGCGTAGTTGTGGTCCTCCGGGGTGAGCATGACGAATAGCTTTTTGAGCTCCTGAAGTGAAACCCAAACCAAATTTGTCATACTTGTAGGGGATGTCAGGGAGTTGGCCCCAAATAGTAAATCCACCTTCTTCCACTACACCCCTAGCATATTTTAGAGAAGCTACCTTCAGTGGAGGTCTGGTAATATTTGGAATAACGACAAGAGATTTGGTAACAGCAATCGTCTGAGGAACCTCTTCAAAATTTTGGCAGGGGGTCTCAATGAACTCGCCTTCCATCTCGACATATCTGAAGGAGTTAAAATGGCTCACCATATACTCTTCTTCTCCACATACTGTGACAATCTTTCCATTAACCGGATATTTCAGCGTCTGATGTAGGGTGGAAGTGACAGCGTCGGTCGCATGAATCCAAGGGCGTCCCAATAAGAAAGAGTAAGACGGGAGAATGTCTATCACATAGAAAGTAGAATCAAAAGTCTGGGAACCAACTTTAATAGGAATATCCACCTCTCTATGTACAATTATCTTGGAGACATCAAATGCCCTCACCACAATATTGTTGGGCTTTAATGTAAGTCATTCACAGTACAATCTGTCCAAAGCCCCCTTGGGTAAAACATTTAGTGACGAACTCGTATCAACCAGAACATGAGCCAGGGTAGTGCCCTTGCACTCAATAGAGACATGCAGGGCATCATTGTGCTTCCTTCCTTTGGACGTCAAATCAACATCAGAGAAACCTAGTCCATTGTCTGTAGTCAGACTAGCAACACGGTTCTCAAATTGGTTGGCGGAAGTCTCTTTTGGCACATGAGCAGACTTCAGGAACTTCACCAAATCCTTAACATGGGTTTCAGAGCATAACAAAAAGGCCAACATTGAAATCTTTGAGGGGGTCTTCCTTAATTGTTCCACAATATTAAAGTCACTTTTCCGTATAATCTTCAAAATTTCTTCCATTTCTTGCTCTGAGGCTTCAGGAATGGCTTCTTTAGGTGCCTCCGTCCGGGCAGGCTCAACCGATACTTCTTTGCCCCGAGTCCTAGCTGACTCAGTAGCAGGAATAACAACAGGAGTAACAATAGGAGTATTAACAAGAGTATTAGCAGGAATAACAAAAGAAGTGGAAACAGTATTTGGAGAGATTTCAGGAGAGAAAATCCTTCCGCTTCTGGTAATCTTACTAGTCCTGACAATGTTGTCGATGTTAGGATCAATATCTTCATTAACTTCATTTTTTATAACCAATAGGTCTTTCTTGACGCCATTGTAGTAGACGTCAGCTCCATAGTTCCAAGGAACAGCCTTGTCGGAGGAATATAGCATTGGCCCAGGAGAGTTAATAATCAAAGGACCAACCTTAGGAGTGGATGTAATCTTGGAAGGACCTTTAGAGGAGAACCTGCAAGGATTTGTTGGAAATTGTAATAATTGACACATCTTTACATAAACTTATCGTAGAGGGAATCTTTTTAAAGAGGATCTCCCGGTTATTAATCAGACACTGAACACCTATTTTCAGTAATAAACGACCATTAGGCAGAGACACACAATGGTAGCAATCTTCACCACATCCTGGAAATAAATCGGCTTGTAAGAGATTCTCCTTAACCACTCAAAGATGAGTAGTTAGTTCATTAAAAGAAGAAACAAACAGGTCATCATCAACATCATTGATACCTTGGTCGTACTTGGGAATTGATGCAGTCATCACATTAGGGGTTTCAAGAGGGTCAAATTCAATCTACTATGCCTCAATAAGATCCTGAACTTTATTCTTCAGAGCCCACCAATAATTTGTATCATGCCCTGGACTGTTGGAGTGGTAGGCATATCGAGCATTTGGATTATAAAGGGGAGATGTAGTGTTTGGATTTTGAGGAGGCTCCCTAAGAGTGACCAAGCTAGCCTTCAATAGATGTTGCATTACTTGACATAAACGCATGTTGAGTCTGGTGAATTGTCTTCTAGGAGAATCCTGCCTACGCTGATTATTTTGTCGTTGAGTTGATGCAGGGTTGGAGATCATTTTACAGCTCCTACAGTCGGACGGTGTTCAGTTTTACCCTGATTTCTCTGACCATAGCCAGCACTTACTTCCTTCTTCCCACTGAAAGGCTTCTTCACAGCACTTGAAGATGCAACCCCTTGAATTTTTCCACTTCTGATGCCAGCTTCTACTCATTCTCCCGTCAATATCAGCTCGATGAATCCAACTGAAGAGCTTCTGATCAGATGGTTGAAAAATGGGCCTGACAAAGTACCCAAGAGCATATCTACCAGCTCTCTATCAGACAGAGGAGGCTGGACTCTTCCTACAAGATCTCTCCACTTCTGGGCATAATCTTTTAAACCCTCACTAGAACCCATAGACATGCTTTGAAGTTGTGTACGGGTTAGAGCAAGGTCAACATTGTATTGGTACTACTTATAAAAATCAGCAGCCAAATCTTCCCAATTGCGAATGTTGGTTCCTTCCAGTTGATAGAACCATTCCAACTGCGTCCCTAACAAACTCTCCTGGAATAAATGAACCCATAAATTTCTGTCAACTGTGTGGGGTTGGATCTTCCTGAATAAGACCTTAAATGCAGCTTGGGACAGGACACATCGTCATATTTTCAAATGCAGGAACTTTGAATTTCTGCGGGATGACCACCCCTGAGACCAGTCCTAACTCTTCAAAATCTAGACCAGGTACCCTATGAATCTCTATAACATTGAAACATTCCTCCAGTTGTTTATATTTGTCATCAGCAGGAGGATATTATTCTTCAGCATAGTCTGCTTCCTCTTCATCAGTCACTGGGCTGTTGTCTTCTTATCTTGTCTTCTTGTTGTATTCTTCCTGATTGTCCCCCTCATTTGATGGAGTTGTGAATTTTAAAGCTCGCTTGGCTTGTCCTCTAAATCTTCTTCCCTTATCCAAGATGCCAGCCATTTTCTTTTCCTTTTTTATCTTCTCTTTAACAATGAGTGCCTTTAGATCTTCTTGTCCTTTATCCAGAGCCAGGAACATCTGTTGGAATTGAGAGTTTTCTGCTTGAAGATCCTTAACTGTTTATTTGAGAGCCATTTCTTTTTGCTGAAATAAACAGCGAAAAGATAAGAAACCTGTCTTGAAATACCTGCTTATGTAATGATAAACATGACATGTTTATGTGATGTTTTCAAGGACTTCGGGAAATTTAAACCTGCGAACCAAAATGAATCAAAGATTTCATTAGTAGAATTCAAATTACAACTGCCTTTTAGGCTTACAATTGAAAATTTAAAAAAACGCTTAAACTCCCGGAAACAACTCTCCCATGGGCGTTTCCTTTTCATACCGAGATAGTCATTAAGACTTTTTTCTTCGTGAAGTTGCTTCGTGAGCTCCAACACTTTGTCCTTATTGGTTTAGGATGGATAACTGCATAAGGAACATCTCCTTCGGTGATAGGCTCCACAATCACTGGAAAGATGGCTGTATACGGTATCATAAGGTTTTGGGCGTGAGGTTTTTACCCATTTGAGATAAGGCTCCATGTGTGTTATACCCCAATTGTTTTCCCTAAGATCCCTTCATCATACCATGTTTATTCCATTACAACAAGATCACATTAGGATTCTTGGTTCCCCTCCCTATACTTAGCTTTGCTCTATGAGGAATCCCCAAGCACCTTGACTTGTTTTCTTTTGTGATCATGAATATTTTGTCTTGATTTCTTATTTTAATTAATAAAATGCAATGTTGGTTTGTCTTGCTTGTTTTCCATGTAGGTAAAGGAAATATGGCTTAGCAAGTTAATCCATGGGTTCATGAGTTTATTTCCATGACCTAGTCAATGAAGCTTGAGAAGTTTAAACCTCACCATTGAATTTGTTTTGGAAGGTATGGCATGGCAAGGTTATTTTGGTTCACTACATTTCCAAGTTTTTAAGATTTGATCCAAAAAGTACAAGGGGTTGATTGAAAAATAGTCATGGTTGGACAAGGTCTTATTCCCATTTGTCACAAGTGCATATTTCTCTCAAGAATAATGGGGTTGTTGAAGCTGCTAATAAGAATATCAAGAAAATTATCCAAAAAATGGTTGTTACTTATAAGGATTGGCATGAAATTCTCCCTTTTGCTTTGCATGGATACCGAACACCTGACTACACTTCAACAGGAGCAACCCCGTTCTCCCTTGTGTATGGAATGGAAGTTGTGCTCCCAATTTAAGTTGAGATTCCCTCTTTGCGCGTGATAATGGAAACCAAGTTGACAGAGGCTGAATGGGTCCAAAACCGGTTTGACCAATTGAATTTGATTGAGGAGAAGAGGATGATGGCTTTGGGTCTTAGCCAATTATATCAGAAAAGGATGAAGAAGGCTTTTGATAAGAAGGTCAAACCTCGCGAATTCAGAGAAGGCGACCTCGTGCTCAGGAAGATCGTGTCTTTCAACACTGATTCTAGGGGCAAGTGGACTCCCAACTTTGAAGGCCCATATGTTGTCAAGAAAGCCTTCTTTGGAGGTGCATTAATTCTTGAAACTATGGATGGCGAGGAGTTCCCATGTCCCATGAATGCTGATGCAGTCAAGAAATACTTCGCCTAAAGAAATAAAAGAACAGCTCACAAATTTGAAAACCCGAAAGGGCGGCTTAGGCAAAAAAGAGCGTCTCGGTGGGCCGAAAACCCGAAAGGGCGGTCTAGGCAAAAATTAGAGACATAAATAGAATAAATTTCCCGCTAAGCTGAAAACCCGCAAGGGCAGCTTAGGAAAAAGTTAGGGACTTTCTTGGCAAGTAACTACATCAGACAAGACTTGATCATTGGAGCAACAATATTCTCGAATCCTCATCATACTTCAACAGAAGTTGCTACTCAGGATTTTAAAAGTTGTTAGAGGGGATAGTGGTTATTGTATCTCAATGTATCTTTTCCATTATATATTTCCATTTTACGAACTTTGTAATCATCTATGGAGTCTCACCATTCGCAGACTACCATTCTATTAATGAAATTTGAGCTTTTACCCAATTCTTTGTATTTCTTATTTTATTTAGCTTGCAAAGACTCCATTTATTATTGATAATAACTTTCAAAGCAAAAAGATAAAATAACAAAATCGATTTTTCAAAAAGAATTTACAATTGGCTTTTACTTTAGAACTTGTGATGCAAAAAAAAAAACAACAACAAAAATGGTGATCCCAAGAATGGACAAACTCCAGTTTGTTTTAAGAAGTTTTTGTTCCCCTCAGGAAGGTTTACTCAGGATGATTCACCGTATTGGGTCTGTGACTCCGGTATCCTCGGTTATGTTTGGATTCATTTCTTCTCTTTTCTGAGTTTTCATGATGTGAAGTTTCAATCCGAGATTTCTCCAGTGAAGTTTTTGTTCGGTCTAATGGAAGTTCTTTTTCCGGAGAAGTTGGTACCATAATCACTCTTGAAGAACGTGGGTCCCTGGTTTCTATAGTGAAGAACGTATTATAGTTTTCCCTTTGAGGATGTGGTGTTAACCTCCCCAATGAAGTAGGCCTGAATTCCCCAGTGAATATTTTGATGATTTGGTGTCCATCTGCTTTACTTGAGTCTGGTTTTGAAATCCCCAGTAGAAGTGTTACTTTTGAAAACATTTGTTTCCCCGGTGAAGCCTGGAGAAGGATGTTCTATCCCTATATCTGTACTATTCTGTCACTTTGTTTTGTTTACTTCCGGATTGTGTTTCTCCCCAGTAAAGCTGAAGCAGGTAGTAGGTTTTGTTTCCGCAGTCGCCATTTACTTTTTCTTGGAATGATCATCTTGGATGTGATTTAGCCGAGTTTTATTTGTGCCCAAGGTGGTTTTTCTTGGTTACTCCCAGTGTTGTACATCTGTTTTATCAGCATACGCACGATAACACTCATACATTCATACATACCTCATGCATAGCTAAAATTGGCAAATCATTGTTCATTGACATTTGTTAATATTTTTGTTGACATGTCACCCTGTTTTGCATAGTCACGTTGTCCTATCTTCCATAGAGTGTTGGCCTTAAGCATATAGTGTTGGCCTTAAGCAGAAAGTGTATATTCTTTCAATGTCCCCACGGAGTTATCCCTCGTGGGAGATTTTTTCTTTATCCTTCCTGTACAGCTCCTTGTTTGGATGGATTTAGTTTTCCCTCAAGTTTATTTCTCAAAGGATGTATTTTGGTTGACTGTTTCATCCCAGTTAATTTATGGTTTGAATCAGTGGTTCCACAACAATGTTATTTACTTTTGATTTCTGAAAACTTCGAGTTTTGGTTGGTGCATTTATTTTGCACGAGAAGACTTTATCTCCTCAGCATGAATATCGTGGAATCTCCCTAGGAAGTCATATTTCTTTCCACAGGAAGCCATGTTTCTATCCCCAGGAAGTCGTATTTCTTTCCCCAGAAGATCATATCTTTTTACAATCCTCAATGACAACAAGTAGCATGTCTCTTTATTTGAGCAACTTGTGCTTCCCTGTAAAAGTCGACATAACCTTTTTTTTTGATATCTCCTATTTGAGTGGAAAGTTTGCAGTTCTTCGTCAGTTTACACCAATGGATGGCCAGACTTTCAAATTCGCAGAAACAGCTCGCTGTGAAATCTTTGCAAGCGGAAGTCTCTTTATTTGAGACAACTTACATAGTACCCTTTCCGGGCAAAGTGCCTCGGTTAAAGAAGAAGTTGAGACCCGTTCTAGGTGAAATGCCAGAATTTTAGGGAAATCTGTTATCTTTTTGCTACCTCTAGTGAACGTTGGTATTTCATCTTCAGTGAACGGCGGTGTTATGATATATTCTCTTTCTACCTTCAATGAAAGTTGGTAGATCACCATCAGTGAAAGTTGGTGTTTGTTATCTTTTTGCTACCTCAGTGAACGTTGGTAGTTCATCATCAGTGAACGGCGGTGCTATGATATATTCTCTTTCTACCTTTAGTAAAAGTTGGTGTTTGTTATCTTTTTGCTACCCTCAGTGAATGTTGGTAGTTCATCGTCAGTGAATGGCGGTGTTATGATATATTCTCTTCTACCTTCAGTGAAAGTTGGTGTTTGTTATCTTTTTGCTACCCTCAATGAACGTTGGTAGTTCATCATAAGTGAATGACGGTGCTATGATATATTCTCTTTCTACCTTCAGTGAAAGTTGGTAGATCACCATCAGTGAAAGTTGGTGTTTGTTATCTTTTTGCTACCCTCGGTGAATGTTGGTAGTTCATCGTCAGTGAACAGCGGTGCTATGATATATTCTCTTTCTACCTTCAGTAAAAGTTGGTGTTTGTTATCTTTTTTCTACCCTCAGTGAACGTTGGTAGTTCATCTTTAGTGAATGGCGGTGCTATGATATATTCTCTTTCTACCTTCAGTGAAAGTTGGTGTTTGTTATCTTTTTGCTACCCTCAGTGAACGTTGGTAGTTCATCGTCAGTGAATGGCGGTGTTATGATATATTCTCTTTCTACCTTCAGTGAAAGTTGGTGTTTGTTATCTTTTTGCTACACTCAGTGAACGTTGGTAGTTCATCGTCAGTGAACAGAGGTGTTATGATATATTCTCTTTCTACCTTCAGGGAAAGTTGGTAGATCACCACCAATGAAAGTTGGTGTCTGTTATCTTTTTGCTACCCTCAGTGAACGTTGGTAATTCATCATTAGTGAACGGAGGTGCTATGATATATTCTCTTTCTACCTTCAGTGAAAGTTGGTAGATCACCATCAGTGAAATTAGGTGTTTTTTATCTTTTTGCCATCCTCAGTGAACGTTTGTAGTTCATCGTCAATGAACGGCGGTGCTATGATATATTATCTTTCTACCTTTAGTGAAAGTTGGTGTTTGTTATCTTTTTTCTACCCTCAGTGAATGTTGGTATTTCATCGCCAGTGAACGACAGTGTTATGATATATTCTCTTTCTACCTTCAGTGAAAGTGGGTAGATCACCATCAGTGAAAGTTTGTGTTTGTTTCCTTTTTCTACCTTTAGTGAACGTTGGTAGTTCATCGTCAGTGAACGGCGATGTTATGATATATTCTATTTCCACCTTCAGTGAAAGTTTGTAGATCACCATCAGTGAAAGTTTATGTTTATTATATTTTTGCTACCCTCAATGAATGTTGGTAGTTCATAGTCAGTGAACGGCGATGCTATGATATTTCTTTTTGCTACCCTCAGTGAATGTTGGTAGTTTATCGTTAGTGAATGGCGATTCTATGATATTTCTTTTCCTTCTACCCTCAGTGAATGTTGGTAGCTCACCGTCAATAAACATCGGTGTTGTTATTTCTTTCCTCTTTATACCTTCCGTGAACATTAGTAGATTTACCTCCAGTAGGAGTTGGTATATCCTTTGACAATTTTACCATCCTCTCTGAGTCGGGTCTTTTGATCCACCAGTTATTTATTTTCCTGGTCGGGTCGCTCTCTTTTTTCTTTATCATTGTTACATCCCTAATGGTGTTTTGCGTCTCTTTGGTATTGTTCATATGCATTCATGATCATAAACATTTGCATGGCATATTAGGGCCAAAAATTGGGTTTGTTTTATAGTTAAGTATCTTCGATTGCGTCGACACGAAGATTTTAACCTTCGTATCTCCGGATAGAAGAAACTTAAATAAGGGCAGCTGTTGTACCCCAATTTTTTCCCCTAATATCCCTTCATCATACCATGTTGATTCCATTACAACAAGATCACATTAGGATTCTTGGTTCCCCTACCTATACTTAGCTTTTCTCTTTGAGGAATCCCCAAGCACCTTGACTTGTTTTCTTTTGTGATCATGAATATTTTGTCTTGATTTCTTATTTTATTTAATAAAATGCAATGTTGGTTTGTCTTGCTTGTTATCCATGTAGGTAAAGGCAATAGGGCTTAGCAAGTTGATCCATGGGTTCATGAGTTTATTTCCATGACCTAGTCAATGAAGCTTGAGAAGTTTCAACCTCACCATTGAAGTTGTTTTGGAAGGGGTGGCATGGAAAGGTACTTTTGGTTCACTACAGATCAATGTTATCAAGATTTGATCCAAAAAGTACAAGGGGTTGATTGAAAAATAGTCATGGTTGGACATGGTCTTGTTCCCATTGGTCACAAGTGCATATTTCTCTCAATTATCAAGATATGGAGGTGGTTGTGGTTGCTATGAGTTCTCATTATCATCTTCAACAACTTATATTTACAAAGCATTTGTTTTGGTACAAGAAGTTTGTTCAAAATTTTCAAAGTTCCTCAAGGCATGTTTCTTAATCTAGGAGCTAGGGTTTTGAACTTCAAAGGAGTATATCTTGCCCATCTTTTGGTATTTTTGAGTGATTACAAAGACACTCTTCTCTTCAAGATCAACAAATCACTTTAAAAGTTCCAAGGAGTTTTCATGTGGAAGAAACTTGATGATGAAGAAAGATTACAAGTCCTCCAGATGAACCCACAATTTCTCAAGTTTGACTTCAAATAATTATAACATGGTAAATTTTTATCACCTTGAGCCTATTCTTTTTCCATGATGATCTTGAAGATTTGAACTTTATGCCTTATTTTATGTGCAAAGTGAGAAAATGGATGGGAGTTTCCTTAAGGATACAAAAGATTATTGGTCATTTTATGAAATTTTGCCAACATCTACAAGTCATAAATTTCTCAATTTTTAGAGATTGTGAATGGTTCAAGTTTCAAAATGTCATTCAAGAGATCTAATTCATGCCATATTTTTTGTTCAAGAGCAAATTCCAAGTGGAAGGCTATGTTTGGATGCAACCCTTTTTCCTCAACTTTGACTAAACACAACATTCAGCTCAAGCATACATTTGATTCCATTCTTTTTCCATTGCAAAACTTGAAACCTCGTCTTTATAAAGCATTAAGAATCATGCCCTAAGACCCCTTGAGTTGAAAATTCCATTGGTCAGAAGTTGGCACTTTGAAACTAAATTTCTCACCAAGTCAGAATTTTGAAATCCATAATGTGGCCTCTAATCACAAGTTTTCCACGCGTTTTTTCCTCTAAACATGTTTATTGAAGTTCCAGATTTGTTTAGCACTTCAAAACGCAAGGATTATATGAGTTTTCGTGAAAATTAGATCACACTTCACTCGTGCATCAGGTTAGCACGAATTCCCTCCAAAATGAATCATTCACTCTTCCTTTGGATCCCATTTGCTTCTCCTATAAATACATGAACTATCCCATTCGTTTTCTCAAGCTTGGATAACCAGAATCACCCTGCCAAACTTGTTCCATAACTCAGAATTCAACAACTTCAAAATCCATACACAAGCCTTTTTCTATCCTATTTCTTCATCAATTCACCTTCCTCGATCTTCCATGAAGCTAACCGTATACTTACATTCAATAATCGTGCCCTATATTGCTCCATAGAAGTCCAGTTTCATAGCTCTGCAACTCAATTTCAATAGGTAGATTCCTTCATCAATTCTTTAAAACTTTGATATCATTGTGATGCTCTCATTTCCCTGGTTCTAGTTGCAACACTTACTTTTTACTGGAAACACGTTTTGACCATGAAATTTCAAATCCCTTTTCAAAACTTTCCTTCCAAATGGCTTGAGCTATAGTTTATATAAATTTGGGGCGAGGGCGTGGTTGTCTTCGTCTTGAAGAGATGAAGCGAATGGCGTAGGTCTGAGCTTCTGATTTTACAGTTTGAGAGACCTGCAATTCACGTTGGCTGGAGGTTGAAGATGACCAACGTGTCATCTTCTAACCAATGATGGAACACCACTTGATATTTTTGAATTCTTATTTTATTCTTGTTTCTGACTTTGCTATTTTTTTTATCATTTTTGGTTTATTTCACCCATTTCTTTAAAATTTAAAATAGTTTCTGACTTTAAAAAATTACCAAAAAATTTATAAAATTATTTTATTTTATTTCTGATTTTTCTATGGTCTTACTTTTTATTTCTTGATTAATTTGAACATAGTTGACATTTTTCTCTTTTATTTCTATTTTTAAACATTATGTTTAAACCTTTTTGTATATATTAAAATGTAATATTATTTTGTGATTATTTTCTGGCTGATATTGGGTTAAAATTCTGATCATGAACTTTATTAACATCATTGGATCCATGGTGTTGAGTCTAACTCCACAAAAGCGGATGAATGATTTCAATAATAGTTTGATTAAATTTAATCCAAAAGTGGTTTGTATATTCTCTCCCACCCCTCTTCATCTCATCCTCTTCTTATTGCACTAAATGTTGTTGGAGCATGATCTCTATATCATGTCTCAAAACAAATGGTGCATAGATTGTTATTGACCAACCTCAAAATAGGTGCGACTTCTATATAAGTCCATTTACGATTGCTTAACATAGCACTAAATTTTTTCTCGATTAGAATAAATGGTCATTTGTGGCCCAAACTTATGTTTGCAAGCGCAAGTATGTTAATTTGAACTCTTTGATCCAATAACCTTGAGATTCATTGTGTGGAGGTTTTAGTTCTACCAATCCTCTAATGGATCTACACCTTTGGTCAACGCAGATCACTTAAACATCGTTGATCATTAAATGATCATCGAACTAACCACTAATCACTAATAATTGACTTTATCCTTTATTCTCTTATTATGTGGTCCTTTTATTTTTTATGCACTATTTACTTTTAGCATTTACATTTCATGCCATTTTCCTCTTTGCTCATTTGAGCATTTACTTTCTTATCATTTTTATTTTGCTCACTTGAGCTTTATTTTCTTTTCTTAAGATACTTAATAATCAACACAAACCCTAAAATTCATTAATGAGACTAGGACTATTTGGTTACTATCCTTGGCATTATGGAGCATTAGACTTTTTGAACTTAGGATTAGAAACCTTGGCCTATGATTGGAGACCTTGTGATCTTATCTGATTATTTTGTCTGGAGCTCTTGAGGTTTACCTCAAGACATTGGGTTGTTTGTTTGTTTTGTGTGCAGGTTATTGTGATTATACCCTTTGTTTATAATCTGGAATTCACCTGTATACAACCGTTACTCTACCCAATTTTTCTGAAGACTTAATACACTTGAAGTTTGGTTCTCTCAAGAGGTCTAGTATTTTTTCTTGTTTGGTTTCAATCCAAAGAATGAGAATTCTATCTTGGCTCGTAGTGTCAAGTATTGGCTTCTTGTTGGTTAGATGTTTCTTATCCCTAGCTTTTACCTTATGCTTTAGGATAGCCTCTTCTTCTCCTCCCATCTTCTTTAATTTCAAAAATCTTCTCCCTCCTTTTGAAAACTCTTCTTGTTTTAAACTTGAACCACTTTTATAATAAACTTGGACTTAGATCCATGAATTTTCAAACATTTTCATAAATAAACTCCAATAAACTTAATAATACTTTCACATCCTTTTTGTGAGAAGACTAAAAGTGAATCAATCTCATTTCAAACCATTTTCCACTTTGGCTTTTATCTTTAAACTTTTCTCAAAATATTGAACTCTTGTAAATCCTTGTAGTGATGCAAACAACTATACTTCTATAATATGTAGTGAAGAGAGATATTTTCCACTTGGGTGTTGAGTGAGGCATTGTTGATTTTAAAATCCAATCCATATCCTCCACTTTGAGATGATGCAAATTCTCCTTTCTCATGATTGTGGGTAGTAGGTATGTTTTCCACACGGACAATGACGATGATATTTTATCTCATAAAATTAACCAACACATTTGTGTTTTAAATCTTTCAAAAGAGGAACTATGTGAACCCTGATCCCCTATTTCACGAAAAGGTGGTACGTAGGTACTAAAGGTTCGCAACCATGGCGGGTGCAAAATCATAAAAAAATATATTTTATTTCTCACCTCCACCATCCATTTTTATACAATATTTTTTTAAAACCAATATATACAGATTTTTTACAAAGAGCTTCCTACGTAGTACCGTAGATGTTTAGGGTTCTAATACGTTCCCTTTGCATAACCAACCCCCTTACCTAGAATCTTTCCCCCTCTTTTTGGGTTATTCTCTCTTTTCCCATTCCTTTGGAAACAATAAAGCGCAGTGGCAATTTTGATTTTGATTTATAAAAGCCTAGTCAATCCAATGGCGTAGTATTAAACATTTCTACCACTACAATGGGATTGAAATTATTATGCCCCAAAGTCTTGCTATCAACCTTATTTACCATGCCCCAAGCTCGTATGAACCTTTGACGATACCCTTGAATATCATCCTCGTAGTTGAACATAATTCCTTGGATAAGCATATCATGGGGACCATCCCTTCGAGCACAACTGAACATTCGTAGAGCAAGAGAAGGATTATAAGTTTACCTCCCCTAATGCCAAGGTGTGGGACATTAGGGAATTTCCCATAGCGCTCGATGATAGAGACATCTCCCATAAACTAGGAGTACCAAATAATATCCGAGTGAGAAAGTGACATTATCCTTTGCGACCAACCCAAACCTTGTTAGTTCTTCAATACTGAATGAGGAAGGTTTAAAATAAACCACCTAGACAACAACGGTACACAACACATCAGAAACCCTCTTCTTTTTATGGTACGAGTATGAAGGGAATGCAAGACATCTCCAAGCAAAGTAGGCACAGGGTTACGAGAGGAGAAAATCTTGATAGCGTTCACATCTATGAGTAAGTCCGGATTAGGGATCAGTATTAACCCATAGATTAGAAGAGCCGGAAATTCTTCAGAAGCTTGGAAATCCAAATAATCCTAAAACAATTGAGACTTTTCTAATAGGAACATGACTAGGAAACCCTTGACTCAGCTTCTTGTTCCCAGTTGGATATAACATCGGACCATTTCAGATGCAAGGCTGCTGCAATGACTTCTGGCTTTGGAGCTTTTTCTAAACCGGTGAAAGGTGCCCGATCAATAATAGGTACACCCAATAATTTAGAGAACTCTTCCATGGTGGGTACCAACTAATAATCGGAAAACCTGAAGCAATGGTGCTTGGGGTCAAAGCACTGAAAGAGTACACTTATCATCTTCTTATCAAAGCATGAGGTAACCAGGTTGAGAAGTCGAGCATATTTCTTGGTGAACGAGGAAGTCTCAGGAACCCTTGATACTATCTCTTTGAGTTAAAGAGATATTTTCACAAAGCTGATTCAGACGATATTTCTACGAAAGGAAGCCATGATCTGCAAAATAGAACAAAGATAAATTCCCTTGGTCCTTGAAATGGTTAGTGAAATGAAAATGGATGTTATGATGCATGATGTTATGTTTGAACAGTATATCACACACAAGAAAAACACACAAGACCTTAGGTTTAGGCTTGCATGGGGTTTATAGGTAAGTACCCTCTTGAAGTTTAGTTGGTTCAACCTATCCTAGAAAAGTCACCGGGTTCTAAGGAGTCTCAATGTCACTAATCTTTCTTTATCAGGCATTGTTTCAGCTCAAGCGATCTTTTCTCGCAGCCGGAATATCCCAAAAGTTCGATCTCAATAAGTGTTGTATCGAGTATCAAACAATCCGTAGATTTATACCGAGGCCGGCTATATCACTACTTTTTAATGGAGAAGTTTGTTCAACTAAGGTTCTTAGGTCAGTTAGTGCTTTATGATACCACACAGCAACCATGTATTCTCCTTAATTTATCAAAAGGGATATTGGTACCAACAAATGTGTCACACTAATGCGGCGATCGCTTTAACCATATTTGTCTACACCGTATAATCTTCATGATATATTGTTGCTTACCTAAAAGTTCCCCAGATCCGGGTATAGGATCTTTAACAGTAACCCCAGCAAACCCTTTAAAAATAAATCATACAAAATACACAAGGAAAGCAATTTTAAAATGATCTAACTCTAAGGTAACCCCATTTTTATATGTCCCCGACAAAGTTTCTAGTTCTGTAATACGATGGGAGAACTGACTATTATACGAGTTTTGAGTTTACATTCGCAAATGTTGCGATAAGCAAGAGTCGCCGTCGACTTTTCTTTTATCCAACAGAGGAAAGGGTGAAAAGAATAGAAAAAGACCTTTCGAGATTATCTCTGAGTAAGGGGGCTAGATTATAGAAAGGGAAGGTGTTAGCACCATTTCCATCAGTAGTTATCTACAAGCTCTTAGATGCTATCTCATTTGAAAATACCTTGTGTTTGTGTGTTTGAAAAAAGTATTTGAAAATTCGCCTTAGTGCGGAAAATTTCGTAATGTTTCTGGTATTATTGAGAATGTTTACGAAGGGTTTTGAAAATGTTTTTGGAAAGAGGTTTGTGTATGTGAAATTTTTTTTGAGCGAGCATCTAAGAACTATCTACTTTACTCGAAAGGTTTGTTATTTTACTTTTTTCCTTTAGATAGTGCTATCCTACTATTATTGAGTAGGTAGCCCTATCGTTGGATTTTTAAGGGGCAATCGATGGGTCATCGTTACAGTCACAAAGGCAACTGGGCAGGATACTTTACTTACCGCCCTAGGATATTTATCTTTGCGTTAAGTTTCCTAACATTTTGTTTTTAATCTCTTGCCATGCAATCCTATTACCATACATCTAAGCAGTTAATATATGTACAGGAATTAAAAGAGCGGAATTTAAACCTAGCTATTATATGGCTTCAGGGAGGGGGAATTCCAAGTCCAAAAAAGGGGATAAAACTAGTAAATGTCCTAATCATTCTATTACAACCCATAAGCAGATACATTAATAATAAAATAGGAATAATAATGCTAAAATAATAAACGCGCGCTAATTGGAAAGGACGTCTAAAAACCTAAAATTCATTTTGGCATTAAATGAAAATCATTTTGTTGTTTTGTTTATTTGAGAAAATATTTAATTACATTAAATCTAATTAATTAAAAAAATAAAAGAAATTTATTAATTAAAATTAGTTCTAAAATAAATCTAACATTTTTGGCATTTTTTATTTATGAAAAGAATTGAAATTAAATAAATCTGAAGTCTATTAATTTTAAATTAAAGAAATAAGTTAAAGTAATTTAACTAAATTAAATTAAATAAATAAAAAAAAACCTATATCTAAGTTTTTATGTTTTTTTCTGACTTTTATGAATAAATAAAAAAGTATTTTTTTGAAAATTAACAAATATAAAACAAAAATAAATAAACTACAAAAATAAAAATAAAAGTTAGAAAAGGATGGGTCTAGCGTTTAACTAGCAAATAAAAGGGTGGAATCGGAATTCGTTGGGCCCAAACAGACTAGCCCAGCAATTGCGTTGGATTCCCTATGGTGGCCTTCATTAGGTGCATCGTGGGCTGCATGTTGAGGCGCTTGGATTTAGTTCAGTTGAGATTTGATGGTGTGGATATGATGGCATATGATGCACGCCTAGGATCATCTCACACTGGATCTGTAAGAAACATGTTCGAAAAATAAAATGCACAACCTGGGTATCGAACCCATGTTCTTTTCATTGCAACGCATATAATTCACCAACTGAGCCATCTTGGCATTCATTGATACAAGTGAAACAATAATATTATATTAGAAAAAGCAAGTCAGATATATTTAAAAAAATAAAACGTGCATGCTAACTAAAAGAGCCAATGGGAGAGGGACATTTAGAGCATCGGAGTCAGCCCACTGGAGTCAACTCACCGGTTGTCTTCTCCGGTGGGCTCCAACATTGAACCTGTAAAATAGCCAAAATCAAAGATTGAAAACTACCATGTCCCCCTGATTCAAATTCTGAGGCCCGTTTGGCTTGAATCAACCTAGATTATGAGTTTTGAAGGAAATCTCAGATCGTTCCCTTGCAATGGCACGATCTCATCCTTGCGCTTCTATCTACATGTAGCACGTTAAACCTGCACTAATGATAGCCATGAACATGGAGGAAACATTTAAAAGCACCCACATGACATGAATATACAGTTTCAAATATTGAAAATTCTTACCAACCGTGAGGCGTGGATCTGTGCTATAGGACGTGGAATTGCTTGGATGAAGGTTGGTATGCGCTTGTGTGAATCCTAAGAACAAGGTTCTGATGTTTGTTTGGATAGAGGAAGCTTGCAAAGTGGTGTTTGAAATTTGACAACTTATGGAAATTTTGAGAATTCCAATATGGTGGTTTCAGGGCCGGTTTTCTTTCTTGGACTTGTGAGAATGCTTCTTATATATAGGAGATGGTGATAGGGTGATAACGTGGAAAGAAATAAAGCCCATAACCATTGCTTTTAAGACATGATTCCATTTTGAAAATTTGCCAAAAATGTGCATAAACATCCCATATTGAGTGCAGCAATGAACTTGGACATGTTATCTAGGCTGGGCATGAGATATTGGGCCCTTCCATGCATCAAACCAGGCCTAAACACCAATGGATCAAATTATTTGCATTTTACTTTGATTTATTTGATTTTAAATAAAATAAAATAAATATAAAATGCAAATAAAATCAATACTATGCAAAAATTGTCTTAGGAGTCCTTAGACATCTCATGGACATGTTTAGGCCCTAAAGGTTAGAGCTATTAACTTGAAAAAATGATTTTTCCCAAAGTTGACTTCATGCATTTTCTTGAAAATTACCCAACTTGTGAAAGCCGTAACTTGCTCAAATTTTAACCAATGAATATGGTCTTTGAATTTTCGTAAATCCCAAGATGTATTCTTCAATATCTCTTTTGATCAATTTTAGATTTGAAGGCTTTATCTTGGTGTAAATGATCTTGGCAAAAAGTGTCTTTTGTTTAACTTTTTGAAAATGACCTGTAATGTATGAGATTGTATGTTCCAAATGATGCATTTTATGAACTTGATAATAAAAAAAGTTGTAGAGGATTGTATTCTCTTCACAATGAGATTTTGTTTGAGAAAAATGGATGAAGCATGTGAAAGTTATGTCTGGTCAAAGTTTAGTTGACTTTTCCTAGGAAACCCTAAATCAGCAAATCTTGACTTTTGATGATATGAGGACTTTCCTTGAGGAATCATGATCAACCCTTGATAAAATGATGAATATCACTTCAAAATGTTGATGTTGACCAAAAAACTTGAAGTTTGACTGTATATTGACCACAGTTGACTTTTGACCTAATATAGTTGATTTTCAGTCATCTAAGCAAGTGACTGAGCAAACTTGTAATGCAAAGCATGAAAATTGGCATGAGAATTATTTGGGACATATTAGGAACTTTGGAAATCACTTGAGGTCTTTGAAACCCAAATTTATTTGTGAAAAATGAAACCCTAGTTGGAAATCCATTGCTTAGGAGGATAATTTGTCTGGTCGATTCTTGGTCAACCTTGAGCAATTGAGGACCTCTATGAGCATGTCTTGAAAAAGGAGAGGGTAAATTTTGGGGTACAACACCATGGTAACTGTCACACTAGTTGAAGTCTGCAGCAAGATATGGTTCAAAGAACATGACAACACTCGTTGTTACTTGCTTACATATGCACTACGTATCTACAAAATCCTTCAAACCTACATCATAAATCAGACAGGAAAAACAAAATAAATCCAACCAAACTTGCACTACATAAACCTGTTGCTATTGGATCAAGAGAGTTATCATGATTAAAATAAATAAACATATCAGATATAGGTCAACATCAGTCCCATAACAGAAACAACAGAAGAAAATTATTAAGTCAGGGGATCAAATAACAGCTCATAAAATTTCATAAACAACTTTTTAATTGAGTGCATATCCTCCCCCCATCAATAATAGCCAGTTCAAAAAAACAAAACAGTTACAACAAAATTTGACATATAACTAACTAACTTTAATAAGCACTTCTAACCATCTAACTGAATAAAAAAAGCTTTTAACTAACCTTCAAAATTAATAACCGAATCTCTCAAGCTCTCAATATCACCCTCCATTTCATAAAAAAAAATCAAAACCAAAGGCTCGGATCTATTCAGCTCTAACTAACTTTTATTCTAATTTTTTCATAATAACTAACTTTTTTCGATGTAACATAATTTCTAACTAACTTCACAAAGCTTCACTAGACAACTAACATAAGTATATAACTTGTTTCTAACAGATCTTAACCTCTAACTAATCTTAATCCATATTCAATCTTATCCATCCACTTTATAACAAACTCACATAAACCAATGGCCAGGATTCAATTTATCTTTTAACTAACTATCTAAGATTTAACAAAACATAAAAACCAGAGGCTCACCTTGAAACGAGTCATTCTTCACCCCTCTGGAGAATCACCATAAAACTCTTCACTCTGATCTTCATCCTTTTCTCCATAAAGATTTGTTCTGCAACAAACTCCATCTCTCTCGGCACTATTCTCACCCTTAATCAGCACCATTCTTCTCCATCATCTCTAGCTTCAGGCATATCAACAACATTGGCTTCACACAACAATAATTCTATCACTTCAATCTTTAACAGCATGAACTACATACATCAGTCTTTAATTGCGTCAAGCTTCTTCAATCTCAGCTTCAGAATTGACAATAAAGACTTCAATATGTAGCAACCACGACTCTACATATTGACAATAACATAATAATCATAAAAATGCAAACGAAGGGAACCGATCAGAAGAATTTCTCAGAAGAAACAAGTAGAAGTGGAAAGAGTGAAGAAATGAAATCGGGATATGCAGAAGAAAAGAACTGAAAAGCTTACATGTTCGATATTTCTCTTCTTCGCCGCTACTGAAGAACCATCGGAGTTCTCTAGTAGGTAAGCTTCAAATTCCTTTATCACTTTAGCATTTATATATGTGAATCGATGAATGAGATTAAAATCAAAGGAGGTAGAGAATCCACGGATAAGAATTGGAGGCGGAAATGAGATGAGGTTGAAGACGTAAACAAATCATGTGCGAAAGGCCAAAGATGTTGATGTTCACAAATGAATCACAATGGAGTGTGACAGAGAGGGGTGGAGATACAGAAGCCACCGCATCATGATGAGAAGAGAATAATGAGATTGTGTTTCTCATGGAAGATGAAAATTCTCATGATTTGAGCCCTAGTTCTCACCTGAAATGCAACATTTCTTATCCCTTTTTTTATTGTTTTGTTTTTTTCTCTTCTATTCATTTTAATGATAATATTGAAATAAGTAAAATAAAAACACATTGGAACAATATTGCTGAAACAAAATTATAAACAATTGGGTTGATGTGTTAAGATTTGGACCTTTGGAGACCAATTACTAAGCTCACCCCCCATTGAGGCCCGTTCCACACTCTTTTTTGGCATGCTGGATTCCTGGCACAAAAAACTCCTTGGTGGAAACATGATTTGGGCCTAGAGCCCTAGTTTCTTTTGCTGAAACAATACTCCCTGAATCCTGATTTCACCCCACTTTGTTAAGACTTCCACCTTAATTTACACTTTGTTTCTTGAATTTTGGCGATTTGATCGTGATACTTTCTCCCATGATTTTTGGATAAAATTTTGTGTGGATACTAATATGTTACTCCTTGACTTAAAGATGTTTTTATCATAATTTTTCTATTATCTTAGGAAATAATTGAATTAATGTTTGGTACATAATTAAAATTAGGATTTTAACGTGTTCTTGTCGATTAGGTATCCTTGATTCAACTTCCTTGGCATGATGAATGGTTTAACAGTAGGATCTGATCCCTGAACAATGCCTTATTATTTTTGACTCGTTTGTCAATGTACAAGGTACATTTTGGTGCTTTCGATCAAGTAACATAACAAGTTGTTATCTGATCGAAGCATACGGCTTATGCTTGCTTCAGATGCGACATGCATCATTTCTCATCGTCATGAGAAATTCATATTCTATTATATGTTGCCCGGATGCATGTGATATTTTATGATACTTTGTGCAGGAACATCTGATTACGCATTTCATTCGCAACACGTATATGCTTTTATCTTAGTTGGATATCGTTTCTGACTTTGTTTGTTTCTTGGTGAAGCTTTCTCGACGCGTACTCCTTGCTTCTTCATTGATTTCATCCGCTTTCAATGACCCGTTTGTGTTTGGTAGTCGCAGTTACTGCTTTTACATTTTCCCACACTTTATCACATTTCTTTACCGCTTTCTAGATATCATGGGAAGTTGGAAATAAAGTCCTGTAGCAGGCACCACTTTTTGTATGCTATTTGTGTTTGTTTAAAACCACGCCTTTAAAGTAGGTATGTTGCACGTATGTTTACATTTATGCCCATATTATTCCTTCATCCCCTATGGAAGTCCTCAAATAGAGGCGAGCGAAAAGGGTTATCAATCAACCCATGAAATTTCGTCTGTGTCGTCCTTAGCTCGTGGCATACTACGACGCTTTGGAATTATGCAAATCTTGTGTATCGAGTCGTCAGGTGGAAAATGGTCTCGCAACCAATCCCCAACGCTTGGTCAAGAATTCGCATTGGCCAATGCAGACACTCTATGATTTTTCATATTACCTTCTATCTCCTTCCTCAATCTTCTATATCTTGGTTAGGTGTTTAGTCGTTTTGGACATCAGGTTTTTGTTTTACATCCTATTCCCGCTTGTTTGCTTCTGGTGATCCGCTCCCCAAAGCTAAAGCATTTAACTTCTTTTATATTTCACTCCCTCATTTTTGTCTCGGGTGATCCGCTCCCCTTGACTAAAGCACTTCTCTTTTTTTCCTTACCGTTTTATGTGTGTGCTCTTTCGAGTTTGTTTGCTCACTCGCTTTCTATATCATGTTCCAGTAGGATGTACTTGTTCCTTTCCGGTGCAAGTTAGAACTTAGGTTGCAAACCATGCATGCTAACATTAGATAGATGTTTCCGTTTTGTTAATCCAAACCATAGGACCACCATTTTTATGATAACATTAGGATTAGAAATAGACTAGTCTCCCATAGACTCTTTTCTTCCCCTTTTTTCATTTGCCTTTAAAACTAAAACCTTTTTTTTTCTTGGCAAGCCATAAAACATTGTAATCACACTTAAACCCTTTTTCAAGGTAATAAAACACAAACCAAATAAACGTGGCATCTTGCCTTGAGGGAGTAACTTAAATCCGTTTTCACAAGGTTTCGTCACCCTTAAAAATACAAAACAAACAAAACATGTGAGCCGAACTACAGCACTCTGATTCCTTGATAGGGATACATAGGCAATAGGTCACAGGGCCTAACCGAGCAAAATTCGTAAATACTTCCTTCTTTTCCCCACATTTCTTTTGCATGCATTCTTCCTCAGTAGTAAGAAGTAGACATAGATTAGACACACCCATAAAATAGATAACGAGAGTAGATACCATAGAGTACTACGGGCGCGTGGGATGCTAATACCTTACCCTCGCATAGCAGACTCCCTTTGTTGATCTCTCAGTCGCAAGACCGTGACTTCTTCCTTCTTAGGTTTTCTCGATTTTCACGTTTCCTTTCACGTGGGATAAAAGACATTCGACGGTGACTTAGTTGTTTGATGATTTTCAACTGGTTGCTTCAGCTGGATACTTCACTGGGGACAAATCGACCAATTGCTGGTCCATCTCGGGGTCGATCCTAGATCTTTTTTCTTCTCTTTGTGTGTTTATTTATATGCTTTATGGCTTATTCATTTGTACATGATTATCTGAACATATGTTTGCATTGCATTTTATCGCTTTCCATATTTTTCTACTGTGCTGGCTCTATTTTCATGATCGGGTGGTGTTATTACGAGGTAAAAGGCCTAATACTTAGGCAAAGTGACAAACAATAAGAACACTAGGAATACAGTGGAAAATGACAGATATGGGATGTAAATTACCCTAGACGATTGTGTTGTCCACACTCCGATGAGGTTTTAATGAGGTGCTACCATTATCACGTAGGTGTATACTGATAGTACTCTCAAGAGAACCCGTGGTTTTGAGTTGCCATTGGTTTACCCTAACCTAGTCTTTACCCATCAAGAGGGAGGGGATAATCTTTACAGGTACCGTTGGTGACTTGTTCTGTCGGTGACTATGCGGTCCTTAGATTTATTTTCTGAGTTCTGAATATGATTTTTATGGGGTTCTTCTAGTTATGTTCCAAACTTGTGATCCTGGTACTAGTAGGCTATGAAGAGACAATACTGTAGAAATCAGTATCATGGAAGTAGTAATCCTATGATCGCTTGCACTTTCATCATATCATGTTTAATTTTTAAAATAAATGTCAGAAAAATGAAACTATATACCAATATTGCATGTGCATGTCCATTTAGGGGAATCTCACGGAGTTATAGTTTCTGTCAGTGACGTCTAGTAACAGTGATGTTCCCAAGAGGACCATAAGAGAAAATTTTACTTATTAGTTCTGCCCAAGTTCTTGGCCTTTTTAGAAGAGTTTGAAAAACCGTTTAATCCATCCTAATGCATAGGATTTCCCTGAAAGATATGGTGGCATTTTGACTCTGATAATTGTTTGGGTTGATAATGGAGCTCTCCAGACTCTGCATCAGCTTTACGAATGTGAGTTATGTTGTTTGACCTTCTAGGACTATCAGATTTCTCCAACTTTGGAAGAGTACTCTCATTTTCTCAAAATCATCGAGCATATGCCGTTTGTTGTTGTTTCAGATGAGCCCGATTTTAAAGTTGTTGCTAAGGCACTTTATTTGGGCCTTAGTGATGTGAAATAGAGATGGAGAAAGAATAGTAGATTACCCTTGAACTTCTTGGTCGGTAAAGCAGAAGAAATGGCTAGAGATGGTACTTGGTTCATGTTCAATGTGTTGTTAGTTGCACAGTCTATGACACGGTCCAACAAGGAGATTGAAAATCTCAAAAAGTGGGTCAAAAGCAATAATAGGGCGAAAACATCAGTCACAAACAAAGAGTATGCTGATTTTTTGACTCGATTCCGTAGTCTGGAGATCATGAAGGTCAAGAGGGATGAGGTGATTCAAATTCTGGTTTTGAAGCCTGAAGCGGAGGAGACAAAGCAGCTTGTGAAAGGGACTATTTCTTGGAGTGTTGAACACTTGGGGAATAGTCTGTTTCATTCTTTAGAGCTAGAAGATTGATTATTGCATTTCTTACGTTGTTGTTCCAATTACCACCAATTTTGTAGGGCGGAATCGCTTATCTTGTACTTTCGTAACATTCTTGTATTGAACTCTGTTGGGATTTCTCTCGTTTCCGTTATTATATGAGCAATGTTAGACATTTTCTTTATACGATCGTTATTATTATCATGTTGCTCATTTATTACTGACATTTATTGAGCTGTGAAAACCCGGAATGGACAATCATTTCATGCATCATATATATCATGCATTTTATGAATTTCAGGTTTTTTGGTCGGAACTCTTATTTGTTGGTTTTGCTTCTTATTATCAGAATCTACAAGACGACTTCTCTACATCCGTATTACACTCGAGCCAATCGACACAGACTAATGGATCTCTTTGAACAAAATCAGAATGCTTTCCATATGGACATGGACATTATGAGTGATTAAATGGATCAACTTTTTGAGACTCTTCAAGCCGTTGTTAAAGGTCAAGAAGAGATTTGTCAGAGTGTTGCCAAGATTTCAAAGGCTTTCTCTTCCACTTCTAATGGGTTTCCTAATCCTCCTAATTGGATTCACAAAGCTCCTATTATTAGGATTACTCTTGATAATCGGTGTTTCAGAAAAAGTTTGTTGACAACTATGACAACGCCATTGATATTAATGGACCACCAGGTGATCCCACTGATCATCCCACTAAAACTACTAAAATGCACCATGTTATTAAGGAGCGTCTTGATGCCATGGAAAATTTCAAGACTTCTAGTTTCAATTCCACTACCATATGCTTAGTACCTGAGATTGTTATCCCTTCAGATTTCAAGATTCCTAATTTTGATAAGTACAAAGGCGATAGTTGTCTAGAAGCTCATCTTCGTCACTACTATAGAAAGATGGGAGTTCATGCTAATAATGAATCATTGCTCATGCATTTATTTTAAGAAAGCCTTACCTGGATACCATTAGAATGGTATATGCAGTTAGAGAGAAGTTATGTCAATACTTGGGGAGGTTTTTTGATGATTTCATGAAACATTACCACCACAGAACTGCTATGGATCCTAGTCGGGCACATCTTCAGGGTATGACCAAGAAATCTGAAGAGCCATTCAAAGAGTATGCTCAGAGGTGGCGTGGATTAGCTGCAAGGGTTCAACCTCCTCTCTAGGATCGTGAATTGACTGATTTGTTCACGGAGACCTTGCAAGACCCATATCTTCAACACATGCTTGGTAGTACTTCAACTTCCTTTTCTGACTTGGTTACCATTGGGGAAAGTATTGAAGACGGCCTCAAATCAGGAAAATTGAGGGTGCATATAGTGCTATTAGTGGAAGTAACAAGAGACCTTGCTTTTTCCTTCTCAAGAAGAAAGAAGGAGATACTAGTGCTACCATTGACAAAGGGAAGGCCCCGATATGTCATCAAGATCATGCTTCGTACTGTCAGGCATAGGTTGTTCATCCTAATCGGTATGTTCCTCAAGAATATGCTACAATTTCAGCTCAACAACCTAGGGTATCCAGGCATCAGCCAATCCATGATCAACGGTAGGGCATACAGAGAAAACCATATGTTCAACAAACACAATATGCACCTCTTCAATTGAATCAACAACCCCAGGAGCAACGAGGATAGAAGAGGAAGAAAGGTCCCGAAAGAAGGATGGATCCTATAACTAAGCCTTATGCTTAAGTCCTCCCTCATTTGTTTAAAGGCTAGTTAGTCCAGCTGAGAGAGCTTGGTCCTCCTCTAATTCCTCTCCCTCGGGATTATGATGCCAATGCTCATTGTGAATTCCATTCAGGGCCCCTGGGCCACACAATTGAGAATTGTAGGGCATTGAAATACAATGTTCATGCCCTCCTTAATGCCAAAGATATTATATTCACTCTAAAGGGTCTATTAATAGATTGTATCATCTTGTTGAGACCGGTGTCAAGACTACAAAGAGCATCTTCTAAAGCAATGAGCCCGAACAAGTCTCCTTAACATGGAAATTTCTACTTTCATTTATATTATCATTTGTAATATTTCTTGTTTTGTTCAGCACTTTCTTGTATGCAAAATTGTTTGTTTTTGAATATTAAATCACAATTCATTAAGTATGATTGTCTTGAATTAATCCATTCGTTATCACTCTTATTTGTTTTACTATACTTTTGATACTCAACTCTTATTAATAAAGAAAAACCTCAAGAGGGAGGATGATGAGAATTATACCTAAAATCTCAAATGATATGCTTTTGAATGAAACCCTACTGGCGATGTACATGCATTGTTTCAAATCCCCAAACATCGGAGATATAAGGGAAATAGACCCCCGTTAACCCCCTTTGAGCCATTGGAGTAGGATTTTCTTTTTCTATTCTGAGGAGAGAAAAAACCTTATTTTTGAACCCAGGGGCGGGTAGTGTTCAATTAATCTAACCAAGCGTTTAGAACTCATCACGAGTGCACATCTAAGGATACAACAATGGTTATCCATCAAAAGGCTGAGGAATGTTAAAACCACAATGGCTAACTTTCACTTATCATGAGTGTGTGTCAATTAATGATATCCCAGTGGATATCTCTCGCACATCTCTTGCACATCAAAATGTCGAGGTTAGATGACGATATAACAATGGCTATCCCTCATCTACCAATGACTCGGACAGTCACGATTACTTACAACAAATTGAAGATAACGTAAGGATCAATGACTTGTTCAAAAGGGAGAGTACGATGGAAGAAAGAGACAAAAATCCCCACTAAGTCGAAACTTGAAAAATAAGTCGCTTAGGAAAAAGTGAGGGCATCCCGCTGGACTTCAGAGTTAAATTCAAAAGGAAACTTGACTAGGAAAAATTTAGGGAAAGCGAAAAGTGAGAAAAGTGAAAAGAATTACCAAATAAAAATCTTCAGCAAAGAACCAAGTTGTGTGATCAGACAGAAAAAGAAAAAGGTGAAATGATTTCCATGTCAAAAGAAAACCTCGGTTAGTTCCTCAACCATTGTAAACTCCTCTCAAAAGATGAGTGCTTGTATCGAGATAATTGAATGTAAGAATGGACAACATCATGAAGAATAGGTGGGCACCAAATATTTTGAGCCTTACATCCTTTTTTCTAAAAACCGTGAACCAGACCACGTTACAACCCTGAAAAGTCCTAACTGAAGCATGGGTTAATTCCAAAAAATACTGTTATGAGAATACGGTAATCTGACTCCTAGGAGGTTTACTAAAAAATTTGAGTTGGTATAACTCCATTTTCTTATTTTCTTTCGCACAAGAAAAAACTCGATTCGTCGACATCTTTTCAATAAAAGTTTTTAACATCAAGATAAGCATAGAATTTTCATTATAATTATCATTCTTAGAAAAATATTCTTTGGATATGAAAAAGTGCTTAAACATCAAGTAAGCTTACATGATGAGAATCAGATGAAAACTTGATTATCCCAAGGGAAAAATTGCTTCAGAAATCTGACAAAAAGAAAATCATCTTAAATAATGATCGTATTCTGGGGCAGACTTTTTAGTGAATTTGTTGAGTAAAAGAAGACCAGCATGAGAATATTCTATTGGGTAAGAGTTCAGTCAATCTGAGGCTATCACGTCGATAAATATCTTCAAGCTTGACCAATATGCAGTTATCACGTCGACAAATTTCTTCAAGTTGCCATCAACCTGGGGAAATCATGTCGATAAATCTATTTAGAAAATTCAACCTGGGGCAATTATGTCAAAAAATCTATTAAGAATTCATTCAACCTGAAGCAATCACATCGAGATTCGATAAATCCCTCAAAAAAAATCTATAATCAAGAGAAATTTATTTCGTGACACAAGACATTGGGGAAGACCACCTCATATCGTATTATAGCACGGATATTCTTGTCTTTTATTCAACACAAATACTTTCATAAATTCCACAGACAAGAGCATTCCTCATCCGTACTCGCAAAGCTGCTCAAGCCAATTATGTTGTACGAGATGACTACAATCAAGCTAAAAGCATCATAACGCTTACCCCGACCTGGTCAGTGCACAAAGTCGTCCTCATCCGTTGTTGATACTTTCAAACCTGATTCCCTAGTGAATTTGGAATGTTCAGAGTCCTCGTTGACTTGGCACGCATAGGTGCACATTCCCTGAGAGCTAAACCGAGGCATTCCCAGAACTAAACAGGGGCATTCAAAGATGTCCATGTCAATCTTATTATCCCCAAGTGATTTAAGATGTAATTCCCCAGTGTGGCATAAACGTGTGACATGTATTTGAAGAGATCCATATGGTGTTCTATATTCGTTCCTCGGCATATTCAGTCCTACCATCCTCTCAATGGTTTAAGATATAGGGATGTTGGGTAATATTATCTCCTCCCCAACAATACAATTCAAAATTTAATGGCGTACCTGAAAATTCGTTTTGTCAGCAACTCAATCTCCACCAGAGTCACCAATAATCTTCGGTATCATGAGCTCCCCAGTGCAAATTCTTATCAGTATCCGCAGTGATTCTTGGTACCGCAGTGTTGTACCCCAAAATTTGCCCTCCCATATTTCTCAAAACATTTCAAGAAAATTCACAAGTCCAACCCGGCGCGTTATATTCAGGTGTTCTTTCGCCAAGATATCTCTGATAACATATTCTCAAATTCAGATTCGGCTCAAGAGTCAATTCTTTAAAGAAGGTATCCGAATGTGTGAGTTTTCTCGAAGAAATATGGTGAAAAAGTGTGCTGAAAGTGCAGTTTTTACGCGCTAAAAAATTCATAACTTGAAGATCGTGACTCGTTTTGAACCCGTTCCGGTGGCCAAAATTCCGTCTTGACATTATCTACGTTTTCATCTCTCACGGCTGGAAGCCAATTTCGATCATAAGGTCTTCAAAAATGTGGATTTATCAAGTATTTTCATACAGAAAATTTGTGACAGAAGTTTATTTGCGTCATGTTCAGAAAATCATAACTTGGTCGATTTTCATCGTATCGAGCTGGTTCCGGTGCCAAAATTTCACAAATTGAGTTGACTACATTTTCACAGAAGGTATTGAGTTCAAACGGTATTCAAAATGCCTTCGTTGTTTGCTCAGAGTGCGTGACACGCTGAAAATCTTGAATGCTGAATATTATTTCATCTGAGTCGAAACTTCGAAAATTCATAACTCGGTCAATTTTTATCGGATTGGGCTCATATTTTTACACAAGGTCACTGACTCATAGATCTACAACTTTTCTTCAAAAGTCGAGACCGGATTATGCTCCGATCAATACCAGTTTTTTATTGAAGAACGTGTCAGAGTCGACACTGGAGCCCAAAATAAGTTTGTCTGAGCTGAAACTTCAAAAATTCATAACTAATTCACCGTTTATCCGATTGAGTCGATTTTCGGACAGGAGTTAGTTATCGATGTCAGCTACATTTTGTTTTCACATTTCAACTTCAAAAAATGCACTTAAGTCCCTGCGATTTATCCTGGAAAGTGACGAATTCAAGTGAATATTGGAGGCCCAATTGCACATTCAAAGCCCATTTTCTTTACCCCAATTTCCATTATATAATCACCTTCTTTTCTCACAAATCAGAGAGAAAAAGAGGAGAAAAAAAGAGAAAAAAAACCTTGCCACAACACTGTTAGAATATCAAACTCTTTCAAGAACCCTAAAACCTTGAAATCCTTATTACAAATCCCTCTCTCACTACAAACAAGCCATCACAATTACAAACCAACATCTTATTACTTCTTCAGTAAGGGTAAGGCTGGCTTGATCTTCATTATCCTAATTTTCCAGTAAGGCATAAAAGCATTCAGGCCACTAATTTTCCAGTAAGGGTAAGATTGATTTGATCTCCATGATCAAAAGGGTATAATCATTCATACATGCCATATTGTGCCTAAACATTAAATTTCTTCATATATTGGCTTTATTTTCATTTTATGATTTTATTTAATGTGTTCATGAGATTCAACACTGCAGATTTAGACAGGATCCCATGCAGGTTCATTAAGGAACATTGAGGCCAAAAGCCAAATGGCCAAAAGCCAAAAGCCAAATGACCAAAGTAGAAAAACTTATGCATGACACCAATACATGGCGAGACAGACATCCTGAGAAGATTAAGGAACGTTGAGGCCAAAACGCAAATGGCCAAAAGCCAAAATCCAAATGGCCAAAGTAGAACAACTTATGCATGATGATGCCAGAACACAAATGGCCAAACCACTCCAATTCACCTCCAAAAAGGGGACAGAAAACCCCCAAGGTATTGCATTTTCTTTCTTTTCCTTATTTTATTTATTTCAATTATTTCTTTTTTTTAATTAATTCCTTTAATTTAACTTATTTTCATAAAATATAAAAAATAGTAAAAAACAGGAAAGTCATAAAAATCAAAATATATTTATTTAATTAATATTTTTTGTAAATAAATTTCACTAATAATTAATTATTTATTTTTATAAATCAAAATTGCATGTAAATAATTAGATTAATTTTAGGTTTAATTTTAACATGTTTTTCTTAATAAATAAAAAAAATTAGAATTAGGGTTAATATTTTAATTTCATTTAATCTTTCTCATAAAAATACATAAAAAAAACATAAATACCAAAAACTCAAGAAAAAATAATAATTTCTTTTCTCTCTTTAATTTCATTAGTTTAATCATTTAATTTAATTTCATTAAAAAAGGGTCCAACGCCCTCGTTTCCAATTTTAATTCCTATTCGCGCATTTTTATTTATTTCCTTCTTTTAAATATTTATGTAACTCTCCCAAAGCCTTGTAAACTTAATTTCTCGCACTTTATTTTATTTCTTTATTATTTTTCTGTCAAATCGGGTCCTGGAAATTTTGGCGATGTGGACCCGCGCCTTTTGTAATAGTTTAGGAACTTTAATTTTCCGCATCTTTCTAACTGTTAATAAATGCATGCAAGAATGAATGACAAAAATAAAAACAAACGCATAGATCACTTTGACATGAACAAGACAAAAATAAACGAATCTGACACACAAATCACACACCACCCCTAGGGTACGCCTCACTGTTGCCTTGCCTCGAAAGGTGATCGTCGAGTAGAGGATGTCTTAGTAAGTCCTCATGATCCGGGAACCTGGCATGAGGGTAGCTTCTAAGGTGTCTTCCCATTGCTCTGGTGATCACCATGTCCCGAACCTCGAATTGACCCGAACACCTCCAACGGTGGTGCTACCTACCTCTCAATGGTGGGATGGCACTACTTTAAAGGACATCTACACAGACGAATTCCTTAGGGTAGGTAGACGACTCTAGATACTTGCTCTAATTTCGAAACAAAAATTCAAACATACTTTTCACACCGACACCTTTTCAAAAAGCTTTCGAAAGCAATTTTTCAAACACTCTTGAGGACCGATACAAGAGTCGAACTGAAATTTTCAAAGAAACTTTTTTAAAACCCACAGTTGAAAAGCAAACAAACCATTTTTGAAAACACAATGAGCAAGTATCTAAGAGCCCATGGATAACCATGGATAGAAAGGGTGCTAACACCTTCCCTTTCTATAACCTACCTCCCGAACCGAGAGCAATCTCTTTAAGGAATTTTTCTGTGCTTTTGTCCTTTCCATTTGGAGAAAATAAAAGACGGTGGCGACTCTTGCTTCCGCGACATTTCGCGAACCAGCGTTAAACAGTCAGTTCCAGATCCACCGATCACAGAACTGGCGACTCTGCTGGGGACTTAACTTAAAGTGAGGTGTACCTTAGGGTTAGTTCATAACTGTGTTTTCAATTGCTTTCCTTGTTTGCTTTAAATTGTGGGACTGTCTTGGGAGTTCTATAGATCCTAACCCGGATCTGGGGATACCTTCTTAGAAAGTAGCAACAAGGCTGTGAGGGAACTGTGCGGGGTATACCGACATGGTTGAAACAGTCTGCTACGTTGATGTGGCACTTTGGTGTGTACCGGTAACCCTTGAGTTCAGTCAAGGAGAGTACGAGGCCTCCGCGTGGTGTCGTGAAGCATCAACAGACCTTAGGAACCTTAATTGAACTATCTTGGCCTCTTTAGGGTAGTGAGATAACTGACTTTGGTGCAGTCCGAGGTTGGTTGATACTCGATACTACACTCAATTGAGGGTTGCTTTCCTGGAATATTTCGGTCGCCAGTTCAGTGGCTAAATCGAAACGATGAACAATGAAAGCAATCCAGTGATATTGGGACCCTTAGAACCCGGTTACTTCTAATAGGACAGGTTGAGCCCACCAACTTCAAGAGGGTAATACCCAGACCCCATGCTGGCCTAAACTCTAAGGGTTTCTCTTGTGTGACTTGTGTGCCTTCGTACTTGACTATTTGCATGCTTGTTGTCTGACACTTGAGCTTCTTGCAGGTTTTGTTTGTAGTCCTTAATTAGGACTCATAACAAGGTCTACTGAACTACTTGCAGGTTTCGTTTTAGTCCTTAATTGGGACACATGACAGGGCTTACTAAGTTTCTTGCAGGTTTTGTTTATAGTCCTTAATTAGGACTCATAACGGAGTGTATTGAGTTTCTTGCAGGTTTTGTTTATAGTCCTTAATTGGGACCCCTAACAGAGTGTACTGAACTTCTTGCAGGTTTTGGTTATAGCCCTTAATTTGGACTCATAACAGGGTTTGCTTGCATTACCCCATGCATACCATAACATCATACCATTGCATACATCCTAACCTATTTCAAGGATCTCAAGGGCTTGTGATGCAGGTCATGGTGAATCAACTATCCCAGCAAGGGGCAAAGAGGATTTATTTTCCTCTAGACAAAGTTGTCAGGGGCTATGACCCACTTGATATGGTGAGCTCTGACTCTTGAGAAAGGTTCCCCTAACCAAGGTTGTTTGGAAACCAAAACTAGACATGATGACTTAAGTCAGGGGCTATGACCCACTGGATATGGTGAGCTTTTGACCCTTTGAAGAAGGACTCTCAATAATATGCAGTTCCTTCCATCAAGCTACCGGACCCAAATTCTAACAAATTTTCTTGTTTATCCCGCGAGGTCCTTGAAAACATTGCATGCATATCATACATACACATCATAACAGGTATCCTTGTTGCAGGTCACTTACCTCTCTCGCTGTTTATTTCAGCAATGGCTTCCCAACAAGATAACCAGGACCTTCTTACTCAAGAAACTCGGTTCGGGGAAATCCTCCTGAATCTATCCAAGGGGCAGGAGGAGCTAAGAGCACTTCTCATGGGGACTTTGGTCAGGAACAGTGCTGAGGATGAACGGCTGAAACATCTGCAAGTTGAAGTGGATGTACTGAAAACCCAGATGCTGGGGCAGGTGACTGCCATTCAAAGTTTAGCTCAAGGACAAGATGAGCTCGGGGTTCTCATCAACCAACTGCTTCGGGATAACCAACTGGGGCAAACATCTAAGGGTAAAGAGCCAGTCATTGTTCAACCACCTTTGAGACAAGGAGATAAAGGGAGAGCTCCTCAAATGGCTCCAGTGTCACAAATTCAACATCAACCTCACCAGCGTCAACCAGACAAGCCTAAAAGGCAGTTCACCAAGATCAACATGTCGCTGGATCAAGCACTACAACAAATGTTGAAGGCATGGCTAATCACCTTAAGGACTCCTCTCCGGAATCCAAATACTTCTGCTCCTAATTATCATCCCAACGATAGGTGCGCATACCATTCTGATAGCCCGGGGCATACTATGGACAACTGCTGGCCTCTCAAAAACAAGATTCAAGACATGATCGACGCTGGAGAGATTCAGTTTGAAGTACCCAAGACTCCCAACGTGATCACTGCTCCCTTGCCAAAACATGGCTAGGATTGAGAAATTTTTGTTCATTCGAATGTTCAAGTTGCAATTCTCTTTTGTTCAAACATTTACTCATGTTAAACATTGTTATTTCATTAATGCATCGCATATGTCTGTTCTGAAACAATATATTCGTATTCACTAAATGCAAATTATTTTCATATTTTTTCTGATGATCAACTCTTAAATAATAATTCTAAGCCTCTTGAGGGAGGATGACGAAAACGATACCACGATCTTTACAGTATGCTTTTGAACAGACCCCGCTGATGAGGTACAGGCATTGTTTCAATCCCTAAACACTGGATTTATAAGGATGATAATCCCTCGTCAACCCCTTCGAGCCAAAGAAGTAGGAGTTTTTCTTTTCGAAAATTAAAACCATTATCATAACCTGGGGCAGGGTAGTTCTCTCAGTTGATCCAAGTGCATAACAAATGGAACCAAAGAGATCCTTACGAAAAAAAGAAAGACAGTGATGGTTCCGAACAATCATAAAGAAAGGAAGTCATTACTTCTCAAAATAAAAACCCAATAAGTCAAAACCTATGAAGGAGACTTACAAAACCGGGGCATCCCGCTGACTGTAATCACAAAAGAAACAGTTCAGGCAAAAAACAGGGATAACAAAATCAAAAAAGAAAGAGGTCCTACAAACCCTCGACAACAAAGGAATGACTGCCTATTCAAAATAAGTTATCAATATCCGAATCATCACCGGAAAGTCAGAGCAAAGACTCAAACAAGGTCTAACGTATGATCAACTGAGTTTAGGTTTGAAGAACATCACGAAGAGCGGGTGGGTACAAATAATTTGAGCCTTTATCCTTTGTTTCTTAAACCGTGAACCAGGCCACGTTATAACCCTTAAAAGTCCTAGCTGAAGCATGGGTTAGTTCGAAAGCATACTGTGACGAAAGGTATCCTGACTCCTTAAGGCTTACTATAAAGAAGGAGTTGACATCACGTTTTACAAACATTCATTTGTTTTATGAAAAATAATGCATTTTCAAAATCTTCAAGACGGACATAAGCTTTGCATCTTTGACATAACTTTGTTTGCATATGACTTTTTGTTTGAACAGCATAGAAATTCGCACGACGAATGCCTAATGAACAGAAGCACTTCCAATCAAGGGGCATGACATGATCATGGGCTACCATCTGGGGCAGGTAAGTCAAGATTCGGAGAATCTCTCAAAGGCCAAATAGCCTGGGGCAAATATCCGCCTGAGTCACTTGGGGCATTCCAACAACGAATCTTGCCTGATCAAACACTTTCTGGTGGCATGACAAAATACTTCTAACAGGGGCAACTCCCTACATTCTGAGAACATGGACATAGCCGAAAAGATACTACGCATAATCAAAGACCCGCTAGGTTGACACACCTAGGCAAAAATAAGGGCTTCCCGGCGAACCAAAAGGGTTCGGGCAAAATGAAGGGATGAAATGAAAAAAATCTGTACACCCGGCAAGTCGAAAACCTGAAAAGGCGGCTTGGGCAAAAATGGGTATCCCGGTGGACTGAAAACCCGAAAGGGCGGTCCAGGCAAAAGTTAGGGATCAAAGCGTACGACTATGTCCTGTCATCCTGTCACCTTCCTACCTGAATAAGGTTTGACCCTCAACAACTATCAGTACCCCACAGGTGCCTCCTCCCATAGAAACAGGGGCAATAAAGAGTTGTCTAAGTAATCTAATTGTTCTGTCCTCCAAGGTATCAAAGCGAGTTCGGTTGAAGAACATAACCAGTATATCTTGATTCCCCAGAGAGTGAGCCAGCAAGTCAGTGCACTCTCACCAAGCAAAGCTATTATCAAATCTTAAAGAAGTTGGGTATCCTCCAGCAGATCTCAACATTCTCCAGCAGCATATATACATTCTTAACAAGCATCCTCGGCAATCTTGGCCTAAAGATTGTTCCCCGGCAGTATACCAAACATTCAGAGGAGTTACTTCCCCGATACAGTTCAAAACTTCCCCAGGAGAGTCCAACCCAGTTTCCCCAGGAAAGTTGGAATCCATCTCCCCAAGCAGTAAGCTTATCCCCAGTAGATTCTGGAAGCTTATCCCCTACAGAGCACGAACGCGTCTCCCGGCTTTATTCAAAGAGTTATTTCCTTACCAGGATATAACTGGGTTATCCTCAGCTGAAAGCCACGGAAAGAGCGTCCCCGAAGAAGTCTTCTCATCCCCAACAAAGTCTATCAACACTTCAAGGGTATCCCCAGCAAGTTATTATCAACAATTCAACAAAGTACCTCGCTCCCCACAGAGTATTGCTTCCCAGCAAGATCGTTAGAGTATTTTTCTCCCCGCAGGGTAATCCATTCGCCAAGTATATTCCCCAACGGAGTTATATCCTCCTACTGGTATTCTTGCAACTATCATCCCCAGCGGAAGCAAAGATCTACTTGCCAACATCAGCCCAGGAGCGACTTCCCGGCACCCGTCAAGGATTTACTTTCCTAGACGAAAACATACATTCCTAAACATCACATACATCATTATAGCATGCATATACGCATCATATCTTACAAATCTCATTTATGTTGAGAACATCATTGCTTGATCCATATCATGCATTGCATATGACTGACCTTTACCTTTCAGGAAAGATCCAGTTAAGCTATCAGCTATATCCAAGACCTAGACCGGTTCAGTTAAATCGACTCCAAAGATTTTCTATTTCTTATCCAGTCCAAGGCCTTCTCTGATTCAGTCAGATCGACCCTAAGATCTCCCTATCTCTTTGAAGACGTTTCAAGACCTAGACCGGTTCAGTTAATCGACTCCAAAGATTTCTCTGTCTCTTATCCAGTCCAAGGTCTTCTCTAGTCCAGCTAAATCGACCCCAAACAGATTTTTCTGGTAAAGACTCAGTAGAAGTTACCCAAGATTCTCTCAATGATTGTTGTTGAGGTTGTAGTCGCCTATGGTTCTCTCCCCGATACCGCGGAGGTGGTAATCCCAGGCTTCTCTCAACGATTGCTGTTGAAGTTGAAGTTATCCAAGATTCTCTCAATGATTGCTATTAAGGTTGTAGTCGCCTATGGTTCTCTCCCCGATACTGCGGAGGTGGTAATCCCAGGCTTCTCTCAATGATTGCTGTTGAAGTTGAAGTTATCCAAGATTCTCTCAATGATTTCTATTGAGGTTGTAGTCGCCTATGGTTCTCTCCCCGATACTGTGGAGGTGGTAATCCCAGGCTTCTCTCAACGATTGCTGTTGAAGTTGAAGTTATCCAAGATTCTCTCAATGATTGCTATTGAGGTTGTAGTCGCCTATGGTTCTCTCCCCGATACTGCGGAGGTGGTAATCCCAGGCTTCGCTCAACGATTGCTGTTGAAGTTGAAGTAGTCCAAGATTCTCTCAATGATTGCTATTGAGGTTGTAGTCGCCTATGGTTCTCTCCCCGATCCTGCGGAGGTGATAATCCCAGATTTCGCTCAATGATTGCTGTTGAGGTTGAAATTATCCAAGATTCTCTCAATGATTGCTATTGAGGTTGTAGTCGCCTATGGTTCTCTCCCCGATACTGCGGAGGTGGTAATCCCAGGCTTCGCTCAACGATTGCTGTTGAAGTTGAAGTTATCCAAGATTCTCTCAATGTTTGCTGTTGAGGTTGTAGTCGCCCATGGTTCTCTCCCCGATACTGCGGAGGTGGTAATCCCAAGATTCGCTCAACAATTGCTGTTGAAGTTGAAGTTATCCAAGATTCTCTCAATGTTTGTTGTTGAGGTTGTAGTCGCCTATGGTTCTCTCCCCGATACTGCGGAGGTGGTAATCCCAGGCTTCGCTCAACGATTGCTGTTGAAGTTGAAGTTATCCAAGATTCTCTCAATGTTTGCTGTTGAGGTTGTAGTCGCCTATGGTTCTCTCCCCGATACTGCGGAGGTGGTAATCCCAGGCTTCGCTCAACGGTTGCTGTTGAATTTGAAGTTATCCAAGATTCTCTCAATGATTGCTATTGAGGTTGTAGTCGCCTATGGTTCTCTCCCCGATCCTGCGGAGGTGATAATCCCAAATTTCGCTCAATGATTGCTGTTGAGGTTGAAATTATCCAAGATTCTCTCAATGATTGCTATTGAGGTTGTAGTCGCCTATGGTTCTCTCCCCGATACTGCAGAGGTGGTAATCCCAGGCTTCGCTCAATGATTGCTGTTGAAGTTGAAGTTATCCAAGATTCTCTCAATGTTTGCTGTTGAGGTTGTAGTCGCCCATGGTTCTCTCCCCGATACTGCGGAGGTGGTAATCCCAGATTTCGCTCAACGATTGCTGTTGAAGTTGAAATTATCCAAGATTCTCTCAATGATTGCTATTGAGGTTGTAGTCGCCTATGGTTCTCTCCCCGATCCTGCGGAGGTGGTAATCCCAGATTTCGCTCAATGATTGCTGTTGAGGTTGAAATTATCCAAGATTCTATCAATGATTGCTATTGAGGTTGTAGTCGCCTATGGTTCTCTCCCCGATCCTGCGGAGGTGGTAATCCCAGATTTCGCTCAACGATTGCTGTTGAAGTTGAAGTTATCCAAGATTCTCTCAATGATTGCTATTGAGGTTGTAGTCGCCTATGGTTCTCTCCCCGATACTGCGGAGGTGATGATCCCAGGCTTCGCTCAAACGATTGCTGTTGAGGTTGAAGTCGCCCAAGATTCTCTCAATGATTGCTGTTGAGGGTGAAGTCATCCAAAGTTCTCTCAGCGTTCCTGTTGAGGTAATAATCATCCAAGGTTCTCTCACCGTTCCTGTTGAGGTAGTAACCACCCCTGGTTCATTCATCACCATTTGAAGCTTCAGATCCAGCTCCTGTAACCAGTCAGGACACATCTATACAAAGCATCTGAAGACCAGCTCCCGTAACAGGTCAGGTAATCATTTTTCTTTTTTGCAGGTATGCAAGTTCTCGCTAAGGAAGCTCTTACGTGATCAACATCCAGATGGCATCTATAAGCCCATCCACCTACCCATCATCTCTTAGCATGGCATCTATAAGCCCACCATCCTATCCATCAATCTCTAAATGGCATCTATAAGCCCATTCCCCCGTTACACTACTATGTGAGCGCAAATTTCTGGGCACTCTAGTATTCAATCATCTTCCACCTTCGGATTACGAAAGGCACGTCAGCCAATCTGCATCCTCAGGTCTAAGAAGATTGAACAGGGGCAACTGTTGTACCCCAAAATTTGCCCTCCCATATTTCTCAAAACATTTCAAGAAAATTCACAAGTCCAACCCGGCGCGTTATATTCAGGTGTTCTTTTGCCAAAATATCTCTGATAACATATTCTCAAATTCAGGTTCGGCTCAAGAGTCAATTCTTTAAAGAAGGTATCCGAATGTGTGAGTTTTCTCGAAGAAATATGGTGAAAAAGTGTGCTGAAAGTGCAGTTTTTACGCGCTAAAAAATTCATAACTTGAAGATCGTGACTCGTTTTGAACACGTTCCGGTGGCCAAATTTCCGTCTTGACATTATCTACGTTTTCATCTCTCACGGCTGGAAGCCAATTTCGATCATAAGGTCTTCAAAAATGTGGATTTATCAAGTATTTTCATACAGAAAATTTGTGACAGAAGTTTATTTGCGTCATGTTCAGAAAATCATAACTTGGTCGATTTTCATCGTATCGAGCTGGTTCCGGTGCCAAAATTTCACAAATTGAGTTGGCTACATTTTCACAGAAGGTATTAAGTTCAAACGGTATTCAAAAGGCCTTCGTTTTTTGCTCAGAGTGCGTGACACACTGAAAATCTTGAATGCTGAATATTATTTCATCTGAGCCGAAACTTCGAAAATTCATAACTCGGTCAATTTTTATCGGATTGGGCTCATATTTTTACACAAGGTCACTGACTCATAGATCTACAACTTTGCTTCAAAAGTCGAGACCGGATTATGCTCCGATCAATACCAGTTTTTTATTGAAGAACGTGTCAGAGTCGACACTGGAGCCCAAAATAAGTTTGTCTGAGCTGAAATTTCAAAAATTCATAACTAATTCACCATTTATCCGATTGAGTCGATTTTCGGACAGGAGTTAGTTATCGATGTCAGCTATATTTTGTTTTCACATTTCAACTTCAAAAAATGCACTTAAGTTCCTATGATTTAGCCTGGAAAGTGACGAATTCAAGTGAATATTGGAGGCCCAATTGCACATTCAAAGCCCATTTTCTTTACCCTAATTTCCATTATTTAATCACCTTCTTTTCACACAAACCAGAGAAAAAAAGAGGAGAAAAAAAGAGAAAAAAAATCTTGCCACAACACTGTTAGAATATCAAACTCTTTCAAGAACCCTAAAACTTTGAAATCCTTATTACAAATCCCTCTCTCACTACAAACAAGCCATCACAGTTACAAACCAACATCTTATTACTTCTTCAGTAAGGGTAAGGCTGACTTGATCTCCATGATCCTAATTTTCCAGTAAGGCATAAAAGCATTCAGGTCACTAATTTTCCAGTAAGGGTAAGATTGATTTGATCTCCATGATCAAAAGGGTATAATCATTCATACATGCCATATTGTGCCTAAACATTAAATTTCTTCATATATTGGCTTTATTTTCATTTTATGATTTTATTTAATGTGTTCATGAGATTCAACACTGCAGATTTAGACAGGATCCCATGCAGGTTCATTAAGGAACGTTGAGGCCAAAAGCCAAATGGCCAAAAGCCAAAAGCCAAATGACCAAAGTAGAAAAACTTATGCATGACACCAATACATGGCGAGACAGACATCCTGAGAAGATTAAGGAACGTTGAGGCCAAAACGCAAATGGCCAAAAGGCAAAAGCCAAATGGCCAAAGTAGAACAACTTATGCATGATGATGCCAGAACACAAATGGCCAAACCACTCCAATTCACCTCCAAAAAGGGGACAGAAAACCCCCAAGGTATTGCATTTTCTTTCTTTTCCTTATTTTATTTATTTCAATTATTTCTTTTTTTTAATTAATTCCTTTAATTTAACTTATTTTCATAAAATATAAAAAATAGTAAAAAACAGGAAAGTCATAAAAATCAAAATATATTTATTTAATTAATATTTTTTGTAAATAAATTTCACTAATAATTAATTATTTATTTTTATAAATAAAAATTGCATGTAAATAATTAGATTAATTTTAGGTTTAATTTTAACATGTTTTTCTTAATAAATAAAAAAAATTAGAATTAGGGTTAATATTTTAATTTCATTTAATCTTTCTCATAAAAATACATAAAAAAAACATAAATACCAAAAACTCAAAAAATAATAATAATTTCTTTTTTATCTTTAATTTCATTAGTTTAATCATTTAATTTAATTTCATTAAAAAAGGGTCCAACGCCCTCGTTTCCAATTTTAATTCCTATTCGCGCATTTTTATTTATTTCCTTCTTTTAAATATTTATGTAACTCTCCCAAAGCCTTGTAAACTTAATTTCTCGCACTTTATTTTATTTCTTTATTATTTTTCTGTCAAATCGGGTCCTGGAAATTTTGGCGATGTGGACCCGCGCCTTTTGTAATAGTTTAGGAACTTTAATTTTCCGCATCTTTCTAACTGTTAATAAATGCATGCAAGAATGAATGACAAAAATAAAAACAAACGCATAGATCACTTTGACATGAACAAGACAAAAATAAACGAATCTGACACACAAATCACACACCACCCCTAGGGTACGCCTCACTGTTGCCTTGCCTCGAAAGGTGATCGTCGAGTAGAGGATGTCTTAGTAAGTCCTCATGATCCGGGAACCTGGCATGAGGGTAGCTTCTAAGGTGTCTTCCCATTGCTCTGGTGATCACCATGTCCCGAACCTCGAATTGACCCGAACAACTCCAACGGTGGTGCTACCTACCTCTCAATGGTGGGATGGCACTACTTTAAAGGACATCTACACAGACGAATTCCTTAGGGTAGGTAGACGACTCTAGATACTTGCTCTAATTTCGAAACAAAAATTCAAACATACTTTTCACACCGACACCTTTTCAAAAAGCTTTCGAAAGCAATTTTTCAAACACTCTTGAGGACCGATACAAGAGTCAAACTGAAATTTTCAAAGAAACTTTTTTAAAACCCACAGTTGAAAAGCAAACAAACCATTTTTGAAAACACAATGAGCAAGTATCTAAGAGCCCATGGATAACCATGGATAGAAAGGGTGCTAACACCTTCCCTTTCTATAACCTACCTCCCGAACCGAGAGCAATCTCTTTAAGGAATTTTTCTGTGCTTTTGTCCTTTCCATTTGGAGAAAATAAAAGACGGTGGCGACTCTTACTTCCGCGACATTTTGCGAACCAGCGTTAAACAGTCAGTTCCAGATCCACCGATCACACGCAGGTTTTCAGAACTGATATGTATTGGTATTCCCGGTGATGAGCAACATCTCCCAACGAGCCTTCGCTTATCCCCATGAATTCTATCTCTGTGAATTGCATATAGTTATCACTGCATTACATTGCATATTCAAAAAGCATGTAGCCGATCCATCCGAATGGATCTTTGCAGAAAAAGAAATTCAAACATGTATATGAAGTATAAGCCATATCAAGTACCTTACACAAAATACCTGAGTCACTTAGAGACAACAATACATCTCCAAAAAAGGATATCACTCCCAAACCCTCAGCTGATGTGCTTCATTACATCATGATACCTAGCTAGCAACTTCAGTACCTTGTACTTCCAAATCCTTGTTTGTGTCAGTTTTCCAAACACTCGTCCATTTCAGTTTTCAAAACACTCGTATGTGTTAGTTTTCTAAACACTCGTCCGTGTCGGTTTTCTAAACACTCATCTATGTCAGTTTTCCAAACACTCGTTCGTGTCATCTTTTCCAAATACTAGTCCATGTCTGTTTTCCCTCAAGATCCTGATAAAAGTAGTACAGTCAGTCGTCCCTTGTACCTTCACTCGTCATGTCGTAACTTATGTCTCATATAAGAACCTTGAGGTCACCCGTAGGGCTAGTTCTCCAGTAGATAAGGTTTTATCTTAGAACCCTAAGGTCGCCCGTAGGCATAGTTCTCCCTATAGATCTTGTTTTAAGAGTTTTGAGGTCTCCCTTAAGCCTAGTGCTTTAGCAGATCGTCCATAGGTATCTTTATAGAATCCTGAGGGCACACATTTCCCTAGTTCTCTGATAGATCACCCTTATGCCTCATCTTAGGACCATGAAGTCGCCCATATGACTAATTCTCTAGTAGATGAGGTTTCATCTTAGAACCCTAAGGTCGCCCGTTTGCTTAGTTATCCCTTTATATATTGTTTTAAGAATTATGAGGTCGCCCTTAGGCCTAGTTCTTCAGTAGATCGCACATAGGTATCTTCATAGAACTCTGAGGTCGCCCATAGGACTAGTTCTCCATTAGATCTCCCTTATGTCTCATCTTAGAACCCTGAGGTCGCCCATAGAACTAGTCCTCCAATAGATGGGGTTTCATCTAAGAACCCTGAGGTCGCCTGTAGGCATAGTACTCCCTATAGATATTGTTTTAAGAATTATGAGGTCGCCTTTAGGCCTAGTTCTTCAGCAGATCGCCCATAGGTATCTTCGTAGAATCGTGAGGTCACCCATAGGCCTAGTTCTCCGATAGATCGCTCTTATGTCTCATCTTAGAACCCTGAGGTTGCCCATAGGCCTAGTTCTCCAGTAGATGAGGTTTCATCTTAGAACCATGAGGTGGCCTGTAGGCCTAGTTCTCCCTATAGATCTTGTTTTAAGAATTCTGAGGTCTCCCTTAGGCCTAGTTCTTCAGCAGATCGCCCATAGGTATATTCGTAGAATCCTGAGGTTGCCCATATGCCTAGTTCTCCGACAGATCGCCCTTATGTCTCATCTTAGAATCCTGAGGTCGCCCATAGGCCTAGTTCTCCAATAGATAAGGTTTCATATTAGAACTCTAAGGTCGCCCGTAGGCCTAGTTCTCCATATAGGTCTTGTTTTAAGAATTTTGAGGTTTCCCTTAGGCCTATTTCTTCAGCAGAGTCGCCCATAGGTCTCGTTGTAGGTTCGTAGGAAATCCACAAATCTTATTTGTCATTTTTTCATAATAATATTTTTCTTGTATTAGCATCATCGCCACATTATAAGTCCAATCTTTTTCTTGTATTGGCATCATCGCCACGTTACAAGTCCAATCTTTTCCTTGTATTGATATTGTTTCCTCGTTACGAGTCTATATTTTCCTTGTATTGGCATCACTGCCACGTTATGAGTCTATCTTTTCCTTGTATTGGCATCACCGCCACGTTACAAGTCTAATATTTGTCTTGAATTGGCATTGTTTCCACGTTACGAGTTTACCTTTCCTTGTATTGGTGTCACCACTATGTTACAGGTCATTAACTTTCCTTGTATAGGCGTCATCGTTATGCTACAAGTCAGCCATTCTCTTGTATTAGCCTCTGTTGCCACATTATAAGTCCAATCTCTGTCTTATATTAGCATCGTCGTTATGTTGTAAGTTGCCTTTTAAACGCTTCTCACCAAAAAAAAAAAGAAAAATTCTCTCCCCAAAAGATATCACAAAAAAATAATAATAACACTTACACCATCTCTTCAGGACAAATTTTAGGTCTTTATATTTAATCATCTTCTACCTTGAATGGTCGAAAGTCTAGCACCAATCTCACCTTCAGGTTAAAGACGATTAAATAGGGGCAGGTATCATACCCCAAATTTGTCTTACCCTTACACTTTTATCTGGGTTATGCATTTTACGCATCTCATTCTCATCATTGTACATATCTCCCATTAGGTTATTAAACACATCATGCATTATTAACCAATAAATATTAGCATGGGATTAAGGACCATTGAAATCAGGGTTTCTACATGGTATGAAGTTTTCATATCAAGAATGTTTGATTCAACAGATGTTTTCATTGATCATGGATAGAGATTCACTTCCTCGTGGATTTATTCTCGTGGTGTTCTATTAACTAGGTCCTCACATAAGGTGTGTGGATTCTTTGTTACTTACAGTACAAGTCATTCAGTTTTGACTTCATTCATAAGACATTATATTATACATGGAATTTCTTATGGACCACGGATTAAGACATATTCTATGTGTTACAATCGCCATTCGCATTGAGTTTGGTTCACTTGGTTATTTATGTTGCAAGACAATATTATGGATTTATTTCAAGGATTGGAAGTCATTTATGGTTTTATGGATTATTCCAAGTTTGAAAGAATTGGATCATTTCAAAGTTCGTTTTTGAACTATTTGATTTCATATGTTGATTCATTAATGCAAAGGTAAAAGGAAAGTTTAAGATTCAATTTTCAAACAGAGCGAAATGGAGAGAAAGGTGAATTTCAAATCATTTGGAGATAAGGCATGTTCCATTACATATTAAATATTTTTATACACAAGGCCTTTTCAAATTAAAAATAAAAATAACAAAAGTACATTGCAAATTCAAATTGGAAATACATGGGAAAAATGTACATTTTTTACAATGAACACTTTGACCAATATTTTGACCTTATTTTAGAACTTCCTTCAAGTTTTTTCTCCAAATGATCATCTTGCCTTGCATTTCATTCTACAAAGATTCTTCCACGCATAAATCAATGCTAAACCAGTTCCAAAATTGTTGTACTATCCATAATATGAACCTGCATAAGGGCACACAAAATGGTCAAACAGTCATTACAAAGGCACATCCGTTTGGAGACTGAACTGAAATTTAAATATGCAAATTAGTTTTTCTTAGTTCTGTTGTATCCCAAAATTTGCCGTCTCATTTTCAACATAAATTAACTAAAGACACATCATCATGCTCATGAAGGTCTCAATTGCTCAAGAATAATCAAGGGTTGACCAAACAAACTCTCATCCTAAGAAATTAACCTACAACTAGGGTTTTTCTTCTTTCAAAGGAAATTGAGTTTCTAATGCCTCAAATTGGCTTCATGGTTTCTCATGTGTCTCAAACTACCCTCATGCCAAATTTTAAGCCTTACATCACAAGTTTGCTTAGTCAATTAGTCAGAGGATTGAAAATCAATTGTATTGAACAAGAAGTCAATGTTAACCAATTGACAGTCAAATCTCAAGATTTTTGGTCAACGTAAATATTTTGAGGTCACATTCATCATTTGATCAGGGGTTGATCATGATTCATCAAGAAAACTCAAGATTCATCAAAATTCAAAAGTTACTAAATTAGGGTTTTCTTAAAGAGAAGTCAACTAAATTTTGACTAAGCATAACTTTCACATACTTCATCAGAAATTCCCCAACTAAATCCTAACTTGAAGGAAAATCGATTCTCTACAATTTTGTCTCTCTAAGGTCAAGGCCAAAAATGCTTCATTTGAGAGATATGAGCCAAAACTTTACAGGTCATTTTAAAAGTCAACAAAAAGACATCTTTTGTCAAAGCAATTTACATCAAGTTAAAAACTTCAAATAAAAAAATTAGAAACATGAAAGTTGTAGGAGACATCTTGAGGTTTCCAAAACCTCCAAGATCATCTTCATATGACAAAAATTGAAAGATTCGTGATTGGTGCAAGTTGAGCAATTTTGAGAAAATGCATGAAGTCCACTTTGAGCAAAGTTGAATTTTGGGCAATGGGCATAAGTTTTTAGGTTCAAATGTGTTCATAACCATATAAAGAACCCCTAAATCCATTCACATATTGTTTATGAGTTTTATTTCTTTTATTTTGATTTTATTCATTTAAATACAACTTAAATCAAATAAAATATAGGAGCATTGGACTTAGGCGTGTGGACTTTTGTTTTGATCAAATTGGAGGCCTAAAAATCTCATGACAACTTGCCAAAACCGTGTGAGGATGATTGGCAAAAAATTGAGATTAAAAAAGAAACTTTTCATGAAAATTCAAAATCAAATATTACACCATGAATTACAAATATTCTGTCAACTTTTATTGACCTAATTCTTCTCCTATAAATACATAATACCTTCAGTCATTCAAACATGCATGCTACATCATATAAGCAACCCTAAAATCTTCAAATTTTCAAGAAACAAGGGCAAACTCAAACCTTTGTATGAAGCCTTTATCAATCAATTCCAAGTATTCTATCACACTCCTAAGGTTCCAAGGAAGTCATACCAATCATCACTAAAGCTTGAAGCACGCCAGAACAACACATCTCAACTGCACCGGTTTGGTAACCTTCTTTAATTTCAAACTTTTAATATACGCATCGTTGGATGGTTTGATGCATACATTCATGTTCATATTGATGTTTGAAATGGTTTTGACGCATTATTTGTGAGGTTTGATGCAGCAATGGAGATCTGCCATTGTTAGGGTAGTTTGGAATATTTTCTTCAAAACTCACTCTATAAGCATTTTCAAGTCAAGCCAATGTTACCATTGGATTCGAAAGGGTCAAATTAGGGGGATATGGTTCATCTTGTGTCTCAATTTTATGAGATTTGCAAGTTTGATGTTGAAGCTCACCAAAGAAGATGACCGGAGCTAGGGTTTCGTCACTTCTCTGATCTAGCTGTTTTACAATATAATGTTTGATTTGTGTTTGAATAACACAAACCCAGCGTACCTCAGATGGTTGGAGACGGAGAACTGTGACATGAGAGGCGTGAGTTCGATCCCTACTGTTGTACCCCAAAATTTTCCCTCCCATATTCTTCAAGAATTGCAAAGAGCATGTTTCAAAATCTCCCCAAGGGTTGCACAGTTCAAGGGCCTCCTAATAGTCAAAAATTAGGGTTTTGGTTCTGGCAAAGAAATTGAAGTTTTCAAGGGTCCAATCAAGTCCCACATGCCTACAAACATGGTCAAGCATCTTCATGCCAAGTTTCAAGACTTACAGCACAAAATTGCACAGTCAAAAACCCTAATTGCTCAACAGTCAACTGTAGGGGCAAAATGGTCATTTGACAGTCAAAAGTTCAAATTTTTGGTCAAAATCTCATTTTGAAGCCATAAACATCATTTGATCAATTCTTGATCATGATTTTCAAGGCATGGCTCAAAAAGTCTCAAGATGCAAAAGTTTCCATATTTGGACAGTTGAAAAAGTCAACTGTAACTTGACCAAGGCATAACTTCCACATGGTTTATCAGAAAAACTCCATCCAAAGCTCATTTTGAAGAGAAAGGCATTTCCTACAACTCCTCTTCACACTTCAAGTCCAAGAAATTCTCTCACAAAAAGTTATCAATTTCAACATTATAGGTCATTTTCAAAAGTCAACAAAAAGGGACTTTAAGTCAAAGGCCATAACTTGAGATTGGTAAATCAAAATTACATGGGACCAAAGGCATTGGTTAGAGGACTTCAAGACCTTTCCAAAATGTCCAAGAACATGATTAAAGCTTAAAAATTGAGCAAGATATGCCTTGTGGAAGTTGGGAAATTTTTGGGAATTTTGAAAAGTCAACTTTGCTTCAAATGCCTTAAAATTGCTAATGGGCCACATTTTCTTCCAAGATTCATCATCCAAAGACTATGCACGACCATTTGGCCCAAAGGGGATTTATCTCATCATTTTTATTCATTTATTTGAATTTTTAATTACTATTAATTCATTTAATAAAATAAAATATGACAAAAATACTAAAATAAAGTTTTCAAATCTTTTTGTGCAGAATAAACTCTCCTTAAAGGCTCAAGATTCGTGCATACCCAAAATTGGAAGGTTTGGCCATGATTGACAAAAAAATCACATGAAAAAAGATTTGAAAATATGCCATGAAAATCAAATATTTCTTTCATCAATGCAAGGATCTCTTGACTCAAATCTCAACCCTAATCAGTTCCCATACATATACTGGTGCAAACCCTAAAGCTCAAGACCTCTAAGCTGCGCCCAAAACCATAAGCAAACTTGGCACTTTTTCAAGAAAATTTCAAAACTGAAAACACGATTCCAAAGCATTTCAAGGAAAGAAAACTATCCCATTGCATTCCTGAGGCTTCAAGGAACGTTTCTGGATCAAAACCATTATCTCTAACGCAAGGAATTGGTAGAACGACCTTGTCCCGTTCATAATTTTTCTCATATTCATGTATCATAATTCATGCGTTGTTTTCAATTTTTAATGTTTGGTTTATATTAAGTTAATCATTCTGAAGCTAACCATGTATTTTAATTGAGTTTTTATGCATCATACACGAATTCACCATTGAAGCTCGTTAGGGTTTCTCAAGCTTCAAATTGGGCGTTTGCATATACTGTAAAATCAAGGCACCCCAGTACCATGGCTAGAACCAGGATGCTTGGATGAATTTAATACACCAGTCGCGCCTAATTTATATAGCCATACGGGTTATTCGCTATTTTTGAAAAGACTGCATTTTGGGGGGGTTTAAAACCCCCGCTACTTCTTTTTTTGTTTCAGGGACAACGAAGAAGAAGATAATGTGGCAAGCTATGACTGGACAATTTGAATTCAGCGTGCGTTTTTTTGTTTCTAGGCCACTAATGCTAATTTTCTCTTATATTATTCATTTGTTATTTTAGGTACAACACGCGTTAATGGTTCAGTTGGTGGAGGATAACATTGGTAAGCCTTGTGACCTGGGTTCGAATCCCAGGTCTGGGTTCGAATCCCAGGTCCCCCTTCTTTATTCCATATTATTTTTCTAACCATGTTCCTATGTAGCTCGCTTCCAGAGGTTCAACGTACACTCAATATCCAAGCGTGCCACATGGCCACTAAGATCAAATCAAAAGCCAGGATTCAAGGTCTATGGAATGTCTCAGTCAAACATGCCACACGCTTCCAGAAAAAGTCAAAAGGGCCAGGGTTTCAATGGGCCAGAATTGCTGAATCATACCTCCAGTTTGGGGACAACACCCCCTTTGGTTTGCTCTCTTCCATTTTTTCTTTGTTTTGTTTAATTTTAATATAATTCTTCAAATTAATATTTTCACAAAAACATAAAAAATATGAAAAAAATCAGAAAGTCACAAAATAAAATATATTTTATTTAAATGCTATTTTGTAAATAAATGTTATCAATTAATTTAGTTTTTAAATTCTAGGATTAATTTTAACATTTTCTTAATAAACTTAAAAAATTGTAGAATTAGGGTTTTGATTATTTTTATCCTTTTGCCTTTTTCACTATATTAATTATTAATTATTATTTTTGTAAATAAATTGTATTAATTAGGTTAATTTTAGATTCAATTTTAACATATTTTTCTTAATAAATTAAAAATAGTTAGAATTAGGTTTAAATTCCATTAATTCTTACTAAAAGTCCATAAATACAAAGAAAACTCCAAAAAATCTTTTCTTTTTTTATTTTAATTTAATTAATTTGTTAATCGTAATTTAGTTTCATTAAAAAGGGTCCAACGCCCTCGCTTTCAATTATCAGTTTGTTTCGCGCATTTATTCCCTTTCTATAATCTACCTCCCGAACCGAGAGCAATCTCTTTAAGGAATTTTTCTGTGCTTTTGTCCTTTCCATTTGGAGAAAATAAAAGACGGTGGCGACTCTTGCTTCCGCGACATTTCGCGAACCAACGTTAAACAGTCAGTTCCAGATCCACCGATCACAGAACTGGCGACTCTGCTGGGGAAACTTATAAAGTGAGGTGTACTTTAGGACTAAGATCACTTGTGTTTTCAATTGTATTGACTTGCTTGCTTTATTATTGTGGGACTGTCTTGGGAGTTCTATAGATCCTAACCCGGATCTGGGGATACCTTCTTAGAAAGTAGCAACAAGGCTGTGAGGGAACTGTGCGGGGTATACCGACATGGTTGAAACAGTCTGCTACATTGATGTGGCGCTTTGGTGTGTACCGGTAACCCTTGAGTTCAGTCAAGGAGAGTACGGGGCCTCCGCGTGGTGTCGTGAAGCATCAACTGACCTTAGGAACCTTAATTGAACCATCTTGGCCTCTTTAGGGTAGTGAGATAACTGACTTTGGTGCAGTCCGAGGTTGGTTGATACTCGATACTACACTCAATTGAGGGTTTCTTTCCTGGAATATTTCGGTCGCCAGTTCAGTGGCTAAATCGAAACGATGAACAATGAAAGCAATCCGGTGATATTGGGACCCTTAGAACCTGGTTACTTCTAATAGGACAGGTTGAGCCCACCAACTTCAAGAGGGTAATACCCAGACCCCATGCTGGCCTAAACTCTAGGGGCTTGTCTTGTGTGACTTGTGTGCCTTACATGTTTGCCTTTGTAAATATTTGTGGTGTGTTTAATCATAGCATCATGACATCATCCAGCATCATATGCATTGACTAACCATTTCAGGGGTTCGAATCTTCATCTTTGTTCTTTGTTTTGTAGGACATGGAAACTGTTCGCAGAAAGACAATTCAAATCAGCCTTGTAAAGATCCCTCCTCAGCTTAAGGAGCTTATATCCAGGATTCCTGAGAGCTCTTCATTCAGTGAAAGACATGGAAGACTCATCAGCTTGGTCAATACCAACATTGAGGAAGATATGATAAAGGTCCTGTTCCAATTCTTTGACCCTCTGCATCACTGTTTCACCTTCTTGGATTATCAGCTGGTACCTACATTGGAGGAGTTCTCCCAGCTCCTGAAGATCCCTATCCTTGATCAACTACCCTACAACGGTACAGAAAAGGAACCCAGGCTTGAAGAGATTGCTAAAGCCTTGCACCTACAAATATCTGACCTCAAGGGACATTGGGAAGTCAGAAGTGGTATCAAAGGGTTCTTAGCCAGGTTTCTGTTTGAAAAGGCCTATGAATGTTGGAACTCCCTTGACTTACAAGCTTTTGAAGAAGTTGTGGCCCTCCTTGTCTATGGTTTGGTGTTGTTCCCTAACCCAGATCAGCTTATAGATATCAGTGCTGTCCAGATCTTCATGTCTAGGAATCCTATACCTACATTACTGGGGGACATCCTTCACTCATGTTACACTCGAACCATGAGAAAAAGAGGTGTCCTTATGTGTTGCACTCCTCTCCTGGGAAGGTGGTTTATTTCGCACCTTCCACAATCAGTTTTGAAAAATGAGCGGGGTTTGAGATGGTCACAACGATTGATGACTCTTACACATGCAGATATACATTGGTGCCCTCGGTCCAGAGAGGATGTTACTATCATTGATCGTTGCGGGGAGTACCCTAATGTTCCTTTACTTGGAATCAGAGGAGGTATTACTTACAACCCATGCCTGGCTTGGAGACAGTTTGGTTATGCTCGGAGGGACGGCCCTCATGACATGTTAATTCCTGACATAGTTTTTGACTTCGACAACGATGCACAAGGACTTTGCCAGAGATTTATCAGAGCTTGGAGGATGCCAAGTAGGATAGACAGTAAGACAATGGGGCACAGGAACTCCATCCCGTTGGAACCTTATCTCAAGTGGGTACGGGCCCGCTCCCAGAAGTTAGTGATGCCATATCTCATATGCTCCCTGTGATCAAAGAGCCAGTCTTGGAAGGAGAAGTGTCCTACACTATTCAACATCCCGACATGCCCACATCCTGGGAAGAGATGCAGAAGAGCTGGATCCAGCTTAAGGAAGAACGGAATTCCCTTGAGACCAGTCTACATGCTAGTGAAAAGAAGGTCTTGGAGCTCACCCGCCTATTGCATGAGGAGAGGAATCTCAACACCTACATAGCTCCAAAGAGGATGCGTAGTGTCTTTTGGGATTGATTTGCTTTGTAATATGTGCCCATGAGGCTTTGATGTACCAAACAATTGTTTCCTTAATAATAACGTGTGTTCCTTTTTTGTCTACAACAAATTTGAACTTTCGAACCCTTGAATGCGTTGCATAAACACATATCATTCATCATGTGCATAGCAGGTTTCCTTCTTTTCAGGTTGCTTACCGTTCTTCGCTGTTTATTTCAGCATCATGAATCCTGACTCATCATCAACCGAGATGTCCATCAAGGCTCTTCAGGCGCAAAACACGCAATTTCAGGAACTAATCATGGGTTTGGCTCAGGGCCAAGAAGAGCTGAAGGCTTTGCTCCTGAAGAAGGAGAAGAAGAAGAAGAAGAGAACTATTCTTTTCAACTCGGGCCGAAGGTTTGGCAACACTCTGCAGAATGAAGAGGCTGGTTCTTCTATAGGCAAGAGCAGTCCCCAAGGGGGAAAAGGTCCTAGTCCAGTAGTCTCCGACAACGAGACTGACTTCAATGAGGAACAGTATCCTCCGGCTGAAGACCGGTATAAGCAGTTGGAGGACAGACTGAATGCAATGGAGATCCAACAAGTGCCTGGGCTGGATTTCGGAGACTTGGGCTTATCTACTGGTGTGATTATTCCTCACAAGTTCAAAGCACCATCCTTTACCAAGTATGACGGGGCGTCTTGTCCCAAGCTACACCTCAGGTCTTATGTGCGGAAGATTCAGCCGTACTAAGTGGACAAGAACTTGTGGATCCACTTCTTCCAGGAGAGTCTTTCAGGGACTCATCTCGAATGGTTCTATCAGCTGGATGGGACCAAGGTTCGTAACTGGGAGGAGTTGGCTACTGCTTTTTATAAGCAGTATCAATATAATGCCGACCTTGCCCCTACACGTACCCAACTCCAGGGTATGTCGCTAGGGTCAAGTGAAGGTTTTAAAGAGTATGCACAGAAGTGGAGGGATCTGGCTAGCAGGGTGCAGCCTTCGTTGACTGACAGGGAGTTGGTAGACATGTTCTTGGGGACCCTATCTGGGCCATTTTTCAACCATCTTATCGGTAACTCATCTGCAGGGTTTACTGATCTTATTCTGACTGGAGAGAGAATAGAGGCTGGAATGAAGTCTGGCAAAATTCAGAAGGGTGCGTCTTCAAGTTCTGAGAAGAAACCCTTCAAAAAGGAGGCCAGTGCTGTATATGGGTCTAGAAGACAAGAGAAACCTGAGCGCCGCCCATCTGTCAACGCGGTGATGATCGCTAAACCTGTTGCCGCTCCTCGGCAAACCAATCCTCAAAGGGCTGAAAGACCCAGGAGAGAGTTTACCCGTTTAAGTATGACTTTATCGCAAATATTGCCGCAGCTGCTGTCCACCAACTTGGTGACTGTCAAGGAGGCCCCGAAAGTTGTGAATACTGCCTCTCCGAAATACAATCCAAATGCCCGCTGTGCTTATCACTCTGATAGCCCGGGGAATTCCACTGATGACTGTTGGGCCTTAAGGAATAAGGTGCAAGACCTTATTGATGCAAAAGAGATACAGTTTGAAGCGCCTGAGAGGCCAAATGTGGTGACTGCTCATATGCCCCAGCATGGAGTAAATGTTGTTGATGAAGAGGTATATGCCATTTCTGTGAATGATGTAGCTACTCCCTTGATGACTGTTAAGAGGAACCTACTGCTGGCCGGTTTATTTCTGGGTTGTAGTGAGGGTTGCCTTTTCTGTGCTGTCTCTCTTTCTGGTTGTCCTTTGCTGAAGTTGGGCATCCAAAGCCTAATGGACAACAAAGAGATTTTGTTCAAGAAGTCTGCTGTTCAGTTTTTTCTGGTAGAAGAAGTTTCTGTTGTTACAATTTTCAATAATCCAATCAAGGCTCTCCCAAGGAAGCCGGTTCAAATCATGACTGTCGCACCCGTTGTTATTACTGTTCCAGGGCCTCTCCCCTACGAATCTGATAAGGCTGTCCCCTGGCACTATGGGGCAGACGTGTATGTACATGGAATCAAGCAAGAGTTCAACACTGGCACCAGCATCAGCAATATCACTGGTCCAGCAAAAGTTACCCGCAGTGGCAGGCTCTTCTCGCCTGACATTGCGCCACCTGCCATTCGAAGACCCCTCACTATAACACCTACAAATGTACCTGTTCCCAGTTCTGATCAAGTTGTTTCCCCTGCTGCCGAGTCATCCAATGCTCGGGGCAAAGGGGTTGAAGATGAGCCTACCCGGATGGAGGCGCCAAAACCTGTGAATGCTGAGGCCTCCCAACAGGAGATGGAGGAAATTCTGAAAATAATCAAGAAGAGTGACTTTAATGTTGTCGAGCAGCTGGGGCATACCCCCTCCAAGATCTCAATGCTCTCCTTACTACTGTGCTCAGAGGCCCATGCTAAGGCCTTGATTTCATTTCTCAAGACGGCCCATGTGCCACAGGAGACATCTGCAGTCCAGTTCACAGATTGCGTAGCAAATCTGACAGCGGACAACGGTTTGGGTTTCTCGGATGCTGACCTTACGGCTAAGGGAAAGGACCACAATGACGCCCTGCATGTCTCTATTGAATGCAGGGGCACTACTCTGGCGCACGTATTGGTGGATACTGGTTCTTCCCTGAATGTGCTACCCAAGAAGGCCTTAGACCGGTTGGATTGTGAAGGCCTGGAGCTGAAACCTAGCAACATCATCGTCAGAGCCTTTGACGGTTCTAAGAGGATGGTTCATGGAGAGGTAGACATTCCTATTCGTGTGGGCTCTCAAGTTTTCGACTCTACTTTCTATGTGATGGATATCCATCCATCGTATTCTTGTCTACTGGGTCGACCTTGGATCCACAAAGCTGGGGCAGTGACCTCTACCCTGCACTAGAAGCTCAAGTACCCCGTCAGAGGGAAGATTGTCACTGTACAGGGAGAGGAGGAGTATATGGTGAGCCATTTGAATTCCTTCAGGTATATTGAGATGGACGGGGAGTTCATTGAAACCCCCTTTCAGCATTTCGAGGAGGTACCTCCAACATTGGCAGCAGCGGAAACAGTGGTCGAAGAGGATGTTCCTTTGAAGATGGCTTCCTTGAAGGATGCCCGGACTGTGGTCAAGAAAGGTGAATGTGCTAACTGGGGCAGGCTCCCTGATTTTACACCTAAAACTGACAAGTTTGGACTGGGTTTTACTGCAGAGGGTCAGAAGGCTATGCGCAAGGCAAAGATCAGAAGACCTCCTGTGCTCATTACCAACCCAGGAGTGAATGCTGTGGGAGATGAAGATGAAGTGGGAGAGTCAGAGTTCAATAGCTGGATCTACCCGACAACTGATGGCGGATTGACCAATTGGATTGCCAAAGATCATACTCCTGTTACTTTTGTTACGCAGTAATAAACTTCTTTGTTTTGTTATTTGTAATAAACAATTAAAACTCTATGGCCCGGTGTCTTACCCGGGGCACCGTGGCTTCATTTGTGAGGGCATATAAATTGTCATTTCATATATCATGAATAAAAATCTTTGACGTTTTCTCGCATTTCAAATCTTATGCTCCTTTTCTTTCTTTCTTTTCTTTATATATTACAAAACAGCTGTATTTACACACACTCACTCATACAGGTTTCAATCCACTATGGATCTCACTGGTAACGACTCTGCTACTGCCAGTTATGACTTCGAAAATACGATCAACTTAGCCGAAGACGAAGGTGAAGATGATTGCGAAGTGCCCGGCGAGCTTGCAAGACTGTTGCTCCAGGAAGAGAGGGCAATTCAACCACATGAAGAGCCAGTGGAAACAATAAATCTGGGTATTGAGACAGACAGAAAGGAGGTAAAGATTGGTGCCAACCTAGAGCTCAGTGTAAAGCAACGGTTGACTCAGATGCTACATGATTATGTGGAGATCTTTGCCTGGTCCTACGAAGACATGCCCGGATTGGATACTGATATTGTGGTCCATCATTTGCCTACTAAGGAAGACTGCCCTTCGGTTAAGCAAAAGGTCCGCCGTATGCGTCCAGAGATGTCTGAGAAGATCAAAGCCGAGGTTATGAAACAGTTTGATGTCGGGTTCCTTGCAGTAACTTCTTATCCTCAGTGGGTTGCTAATGTGGTGCCAGTACCAAAGAAAGATGGAAAGGTCAGAATGTGTGTCGATTACAGGGATCTGAATAGGGCCAGCCCCAAAGATGACTTCCCTCTACCTCACATTGATGTCCTTGTGGACAATACTGCTCAGCATAAGGTGTTTTCTTTCATGGATGGCTTTTCAGGCTATAATCAGATCAAGATGGCACCGGAAGACATGGAAAAAACTACCTTTGTTACTCAGTGGGGCACCTTCTGCTACAAGGTCATGCCTTTTGGACTGAAAAATGCAGGGGCAACCTACCAACGTGCCATGGTTGCTTTATTTCATGACATGATCCATCATGAGATAGAAGTGTATGTTGACGACATGATCTCAAGGTCTCAAACTGAGGAGGAACACCTTGATCATCTGCAGAAGTTGTTTGACCGTTTGAAACTGTACAAGCTGAGGTTGAACCCGAACAAGTGCACCTTCGGGGTAAGATCTGGGAAATTGCTAGGCTTCGTTGTAAGTGATAGGGGTATTCAAGTGGACCCTGCCAAGGTTAAAGCTATTCAAGAGATGCCAGTTCCTAAGACAGAGAAAGAGGTCAGAGGCTTTTTAGGACGCCTGAATTACATTGCTCGATTCATCTCACACCTGACTGCTACCTGTGAGCCAATCTTCAAGCTGCTGAAGAAAGATCAGGTAGTACGTTGGAATGATGAATGCCAGGCTGCTTTTGACAGAATCAAGGAGTATCTCCAAGAACCACCCATCCTTATGCCACCGGTTGAAGGGAGACCTCTGATACTATACCTAACAGTGCTTGATAATTCAATGGGGTGTGTGCTGGGGCAGCATGACGAGTCTGGCCGAAAAGAGCATGCCATTTATTACCTTAGCAAAAAGTTTACTGACTGTGAGACCCGATACTCACTTCTTGAGAAAACTTGCTGCGCTTTGTTATGGGCTGCTCGCCGGCTGAGACAGTATATGCTGACTCACACTACCTTGTTGATCTCAAAGATGGATCCGATAAAGTACATATTTGAAAAGCCTGCTCTGTCTGGGAGAATAGCAAGATGGCAGATGATCTTGACAGAATACGACATTCAGTATACAACCCAGAAAGCCATCAACGGAAGTGTATTGGCAGACCACTTGGCACATCAGGCAGTAGACGACTATCAGTCAATGAACTTCGAGTTTCCAGATGAGAGCATCATGATAGTGACTGATTGTGAAGTACCTGGACCGGATGAAGGACCTGAGGAAGGATCCCGATGGTCTATGCACTTTGACGGAGCCTCCAACGCTTTGGGTAACGGTATCGGCGCTGTGATAATATCCCCTCAAGGCACTCATACTCCACTTACTGGTCGGCTATGTTTCAACTGTACCAACAACATGTCGGAGTATGAGGCGTGCATCATGGGTCTTCAACCTGCGATCGACCTAAGGATCAAGTTTCTGAGTGTCTTCAGAGATTCCGCTCTCGTGATCAATCAGATCAAAGGAGAGTGGGATACGAAACATCTGAATCTTATTCCTTACAGAGAATGTGTGTTGACATTGATCCCCCACTTCACAAAGATAACCTTTGAACACTTTCCGAGAGAGGAGAATCAGCTGGCGGACGTGTTAGCTACAATGTCTTCTATGTTCAAGGTCAAATGGGATAATGAGGCTCCCCGGATCATCATCTGGAAACTGGACGAACCGGCATACTGTTGTGATCTCGAGACTGAATTGGTGACTGAGAAGCCTTGGTACCATGAGGTGAAGAGATATTTGGAAGCTCAAGAATACCCTGAAGGTGCGTCTATCAATGATAATAAGTTCATGAGAAGGTTCGCAGCGAAGTTCTTCCTTAGCAACGGCATCTTGTACAAGCGAAACCATGATTCGACCTTACTGCGTTGTGTGGATAAGACTGAAGCAGAAAGGATCATGGAAGAGTTACATGAGGGGACTTTCGGAACACATTCCAGTGGACACACTATGGCAAAGAAAATCCTTCGGGCAGGGTATTTCTGGTCCACAATGGAAGCTGACTGCTACCAACACTCTCAGACATGCCATAAATGCCAGATATATGCAGACAAGGTGCACGTTCCTCCAGTTCCTCTAAATGTTCTGACTGCGCCTTGGCCGTTTTCAATGTGGGGCATAAACATGATCAGTGAGATTAAACCAACGGCATCCAATGGGCATCGCTTCATCCTGGTAGCAATTGATTATTTCACGAAGTGGGTTGAAGCAGCTTCCTACGCTACGGTAACCAAGACTGTTGTGGCACGGTTCATTCGGCACAACCTGATCTATCGATACGGCATCCCTGAAAGAATTATTACAGACAACAGTACCAATCTTAATAATAAGATGATCACTGAGCTCTGCGAGCTGTTTAAGATACAGCACCACAACTCTTCTCCTTATCGACCGAAGATGAATGGGGCTGTAGAAGCAGCAAATAAAAACATTAAGAAAATCGTGCAGAAGAGGACAGTGACTTATAAGGATTGGCACGAGATGTTACCGTTCTCTCTACATGGGTACCGTACCTCAGCCAGGACGTCAACCGGGGCAACTCCTTTCTCCTTGGTCTACGGCATGGAGGCAGTCTTACCGATCGAAGTGCAGATACCCTCTCTTCGGATAATGAAGGATGCAGATCTGAGTGAAGATGATTGGATCCAGACACGACTTGATCAGCTAAATTTAATTGACGAAAAGAGACTTGCTGCTATCTGTCATGGTCAGACGTACCAGAAACGGATGATCAGGGCATTTAACAAAAAGGTCAGACCGCAAGAATATCAAGTTGGGGATCTGGTAATCAAGCGAATCATCCTTCCTCAGAGTGATCCAAGGGGCAAATGGACCCCTACGTACGAAGGGCCATTTGTGGTTAAACATGTGTTCTCAGGAGGAGCCATGATTCTAACCAACATGGATGGTGACGACCTTCCTCACCCCGCCAATGCAGACATAGTAAAAAGATACTACGCATGAAAAAGACCCGCTAGGCTGACATGCCTAGGCAAAAATTAGGGCTTCCCGGCGAACCAAAAGGGTTCGGGCAAAATGAAGGGATGAAATAAAAAAAAAATCTGTACACCCGGCAAGTCGAAAACCTGAAAAGGCGGCTTGGGCAAAAATGGGTATCCCGGTGGACTGAAAACCCGAAAGGGCGGTCCAGGCAAAAGTTAGGGATAAAGCGTAATACTATGTCTTATTGGATCACCTTGCATCCAGAATCCGGTATCAACATCAAGTTCAGACGGCATCGATCAGTCAGATTCATCTTCAACTAAGGTCATCAAGTGATGAGACGCTCGGAGATATAAAGGCAACAGCAGAGTTGAAACCCAGTGGATCATTCATTTCACATAGCTGTTTTATGTTCTCTTGTACAAATATGTATAAACTCTTTTATTCGGTGGCGTTCTCTTACTAGGACGTCAGCCTCTTGTACATAAACGCCTATTTTACAGGCAAATTCAAAAATCAATACAAAAATATACTTTTCAGTTAAAATTGCCAATTGTTTTTCCTTTTCTGTTTTGTTTTGCGAAGAACGTCTAAGGTTCAATTTGTGATATAGGCATTGACAATAATTTGCTAAACTCATGAATATTTGTATACGAAACAAAGGATTAATTACAGGTAACATTAGAAACAGGGGCAATAAAGAGTTGTCTAAGCAATCTAATTGCTCTATCCTCCAAGGTACCAAGGTATGTTCAGCTGAAGAACATAACCAGTACATCTTAATTCCCCAGAGAGTGAGCCAGCAAGTCAGTACACTCTCCCCAAGCAAAGCTATACAATCAACCTTAGGGAAGTTGGGTATCCTCCAGCAGATCTCAACATTCCCCAGCAATATACAGGTATTCTTAACAAGCATCCCCGGCAGTCTTGGCCTAAAGATTGTTCCCCGGCGGTATATCAAACATTCGATGGAGTCAGTTCCCCAATACAATTCAAATCTTCCCCCAGGAGAGTCCAATCTAGTTCCTCAGGAAAGTTGGAATTCATCTCCTCAGCAGTAATCTTATCCCCAGTAGATTCTGGAAGCTTATCCCTCGCAGAGCACGAACGCGTCTCCCGGCTTTATTCAAGAGTTATTTCCCTACCAGGATATAACTGGGTTATCCTCCGCCAAAAACCACGGAAAGGCCGTCCCCGACAAAGTCTTTCCTATCCCCAGCGAAGTCTATTAAACAATTCCAACACAACAATGATATCCCCAGCGAAGTTACCATCAACATCTCAACAAAGTACCTCTCTCCCCACAGAGTATTGCTTCCCAGCAAGATCGTTAGAGTACTTTTCTCCCCGCAGAGTAATCCATTCGCCAAGTTTATTCCCCAACGGAGTTATCTTCTCCTACTGGTATTCTTGCAACTATCATCCCCAGCGGAAGCAAAGATCTATTCTTCAACATCAGCCCAGGAGTGACTTCCCGGCACCCGTCAAGGATTTATTTTCCTAAGACGAAAAGATACATTCATAAACATCACATTTCCATACATTATAGCATGCATATACGCATCATACCTTACAAATCTCATTTATGTTGAGAACATCATCGCTTGATTCATATCATGCCTTGCATATGACTGACCTTTACCTTTCAGGAAAGATCCAGTTAAGTTCTCAGCTATATTTCAAGACCTTGACCGATTCAGTTAAATCGACCCTAAGATTTTTCTGTTTCTTATCCAGTCAAAGGCCTTCTCTGGTTCAGTCAGATCGACCCTAAGGTCTCCCTGTTTCTTATCCAGTTGAAGATTTCAAGACCTTGACCGGTTCAGTTAAATCGACCCTAAGATTTTCCTGTTTCTTATCGAGTCAAAGGCCTTCTCTGGTTCAGTCAGATCGACCCTAAGATCTCCCTGTTTCTTATCCAGTTGAAGATTTCAAGACCTTGTCCGGTTAAGTTAAATCGACCATAAGATTTTCCTGTTTCTTATCCAGACAAAGGCCTTCTCTGGTTCAGTCAGATCGACCCTAAGATCTCCCTGTTTCTTATCCAGTTGAAGATTTCAAGACCTAGACCGGTTCAGTTAAATCGACCCTAAGATTTTCCTGTTTCTTATCCAGTCAAAGGCCTCTCTAGTCCAGTTAAATCGATCCCTAACAGATTTTCCTGATAAAGACTCAGTAGAAGACATCCAAGATTCTCTCAGCGTTACTGTTGAGGTTGAAGTCGCCCAAGATTCTCTCAGCGTTACTGTTGAGATTGAAGTCATCCAAGGTTCTCTCACCGTCCCTGTTGAGGTAGTAACCATCCCTGGTTCATTCATCACCTTTTGAAGCTCCAGATCCAGCTCCTGTAACCAGACAGGACACATCTACATAAAGAATTTGAAGACCAGCTCCTGTAACAGGTCAGGTAATCATTTTTCTTTTTCAGGTACGCAAGCTCTCGCTAAGGAATCTCTTACGCGATCAACATCCAGATGGCATCTATAAGCCCATCCACCATCCATCATCTCTCAGCATGGCATCTATAAGCCCATCATCCTATCCATCAATCTCCAAATGTCATCTATAAGCCCATTCCACCATCACACTGCTACTATGTGAGCGCAAATTTCTGGGCACTCTAGTGTTCAATCATCTTCCACCTTCGGATTACGAAAGGCACGTCAGCCAATCTGCATCCTCAGGTCTAAGAAGATTGAACAGGGGCAACTGTTGTACCCCAAAATTTTCCCTCCCATATTCTTCAAGAATTGCAAAGAGCATGCTTCAAAATCTCCCCAAGGGTTGCACAGTTCAAGGGCCTCCTAACAGTAAAAAATTAGGGTTTTAGTTCTGGCAAAGAAATTGAAGTTTTCAAGGGTCCAATCAAGTCCCACATGCCTACAAACATGGTCAAGCATCTTCATGCCAAGTTTTAAGACTTACAGCACAAAATTGCACAGTCAAAAACCCTAATTGCTCAACAGTCAACTACAGGGGCAAAATGGTCATTTGACAGTCAAAAGTTCAAATTTTTGGTCAACATCTCATTTTGAAGCCATAAACATCATTTGATCAATTCTTGATCATGATTTTCAAGGCATGGCTCAAAAAGTCTCAAGATGCAAAAGTTTCCATATTTGGACAGTTGAAAAAGTCAACTGTAACTTGACCAAGGCATAACTTCCACATGGTTTATCAGAAAAACTCCATCCAAAGCTCATTTTGAATAGAAAGACATTTCCTACAACTCCTCTTCACACTTCAAGTCCAAGCATTTCTCTCACAAAAAGTTATCAATTTCAACATTATAGGTCATTTTCAAAAGTCAACAAAAAGGGACTTTAAGTCAAAGGCCATAACTTGAGATTGGTAAATCAAAATTACATGGGACCAAAGGCATTGGTTATAGGACTTCAATACCTTTCCAAAATGTCCAAGAACATGATTAAAGCTTAAAAATTGAGCAAGATATGCCTTGTGGAAGTTGGGAAATTTTTGGGAATTTTGAAAAGTCAACTTTGCTTCAAATGCCTTAAAATTGCTAATGGGCCACATTTTCTTCCAAGATTCATCATCCAAAGACTATGCACGACCATTTGGCCCAAAGGGGATTTATCTCATCATTTTTATTCATTTATTTGAATTTTTAATTACTATTAATTCATTTAATAAAATAAAATATGACAAAAATACTAAAATAAAGTTTTCAAATCTTTTTGTGCAGAATAAACTCTCCTTAAAGGCTCAAGATTTGTGCATACCCAAAATTGGAAGGTTTGGCCATGATTGACAAAAAAATCACATGAAAAAAGATTTGAAAATATGCCATGAAAATCAAATATTTCTTTCATCAATGCAAGGATCTCTTGACTCAAATCTCAACCCTAATCAGTTCCCATACATATACTGGTGCAAACCCTAAAGCTCAAGACCTCTAAGCTGCGCCCAAAACCATAAGCAAACTTGGCACTTTTTCAAGAAAATTTCAAAACTGAAAACACGATTCCAAAGCATTTCAAGGCAAGAAAACTATCCCATTGCATTCCTGAGTCTTCAAGGAACGTTTCTGGATCAAAACCATTATCTCTAACGCAAGGAATTGGTAGAACGACCTTGTCCCGTTCATAATTTTTCTCATATTCATGTATCATAATTCATGCGTTGTTTTCAATTTTTAATGTTTGGTTTATATTAAGTTAATCATTCTGAAGCTAACCATGTATTTTAATTGAGTTTTTGTGCATCATACACGAATTCACCATTGAAGCTCGTTAGGGTTTCTCAAGCTTCAAATTGGGCGTTTGCATATACTGTAAAATCAAGGCACCCCAGTACCATGGCTAGAACCAGGATGCTTGGACGAATTTAATACACCAGTCGCGCCTAATTTATATAGCCATACGGGCTATTCGCTATTTTTGAAAAGACTGCATTTTGGGGGGGTTTAAAACCCCCGCTACTTCTTTTTTTATTTCAGGGACAACGAAGAAGAAGATAATGTGGCAAGCTATGACTGGACAATTTGAATCCAGCGCGCGTTTTTTTGTTTCTAGGCCACTAATGCTAATTTTCTCTTATATTATTCATTTGTTATTTTAGGTACAACGCGCGTTAATGGTTCAGTTGGTGGAGGATAACATTGGTAAGCCTTGGGACCTGGGTTCGAATCCCAGGTCCCCCTTCTTTATTCCATATTATTTTTCTAACCATGTTCCTATGTAGCTCGCTTCCAGAGGTTTAACGTACACTCAATATCCAAGCGTGCCACATGGCCACTAAGATCAAATCAAAAGCCAGGATTCAAGGTCTATGGAATGTCTCAATCAAACATGCCACACGCTTCCAGAAAAAGTCAAAAGGGCCAGGGTTTCAATGGGCCAGAATTGCTGAATCATACCTCCAGTTTGGGGACAACACCCCCTTTGGTTTGCTCTCTTCCATTTTTTCTTTGTTTTGTTTAATTTTAATATAATTCTTCAAATTAATATTTTCACAAAAACATAAAAAATATGAAAAAAATCAGAAAGTCACAAAATAAAATATATTTTATTTAAATGCAATTTTGTAAATAAATGTTATCAATTAATTTAGTTTTTAAATTCTAGGATTAATTTTAACATTTTCTTAATAAACTTAAAAAATTGTAGAATTAGGGTTTTGATTATTTTTATCCTTTTGCCTTTTTCACTATATTAATTATTAATTATTATTTTTGTAAATAAATTGTATTAATTAGGTTAATTTTAGATTCAATTTTAACATATTTTTCTTAATAAATTAAAATAGTTAGAATTAAGTTTAAATTCCATTAATTCTTACTAAAAGTCCATAAATACAAAGAAAACTCCAAAAAATCTTTTCTTTTTTTATTTTAATTTAATTAATTTGTTAATCGTAATTTAATTTCATTAAAAAGGGTCCAACGCCCTCGCTTTCAATTATCAGTTCATTTCGCGCATTTATTCCCTTTCTATAATCTACCTCCCGAACCGAGAGCAATCTCTTTAAGGAATTTTTCTGTGCTTTTGTCCTTTCCATTTGGAGAAAATAAAAGACGGTGGCGACTCTTGCTTCCGCGACATTTCGTGAACCAGCGTTAAACAGTCAGTTCCAGATCCACCGATCACACCTACGTTTTGCAAATACTTTTTTTTTACTTTTTCAGGTTTCAAAACAAGATTATTACAAATGGATTCATTCATATTCCATGTCACAGACAACACTATGGCACTGTGGATAGAAGGGCATACATGTGAGGCTGAGGGCGTGGGTTCAACTCCCACCCCATGAATTTGTTTTTGTCTTATTTTAATAACCCTAGTTTTTAATCCATTTTCTTAATTAATCTATTTTCTAATTAACCATTAACAAACCTTAAACTTTTTTCAAAACCATAACAAGTTAGGATTACGGTTTTTTAGTTAGTAATTTAATTTTTGACACATTTTTATTTATTAATTAATTAAGTTGACTAGTCTTTTCTTAATATTAAAATTAATTAGAATTAGGTTTTAATTACTATTTATTAACACCTGAACTAATTTCTAAAAATACCAAAAACATTAACATTTAGATCTTAGATCTTTAAAATATTTTTCTAACACATTCATTCATCTTTTGTCAGTTAAGTGTATAGGATCACACTATAAAAGTAATAGTGTAGATTTATTTTCTCGCATCTTTTTCCTATTATGTATCTGCTTCGAGGATGTAATAGTGTAATTTTACTTTCCCGCAAATTTCTATACTTATGTATCTCTCTCAAAGCCATGTAATAGCTTAGGAACTTTACATTCCGCACTTTAATTTTATGTACATATTTAACTGTGAGTAAAATAGGGTTTGTATGGAAAGACTACTAAAATCAATATAGATAACCCTAATTTTCCAGATTAAATAATTAAAACTAATACACCCTTCACACTTGCACCTCTAGGGTAACATCTCTTCTTTGTCTTACAATGTTATTGGTCATGTCCCTCGAAAGTAGGGATACTTTAGCAAAGAGCCTCGACCAAATCATCATGGTCCCTTTCGGATAAAGATCATAATCCCTCGATGACCCTTCGAGTTGCCTACAAAATGATCTAGTCCCTTCGATGACCCTACGAGCAAAATGATGAATGTCCCTTTGATACAATTGCTAAAGTATCCTTACATGTTGCCTTCGATGACCTTACGATGACCCTACGCATGTCCCTTCACATTCAATATATATGATGACCCACCAACTAATGTTATGGATAATACTATCTCCAAAGAATAAGAAAGACCATGCATAGTGGGTAGGACTCTTGAATGGTTGCTCACAAATAAAACATTTTCCACACTACACTTTCAAACAAGATATTTTCAAAAAAAATACTTTGTTAGCCTTACATTGACATTTCAAAATAATTTCATATAAATCATACACACACAAAGCAAGTTAAAATTGAGCTAAGCAATTAAGAGGCCGTAGATAACTACAGATGAAAAGGGTGCTAACACCTTCCATTTACATAACTTACCCCCAAAACTCAAAATCTATCAAAGGTCATTCCTGTTCTTTTCACCTTTCCTAAATATTGGATAAAGAAAAGTCGGTGGCGACTCTAACCGCAACATTGGCGATTCTGTTGGGGAATGTCTTAAAAAAAGAGGGGTTACCTTAGAGTGTAGATTACTTTACTTGATTTTATCATATGCTTTGTCTGATTTACTTTAAGGGTTCATGCTTGGGTATTACTTCTTGTGTGAAAGATCCTAAACCTGGATCTAGTGATGCCTTAGGTAAGTAGCAATAGATCATAAAGATTGTACGGTGTATATCAATATGGTTAACATGATAGCTACAGTTAGTGTGATAGTTTGGTTTGTACTCATGTTCCTTGAGTCAGTCGAGGATAACATTAGGCTTATGCGGGGTGTCGTTAACACTAACTTGCTTTTTAAACCATAATTGACCCATCCTGGCGATTAGAAAGTAGTGAGATAGTCGAATTTGGTGCAGTCCAAAGTTGGTTGATACTTGAGGCTATGCTCATTGAGATTCGACTTTCGAGATATTTTGGTGGAAAATTGTTTTCCGTGCTAAAATAAAGCCTGCAAGAAAGATCTGTGATATGAGATTCTTAGAACCCGGTAACTATTTTAGGACAAGTTTAGCCAACTTAACTTAAGTGGGGAAGGGTATTTACCTATCAACTTCATGCAAGCCTTTAAACCTAAGGATCTTATATGACTTGTTTGTGTTTGCTTCTTATTTAACATGAACATAACATCATATCATCATAACATAACATTTTCACTAACCATTTCAAGGACCTAGGGATTTATCTTTGTTCCTTGTTGCAGACTATGGTCACCGCACTCAGAAATACTATCTGAATCAATTTAGTAAGAGTACCTTCCAAGCTTAAGGAGTTAGTCTTAAAGGTTCCCGAAAACTCTCAATTCACCAAGAGACATGGTTATCTACTCAAATTGGTTATCTCAGGTTTTAAACAAGACATGATGAGTGTTTTGTTCCAGTTCTTTGATCCTAATCATCACTTTTTTACCTTCCTAGATTATCAGTTGGTACCTATAATGGAAAGTTTCTAAGCTACTTGGAGTACTTATTCTTGATCAGACACCCTTCATTGGTTTAGAGAAGGTTCCAAAACCTGAAGTTATTGCAACAGCCTTGCATCTGAAGCCGTCAGACATTAAATCTAATTGGGAAACAAGAAGTGAAGTTAAAAGTCTTCTTGCTAAATTTCTGATAGATAAGGCTCAGTTGTTTCTAGATTCTATGAGTTTTCATGATTTTGAGGATATCTTGGCTCATTTGATCTATGGTTTGGTACTATTCCCAAATCCAGACCAACTCATATATATGAACTCCATCAAAATATTTCTTACTCATAATCTTGTGCATACTTTGCTTGGAGATATTTTGCACTCTCTTCACACTCGTACTATGATAGAGCGGAGGACTCTCATGTGTTGCATACCTTTACTATCCATGTGGTTTATTTTGCACCTTCCCCGATCGGTGATGAAGAATGAATCCGGTATGAAGTGGTCTTGAAGGATAATGTCACTCTCTCATTCAAATATCTATTTGTGTTCCCAATCTAGGGAGGACATCACTATTATTGACTCATGTAGGGAATTCCATAATGTTCCACTCCTTGGAATAAGGGGAGGTATTACTTAAAGAAGTGAAAAACACAAGAAGGGGTGGTTGAATTGAAAACATAAAAACAAATGCGCAGTAGACACGATATTTTTATCCTGGTTTGTTTGATCTCAAACTACTCCAGTCCACCCGTCAAGGTGATTTCTCGTCTCTCCAACGAGGACTTAATCCACTAATCAAAAACTGATTACAATCACTACTTTGACAACTGCCAAAGTCCTCTTGAGTACAACCACAACCCGGTTAATCTCAAGGAAAACTAGCTTAATCAAGATAAAAAGTATTATGTGTATGGTTGTTTTTCTTAACAAACAGTATCACAACTGTGATATTTTACACAATTTTGAGCGTAAAAAGAATATGTAAGCTTGCAACATTTTTGAGATGTATTCCAGTCGTGTTCAAAATCGTAAACGATTTGTCCTCTTAGCTTGTTTATATAGGCATAGAAATCTTGTCCAACATAAAGTGTGATAATGGACATTTAATGCTGTTTCCATATTGAGAAGATTCTTGTCTGAATAATGTTGTTTCATGTGATGCTGTCTTGATTGAATAGTTACACTTCAGAATCTTAGAATCTTGCATGCTGCAATTGATTCATAACATTGATGACTCAGAGATGTGAGGATCTGATGGTATATGAAACTTCTGTTCGGAATCAGAGTATTCTTCACTTCAGCGCAATTTCTAATCATCATTCTTCAGTGCAGTTTCTGATTACCTCAGCTTGAGAGCTTCTATAGCTTAACTTATGATGCTGCTTTGGTCAGAATTTCTGCATTCAAAATAACACAAATTTAGAGTGCATATTTGTTCTTTGTGTTTGTTATCATCAAAACTCTAATTAGGGTTGTAGAATCAAACTATGTTCTAACAATCTCCCCCTTTTTGATGATGACAAAAACTAGGATTTTCAATGAAAGATATAGAACAAAAAACTTAAGAGAGACTCCCTCTGAGTTGATTACTTCCCTGAAGTTCCTTCTCTTCAGAGCTTTTGATGCATCTCATTCTGTTCTTATCAGAATGTGTTCCTGTTCAAGCTTTTCAGAAAGTATAGAGGTTAAGATATTCAGAATGTTTGAGACTTTGTCCCGATATAATGTTATTAAAAATATCTTACTTTCTCCCCCTTTTTGTCAGGTATAAAAAAGCAATATAATCAGAGTCAAAAAGATTAATTATATTGTAAACAAAATGCAATGACAATTTTCAGAAACAAGGAGGTTAAGATAAAGAGTTACAGATAAACAGTTTAAAGAAAATCTAAGAAGGAAGGGGGAGACGTGTGAACAACGCTTCCAAAACGCTCTTGATCTGGGTGCTTGATTCTTCCGGCTTTCCCAGAATGTCTTTGATTTATTTTGTTGTATCTTCTTGTTTATCCAAAATACCCATGATCTCTTTGTTTGTATCCTCTTGCTTATCCAGTCTGGCATGGATTAAGGCATTCTTCTTCTTCAACTCTTCCAGAGTTTGCATGACTAGAGACGAAGTTGGTGTATCTTCAGGGATTGCATGTTGTTCAGAACATTCTACAGCCTCTTCTGATTGCACAACTTCTTCTGTTACATTCATGTTTTCAGGAGCAGTAGTCAGAGAGTGACTATCAGAATCTGGTTCAGAAACTTCTGAAGGATGGTGCTCTTTCCAGGGAGCATTATCCAGCGGAAGAATTTCTTTCTTGTACCATTGTCTCAGAACATGATCTTGGAAGGCTTTCAGCTGATCAGCGAAGTTCTGTTGAGCCCTTTCATATCCCAATTCTTTCAGCTTTTGAGTTTCAGAGTTGAGCCATTTTTCGAATCCTTCCCACAGAGAATTAGAAGCAGCATGATTAGAATTCTCTTGACTTGCTTGCTTTAAGGAATTAATCCATTCCTGCATTTCTGTTTCAAAAATCAACAGATTCTTCCCAACATCTGATTTGGTTGAGGTTGGTTTAGGTTTGGGAGCGGCAATTTTGTTTGAGGTGGAAGCTAGTTGGTACAACACTAGTGGATTAATGACAAGTATGAGGTTGTCAGCTGGACGGTTGATGGGTGATGGAGTGGAAGAGTCAGAAATCAGGATTGGTGAGTTAGGGGTGTTTGGTGGTGTAGATTCATATGGTGAAAGGATTTCTGGAATATCATGAATAGTGAGAGGTAAGCGAACCGTAAGGGGTTCTATTATTCCAGGGATTGAGATAGTGGTATCAGAGTCTGAAGGGGAGTCTTCAGATTGGTTTGTGGTAGCGTTTTGAATTTATGGTTCAGGAATTTCAGACGATGGGTTTTCAGAAGAAGGGGAGTATGGTTGTGAATTTTCTGGTTGAGGAGAGTGTGGTTGTGGATTTTCTGGTTGTTGTTGAGTGTTTAGATTTTCTGGGAGTGGAGATTGAGTGTTTGGATTTTCTGGTATTGGTGAGGAAAAGTCTTGATCTAACAGTTCAATGTCAGATAGAACTTTAGCAAGTTCTGGTTGATGATGTTCTGGATTTGGATTTGGATTGGAGGAGTGAGGTTCATTCAAAAAGATTCCAAGAGTTACAGATGGGTCAAACTCTATGTCAAAATTCTCAAATGTTTGGGGTGAAGGATTTTCTGTTGGTTGAGGGGGAATGGTTTCAGATGTTGGAATAACTATTGATTCTACAACAGAAATAGAAGATGGGTTACCTTTCTTTTTCGTAACTTTAGGTGTCTTCTTAGAGGATCCTTCTCCTGTTGTCTTCCTCTTTTTGGATGTCTTTAGCACAACCTCTGGAGCTGGCTTGTGCAGATCTTGAATGTTGATTTCTGGAATAGTCCCATCAGCCTTGCTTGCTTCAAGGTATCTGACTATGATTTCTGGAGAGGCATCTATTCAAAAAATAGTGGAAAATCATTCAGAGGGATTCTCCTATAAGTGATGACCTCATGAGAATCAATTGTTGGTTCCTTCTTAATGTTCTCAATAATCTTCATTTTCTTCAGATTCTTGGCATTCAAAGGTTTCCCAGCGGTTGCTACTAGAGTACTGATTTCTTGAGCCTCTGTCAGATGTTCTATCAGCCTGTTTTCTGTTAGAATATCTGAAATTAGTCTTCCTAGAGGAATCCAATCCCTCTTAGTTCTTTCGTCTTCTCTTGTCTCTTTCACACTTATTCTGAGATGGTTGAAGAGCAAGTGTGGAAGGTTTATCTTGGTCTTCTTTGCAATGAAGTAAATCAGGAATTGCTGATCGATATTGATGTAATTAGGAGAGCTTGTAGGCTTCCTATGATTGATACATCCCAAAATTATTCTAGCCTAGATTCTGTGATGATCCTTCAAGTCTCTGATCTTGCTGGATGGCTGTCCAGACGTGAAGATTTCCCTAGAAATAGATTTTAGGTCAGAACACCTATCAGCCATATCAATGCATCTGACTCCACCGCCATTGTATCCAATGAGTTTCCCAATCAAATCTTTTGTTATCACTATCTTCTTCCCCATAACATATTATGTAACCTGGTGGTTGGATAACGTAGCTTGAATCCAGAACTCTTTGAAGAGAATGGGAAAAGTTGGACCCAATAGACAGTCAAAATATCTGTTCCACCCCTTTGTAGTTACGTTTTCATAGAGATTAAACCCATTTTCTTGTAGACTTTCAAAATCAATGATCAATTCAGAGAGAACTTCCAGGTTGTCAACAGGAGTGAGTAGCGTTCTAATGGGTTCTTCATGTTGTTCCATTGATAAAGATTCAGGAGCACTTAGATTCTTGAGACTTGATGAAGATGCCATTGTTCACACGGGTTCTTTGAAGAAAATTAATGGAAAGGCTTTTTGAAAAAGAAAACTAGAACAAGAGAGAATATAGAAGAGGGTAAGACGTGAATGAATGAAATAGTAAATTGAGTTTATAAAGGTTTTTAGAAAATGTAAACAGTAAGCACGAAAATAAGTAATGATTATATGCATTAATGAAACCTGAATTTAGGGGATTTAGAAAGATATTGAACAGTTACCACTGACAAGTGTCTCAATGCATCCAATCAGAGCCTTGGACCCTTCAGAATTTGAATGCATGTTCAGCCTCGGAAGGTAGCTTGTGAGAAGATGAAAGATGTTTGATGATGTGAATTGCACGCCTCTATCCTTGAAATGAAACATTCAGATCTTCATAGATATATTCTAAGCCAACTGTACTTCTAACTTCTGAATACAAGTTGATCAGATGTTCACAGAAAATAATAAAGTTCTGAGGGTTAAGATATGCAAATAAAACATTTTATTCTGGGCATAACTTCAAGCTGAGATGTTTCAGAATGAAATTGAATCTATCTTCAGAAAGGGGTTTTGTAAATACATCATCCCATTGATGGTCTGTGTCAATAAATTTTAAAGTAAGAATTACTTTCTGAATATAGTCCCTAATAAAGTGTTGTTTTATTTCTATATGCTTAGCCCTAGAATTCAAAATGGGATTTCTACTGAGACATATGGCAGAAGTGTTATCACAGAAGATAGGAATGTTACTCTCAAATATATTGAAGTTTTCAAGTTGACTTTTCATCCAGAGCATTTGAGTGCTACATCTAGCAGCTGCTATGTATTCCACTTCTACTGTTGACAATGCTATTATAGACTATCTTTTGCTGATCCATGAGATCAGATTGTCTCCCAGAAACTGGCAGCTTCCATAAGTGCTTTTACGCTCTACTCTGTCTCCAGCAAAGTCAACATCATAATATTCTACTAGGCTATATTCATTGGATTTTCTATAAAACAAACACAGATTAGTAGTACCTTTCAGATACTTGAAAATTTGCTTAACTGTTGTTAAATGAGATTATCTAGGATCTGATTGGAATCTAGCACATAAGCAAACACTGAATAAAATATTAGGCCTTGAAGCCGTCAGATAAAGGAGAGAGCCAATCATACCTCTGTAGATTTTTTGTTCTACCTTTTTACTTACCTCTTCCTTTTCCAGAATGCACGTGGGATGCATTGGAGTCTTTGAGGGTTTACATTCTGAGAGGTCAAATTTCTTCATAAGTTCTCTGACATATTTGCTCTGATGAATGTAAGTTCCTTCTGGAGTTTGGTTTATCTGAATGCCCAGAAAGAATTTGAGTTCCCCCATTAAGCTTATCTCAAACTCTGCCTGCATGCACTTAGAAAATTCTCTTGCCAAAGAAGGTTTAGTGGATCCAAAAATGATATTATCTACATAAATCTGATAAACTAAAATGTCAATCTTAAATGTCTTACATAACAAGGTTGTGTCCACTTTCCCTCTGGTGAATTCCTTTTCTAACAGGAAGTTACTTAGTCTTTCATGCCAAGCTATGGGAGCTTGTTTCAGACCATAGAGTGACTTCTTTAGTTTGAAAACATATTCTGGGTGTTTGGAATTCTCAAACCCAGGGGGTTGGTGCACATATACCTCTTCATCTATGTAGCCATTTAGGAATGCAGTTTTGACATCCATCTGATACAGAGTGAGGCCATTTTTTACACCAAATGAGATTAAGAGTCTGATAGATTCTAACCTGGCGACTGGAGCAAAGGTTTCTGTACAGTCTATCCCCTTTTTGCTAACTATAACCTTGTGCCACCAGTCCTGCTTTGTTTCTGATGACTTCTCCTTGCTCGTTCAACTTGTTTCTGAACACCCACTTTGTTCCAATGACGTTGAATCCTTTTGGTTTGGGAACCAGATCCCATACGTCATTTCTGGTGAACTGATTTAATTCCTCCTGCATTGCCAGAATCCAGTCATTATCTAGAAGAGCTTCATCAATTGTTGTTGGTTCAATCAGAGAGACCAGTCCCATGAGGGATTCTTCATAGTTTCTGAATGTTGATCTTGTTCTGATTCGATCATCCTTCTTTCCCAGGTACTTATCTTCTGGGTGAGTTATGCTGCTTCTGGATAACCTTTTTTGGAGTTGATCAACAGAAGGTACTGGATCACTTTTATCATTTCTTTCTGAAGTTGTTGGAGCGTCTCTGCTAAGAACTTATAATGAGTTGTCTTCAGTACCTGCGAGTTCAACTTTTATATTTGCAAAGAATTCATTCTGCTTTGACTTTTAAGGGTCAAGCTTATCATCAAATCTAACACTAATTGACTCTTCAACAATTTGTGTTTCTGTATTGTATACTCTATACCCTCTTGAGCGTTCAGAGTATCCTAACATAATACACTTTTGTGCTTTAGAGTCAAACTTGTTCAGATAATCTTTAGTATTCAGAATGAAACAGGTGCATCCAAAAAGATGCAAATAAGAAATGTTGTAATTTCTATTCTTCCACAATTCATATGGAGTCTTTTTCAGAATAGGTCTTATAGAGATTCTATTCTGAATGTAACACGATGTGTTAATTGCTTCTACCCAAAACATCTTAGCAATGTTAGTCTCATTGATCATGGTTCTGGTCATTTCTTGCAGTGTTCTGTTCTTTCGTTCTACAACTCCATTTTGTTGGGGAGTTCTAGGACAAGAAAAGTCATGCAAGATGCCTTTTTCATTAAAAAATGATTCAAAATTTTTATTTTCAAATTCTCCACCATGATCACTTCTGACTTTGACAATTCTAAGATCCTTTTCATTTTGAACTTGGTTATAGAATGCAACAAACACAGAGTGTGACTCGTCTTTGTGTCTTAAGAACTTTACCCATTTCCATCTGCTATAGTCATCTACGATCACTAACTCTTACTTCTTGCCACTAACAGACGTAGTTTTTACTGGTCCAAATAATTATATGTGTAGAAGTTCTAATGGTTTAGAGGTGGAAACAACATTTTTAGATTTAAAAACAGGTTTTGCAAATTTTCCTTTCTGACATGCTTCACACAGAATCTGAGCTGAACTTCTGATTAGGAAGTCCTCTGAGCAGATTGAGTTTGTTAATCTGAGATATTCTTCTCATACTAACATGCCCCAATCTTTTGTGCCAGACCCATTGCTCGTGGTTAACAGAGAGAAGACATTTTACATTCTGACTCTTTAGTTTAGAAAGTTTTATCTTATAAGTGTTGTTTTTCCTCTTTCCATTAAAAAGGATAGTTCCATCTTTCTGACTAACAGCTTTGCATGAATTTTGATTAAAGATTATATCATAATCGTTATCACTTAATTGACTTATGGATAATAGGTTATGCATTAATCCATCAACTAAGAGCATGTTATTTATAGAAGGAAGATTTTCATTACCTACTAATCCAGAGCCAATGATCTTCCCTCTTTGGTTTCCTTCAAAGCCCGCGTAGCCTCCAGGTTTAAGTTCCAGGCTTTGGAACATATGCTTTCTTCCCGTCATGTGTCGAGAGCATCCAGAGTCCAGGTACCATGAATGGTGTTTTAGCCTTACTGCTAAAGATATCTGCTACATATATAATTTTTTCCTTAGGTACCCATATCTTCTTGGGTCCTGGTTTGTTAGTTTTACCAAAATTCTGGTTGAATTTTGGTTTGACAGAGTAATCATTGCTAGTGTATTTTAGGTCATGTGTGTGCCCATATGTGAAGTGTGATTTTAGTGGTGTGCGTTTTATGACAAGGTCCATGACTTTCTTAGGTGTAGATACCTTACCTTGGTATCCTATTCATTTTATGCCATTCCTGCTAACTCCATAGATCATTGAAGCCATCTTGCTTCTATCTATGTTTTTAGCCAGAAACTTTTGAAAGTTGTGATCATACTCTTTGATGATCATATAAGCATTATTGGGAGTCTTTGAGATTATTTCTTTCTGAGAGTTTTTCAAATCGTTTTCGAATTTTGGGACCTTTTCTTTTAACTCATAATTCTCTAATCTGAGACTCTCAGTCTTTTCAGAGTCAGAGACAAGATCCCTTTTCAGGTTCTCGAATTTGACTCTGATTTGCTGATACCTTTCCAGAATTTCATTTAGACTTTCTGCAAGTTCATCCTTAGTAAATTTAATAGTGAAGTCAGGGAATACCTCTTCAGTGTCTGGTTCTGAGTCTGAACCAGATGCTTCACAGTCTTTTGACACGTTTTCCATGAGAGCTATGTTTACTTTTTCATCATCTGACTCTGAGTCAGCATCAGAAGTGTCTGAATCGTCCCATGTTTCCATGAATCTTTTCTTCTTCTCCTTGAAGAACTTCTTTTTGGGCTTCTCCTTCTGAAGCCGTGGACAATCACTTTTATAGTGCCCTTGCTCATTGCACTCATAGCAGATGATGTCCTTGTTATTTGACTTTCTATGTCCTGAAGAACCTTAAGATCTTTTGTGTCCAGAGGAAGACTCATACTTTTTGTATCTGGAGGAGGATTCATTTTGATTCTATGATCTTCTAGGGTTTCTGAATTTCCTTTGTCTCTGCTTCCACAGTTGATTTACCCTTCTGGAGAGGAGGGAAAATTTATCTTCTTCTGATGAGGATCCATCAGAGGTTTCTTCCATAGCCTGTAAAACCTTAGAATCAGATTTTTTGTTAGATTTTAATGCAAGTTTCTTACCTTGATTTTGAGGCTCATCTTCTTCTATCTCTATCTCGTGACTTCTGAGGGAGCTGACAAGTTCCTCCAGAGATATCTTGTTGAGATCTTTAGCTAGCTTAAGTGTTGTGACCATTGGCCTCCATTGCTTGGGTAGACTTCTGATGATCTTCTTTACGTGATCAACAGTAGAATATCCTTTGTCAAGAACCTTCAGCCCAACAACAAGGATCTGGAATCTTGAGAACATTGCTTCTATGGATTCACTGTCTTCCATCTTGAATGCTTCATACTTCTGAATGAGCGCAAGCGCCTTGGTTTCTTTGACTTATATGTTTCCTTCTTGCGTCATTCTCAGAGAGTCAAACATGTTTTGGGTTGTCTCTCTGTTTGAGATTTTCACATATTCTGAGTATGAGATAGCGTTGAGAAGAATTGTTCTGGCTTTATGATGGTTTCTGAAATCACGTTTTTTATGGTCAGACATCCTTTTTCTGTTTATCTTCTTACCACTTTCATCCACTGGATGTGTGTATCCATCAATTACCATGTCCCACAGATCAGCATCATGTGCCAGAAAGAAGCTCTCAATTTTGTCTTTCCAATAGTCAAAATTTTCTCCATCAAAGACTGGAGGTTTTCCACTGATTTTGTCCTTGTCCTCATGATAGTCATTGCTGATGTTTTGGCTTGGTCCCACCATAGTGTTTTTCTAAAGCTTCGATCTTGTACTGACACGGTTAAGATTATGAACTCAGAACCAGGCGCTCTAATGCCAATTGAAGAAGTGAAAAACAGAAGAAGGGGGGGTTGAATTGAAAAATTAAAAACAAATGCGCAGTAGACACAATATTTTTATCCTGGTTCGTTTGATCTCAAACTACTCTACTCCACCCGTCAAGGTGATTTCGCCTCTCTCCAACGAGGACTTAATCCACTAATCAAAAACTGATTACAATCACTACTTTGACAACTGCCAAAGTCCTCTGGAGTACAACCACAACCAGGTTAATCTCAAGGAAAACTAGCTTAATCAAGATAAAAAGTATTCCGTGTATGGTTGTTTTTCTTAAAAAAAACAGTATCACAACTGTGATATTTTACACAATTTTGAGTGTAAAAAGAATATGTAAGCTTGCAGCATTTTTGAGATGTATTGCAGTCGTGTTCAAAAACGTAAACAATTTGTCCTCTTAGCTTGTTTATATAGGCGTAGAAATCCTATCCAACATAAAGCGTGATAATGGACATTCAATGATGTTTCCATATCGAGAAGATTCTTGTCTGAATGAAGTCGTTGCATGTGATGCTGTCTTGATTTAATAGTAACGCTTCAGAATCATAGAATCTTGTATGCTGCAATTGCTTCAGAACATTGATGACTCAAACATGTGAGGATCTGATAGTATATGAAACTTCTGTTCAGAATCAGAGTATTCTTCACTTCATCGCAGTTTATGATCATCATTCTTCAGCATAGTTTCTGATTACCTCAGTGTGATACGGTGGGAGAACTGACTTGGTTTTTGCGTTTTGTGTTCGCAAATGTTTCTGTTTAGCAAGAGTCGCCACTGACTTTTTATTTTATCCTAAGGAAAGGTCAAAAAGAACAGGAAAGACCTTTGAGATGTTTTCTTTGGTTCGGGGAGTATATTATAGAAAGGGAAGTTATTAGCACCCTTTCTATCCATGTTTATCCATGCGCTCTTAGTTACTTGCTTATATCACTTGCTTTTGCTTTTCAATTGTTTGAAATGGTGCTTTGTGTGTGATTTTGAAAGATGTTTTGAAAAGAGGCCATCGTTGTGGAAACCTTTGTAATGATTCTTGTTTGAATGTATACAAAGGTGTTTGTCTTTTTGAAAGGTTTTCAATGTTTTGGAAGTTGTTTTGAAATTGTGTTGTGGAGTGTGTTTTTAAAAAAATAGCAAGAATATTTTGCAAGATTTTTGATCAAGTAACTAAGAGTTGTCTATCCTATTTTACTCAAAGATCTTTCTTATGTTTTCAACCCTTTTAACAATGTTGTTTCACCATTGTATTTGGTGAACAACCTTCTGTTAGGATGTAAACGGGACAGGCGCGGTTCATTGTATGACCATGATAGCAATGTTGTGAAATGACTTAGCACTTTTCTGTAGGGACTAAGATCATTTTGAAAGGCAACTTTGATAGCGTCATCGAGGGACTATGATCTTTTTTCAATTTGTTTGTGCTAAGACATCCCACATGCATAACATGGCCATTTTTATAAGGCAACAAGTGGATGGAACCCTAGGGGTGCAAGTGTGCATTGTGTTTGTTTTTCATGCATTGTTATCTTTGATTTTTGGGTTCTCTAACTGTTGATTTTATCTTGCCATACACACCTAATTACTAGCATTTGTACAATGCAATAAAAATGAAGGAAATAAATATCCTACACTATTACAACCATATTGAATTGCATGAGAATATAAAGGCAAAAATAAGGTAAAAGTAAGAAAAATGAGTGTCTTTCGACCCAGGCAGGAGCACCCTTCGATTTGCATTTTGTTGGCCTCCTTCGATTGGGGGCTGGCATCAGTAAGGTCCTGTCCTTCGATTGGGAATTCGCGCCAGTGAGGTCATGGCCTTCGATTTGGAATTCGCGCCAGTGAGGTCATGGCCTTCGATTGGGCTTTGGCACCAGTCAGGTAATGTACTTCGTTTGGAGGCTGGCACCAGCATGGAAGTGCCTTTCGTCTGAACCTGGACTTAGTGCAAGTGTGCCTCTGGCTGGGCCTTTCTGCCTTGTTGCCTTCTTCGATTGGGCCTGGAATATGTGCAAGATGCAATCTGCCTTTATGTCTTCTTCGATTGGGTCTGGAGTCAGTGAGGAAGCCTGGGGCTTCGTTTCATACTCCTGTCTTTTTTTTATTTCGTTTGAGATATTAAATAGCAACATGGACCAAGGCCATGCTATCATTACCTCAGAGCCAGGTTAGTTCTTAGAGCATTTGTAACAAACCAAAGAACAAAACCAAAAGGAGAGACAATAAAAACAAACTACAAGAGTGGAAACGAAAAGGTAACAAACACTACATATATGTTTGAAACGAAAAGGAAGTTTATTTACATGTCATGCCAGAAATGAAGGGTTCAAGGTTAAGAATGACTTACCTTGCTTGAGGCTGGAATGTGTGTTGGGTCTTTAAGTGATTTCCTTGAATTCTTCTGGATTCGAAGGGAGGAACCATGAGTTATGTCTTAGATACTGGATAAGTGTGAGGTTCTTCCTACTGGATTCAAAGGGTAACAAGGTATATGGATGTTTCAGATTCTAAGGGGATAAGTGTTTTCTCTTTGATTTGATACAGGCAGGTCTGAGTTTTTGTTAGTTTTGATACAGGCTTGCTTGCAGTTGCAGTTGGACTGGCTTTAGGAAGGTTTGTTTGCAGTTGCAGTTGAATTGGCTTGAGTTTTCTGGCTTTGGTAAGGAAGGCAAGTTTTAAGGTTATGCATGCCTCAAGGCTTGTTGTGCCTTAGGCTTGTATTTGTAACACAGGTTTGATGTTCTGGTGTTAGGAAGGAGGATACATTTCTGAATTTGTTGTTTGGATTCTGGGTATGTGTTTGATGAGTGTTTAAGTGTTTAAGTGTTTAAGTGTTTGAGAATTTTGTGGTGTGTGGGAATTTTTTTGAAGATTCGTTCCTCTGGCCAAAAGTCCTCCCCCAGCTTTGCATAAATTCCTCTATTTATAGAGGAAAAGAATGGACATGTTTTCAACAGCCAGCCTTGCAAAAATAGTAAAATAATAGATAACGTGACAGTACATGTGGTGGGCCTGATGGCAGTTGGGGTGCAGGAGTTGTGACTCATGCTTCTGTCATTGCTTGTGGAGCGAAAATAATAAAATAAGGCCCAGCTGGAAAGTAAATGTCCACTTGTGCCACAAAAGCAAGATGAATGGTTCAGATGGGGTTGCTTCATGTTGAAGGAAAATAGGTGCAAGGCTCAAGACAGACTTTCCTAAAAGGTAGTACTGTGCTATTAAGTGAAAGTGGTCTTAGACAATAAATGGGTACAGGCCTAAAAAGGGAAGACACGTGGCCTAGCCTATGGGTCTGGATGTTCAACTTGATCTTTTTAGTCGAATCCTCTATCTTTCTACACCTTTCAACCAGACTGGAACAAAACAACATTCGTTTTCACCAGCTGTGTGTCCTTCGAATGGGCCAACTGTGTGTTCTTCGAATGGCCCTTTTCAGAAGGTTATTAACTTCTAAATCTAAACAAGCTTTCAGAACATTATTGACTCTTTGAATTGAAGAAAACCAGAAGGAGGCCTTTACTTCCTGATTCGAAGGGCATTCCTAGGTCGAAGGACACTGTTTCAAAGGGAAACAAAAAGTCAATCGAAACTTGTATGGAGATCATTTCCTTCTGAATCGAAGGGGACCTATTTGAATTCACATTTCCCAGACGAAACTTGTATCGAAGAAAACATATTGCCAAATCGAAAGCTCATGCTCGAAGGAAGCATATTGCCCAATCGAAGCAGGCCTGCAAGCAGCATATGCCCAATCGAAGCAGGCTTGTAGGCAGTGAACTTGTCCAAATCGAAACAGGCTTACAGGCAGCTAAAATAGGTTTTCAAAGCAAGCATGCAGGCAACATGCTTGGTGAATCAAAGGGTTTGCCTTGCATGGGGAACTTGTGGCCAACAAACATGGTTTTCAAGGCAAGCAATGTAGGCAGCAAAAGTCACAAACGAAGCCTGCAACAAGAAGTCATATGCCCATGCGAAAGAGGCACGCTAGCATCCATTTTCAGCAATCGAAGGAGGCCAAGAGTCAATCGAAGGATGCTGGTCGAAAGATACCTAAAGGACAATCGAAAGAGCTGAAACGAAGAACACTTGTATTTCTCTAATTTTTGTCAAAATAATATTTTTATCTGATTTTTTTCATTTTTGACAGTTTCCTTTTAATTTTGGTATTTGGAACATCCAAATGCACTTGTTCAAGCTTGAACCTTGAAAATCCTTGTAAGAAAGGCCTTGAGAATTGAGAGGGAAAATTTTGGGGTACAACAGCTGCCCCTGTTCAATCTTCTTGAACCTGAAGAGTTAGATTGGCAGTTTTGCCGTTCGCGACTCGAAGGTAAAGATGATTGGACACTAGAGTGCCCAAAACATTTGCACTCGTCAAAGCGTAGTTGGAGGGAATGGGCTTAAAGATTCCATTTGGAGATGGTGGAATCTTGCTAGAGATGGGCTTAAAGATGCCATCCAAGAATGTTTGTTGAATTGCAATGTTGTAGGTCAGAAGAATGAGCATCAAAATGGTATTCGTGTCTGGAATGCCATTGAAATGTACTTGGGGACTGAGTTTGTATGAGCAAAGGAATGGCGTCCGTGTCTGGCGCGTATCTGAGCTGTAACTGTATTTGGATTTTGAATGAATATCAGAATGACTGCCGTGTCTGGAGTGTATCTGTATTCTGAATGGGTAACATAGAAAAATCTGTGTATGGAGCAACTGGTGCTGAGGATAAATTCTGAATGAGTGATAGAATGGCAACCGTGTCTGGAGCGTATCCGGACTGTATCTGAAGTTTGAGATCTGTATGAGTAGCTGAATGACTTCCGTGTCTGGAGTGTATCTGAAACTGTAACTGGGATCTGAATGAGTGACAAAATGACTTCCATGGCGATTGCACTGGGGAGAATCAAACTACTGGTGTAAAGGCCAGAATGGCTTCCGTGTTTGGAGTGTGTCCGAACTTGAAGTTGATAGTTGAATCTGAATGAGAGATAGAATGGCCGCCGTGTCTGGAGCGTATCTAGTCTGTATCAGATTGCTGAAGTCTGAATGGGTAGTAGAATGACTGTCGTATCTGGGGTGTATCTATATTGTATCTGTCTTGAAATTCTGAATGAGTAATAGAATGACCGACGTGTCTGGGGTGTATCCATACTATATCTGACTTGAAATTCTGAATGAGTAATAGAATGACCGCCGTGTTTGGGGTGTATCCTTACTGTATCTGAATTGGAGTTCTGAATGAGTAATAGAATAACCGTCGGGTTTTGGGGTGTATCCATACTGTATCTGACTTGAAATTCTGAATGAGTAATAGAATGACCGCCGTGTTTGGGGTGTATCCTTACTGTATCTGAATTGGAGTTCTAAATGAGTAATAGAATGACCGTGGTGTTTTGGGGTGTATCCATATTGTATCTGACTTGAAATTATGAATGAGTAATAGAATGACCGCCGTGTTTGGGGTGTATCCTTACTGTATCTAAATTGAAGTTCTGAATGAGTAATAGAATGACCGTCGTGTTTTGGGGTGTATCCTTACTGTATCTGAATTGGAGTTCTGAATGAGTAATAGAATGACCGCCGTGTTATCGGGTGTATCCATACTGTATCTGACTTGAAATTCTGAATGAGTAATAGAATGATCGCCGTGTTTGGGGTGTATCCTTACTGTATCTGAATTGTAGTTCTGAATGAGTAATAGAATGACCGCCGTGTTTTGGGGTGTATCCTTACTGTATCTGAATTGGAGTTCTGAATGAGTAATAGAATGACCGTCGTGTTTTGGGGTGTATCCATACTGTATCTGACTAATTGTTAATGATAGCTTTTTAATCTTATCCTGAAAAGGGTAAAAATGTTAGCTGAACACAAAATTATGTTGCATGATATGTATGATGCAATGAATTGTACTTCATCAATGTTTATGATATATGAATGTAATGGTTATGTATGCAGGCTGAGTAGCCGTCTTGCTGAGGAAAATGAATCCTTGATAGCTGGAGATAATGAATTCCTTGACTGCCGCCGGGGAAAGTAAATCTTTGACCGAAGCTGGAGATTCCGAAAAATCTTCGATTATTGAAGATGAGAAATCCTTGCTAACTGCTCGGGGATTGAAGATCTTCGATTGTTGAGGGATCTCAGGACAACTGCTGGGGATTGAAAATCCTTGGTGACTTGTGGGGGTTTTAACAAAACTTCACTAACTTCTGCAGGGAATGAGAATTCTGACGATCTCTACCGGGGAATTAAAACCTGGGAGACTTCCGCTGGAGAAGTGAGACTGAGAATCTTCAATCTGCTGGGAAATATCTCTGTGGGGAGAATGTTCACCGTTCTGGTTCTGCTGGGGAATAGGATTTTCAGGGTTTTCGGGCTCCAATGGGGATCTTGAAACTTGACTCTGAGGGGAATTTTGAAATTCATCTCAGCTGGGGAATCAAGTTCTAGAAAGCATTTACACTGTTGAGGATCCCGAAGTTTAACTCTGTTGGGGAAATAAATTCTGAATTTTAACTCTGTTGAGGATCTTGAAGTTTAGTTCCACTGGGGATTCCTTCTGAAACGGCATAAAGATATCTTCCTAAACTTCAACCTCTCAGTAATCATCTTTTCTAAATTTCGTTTTATTTGTAAGCAATGATTATGTTCAAATGCATATGCCTATTTAACAAAACATTGGACGTTTTTCAAATAAAACATAAGTGTAAAAAAGAAAAGGAAGGCAAGCAAATTTATGCACTTGGAAGTGTACTTGTATTAACTTTTATGAGTATCTTTGTACAAAGGAGACAAACATCCTAGTAAGAGAATGTTGTCGTAAGAATTGAAAAAATCTTATACAAAAGAAAGATGGCTATGTGTAACAATTCCATGGGATTCCCATTCTGCCATAGCATTCACAACTCTGAATATTTGTCCATTCACTACTTCGTCCGCCGATGACTGGATTGATCAGGAGCTTGGAGCTTGTTGGTGAAGAGATTGTTTCTTAAAGTGATCCGACGAGACATAGTCATACGCTTTAATTCCCTAACTTTTGCCTGAATCACCCTTTCGAGTTTTCGATCCACCGTGAAACCCTTTTTTGCCCAAGTCGCCCTTTCGGGTTTTCAACTTGCCGGGTGTACAGATTTTTTTTGTTTTATCCCTAATTTTTTCCTGAACCGCCCTTTCGGGTTTTAGGTTCACCGGGATGCCCATTTTTGCCCAAGTCGCCCTTTCGGGTTTTCAACTTGTCGGGTTGTTTTATGCGTAGTATCTTTTGACTATGTCTGCGTTCGCAGGGTGTGGCAAATCGTCGCTGTCCATGGTGGTCAAAATCATTTTCCCACCAGAAAAGATACTCTTGATCACAAATGGTCCTTCATAAGTAGGAGTCGACTTGCCCCTGGGATCACTTTGCGGTAAGATGATCCACTTGATTACAAGATCTCCGACTTGATATATCTGACGCCTGACTTTCTTGTTGAAAGCTTTGATCATGCGTTTTTGATACGCATGACCATGACAAACAGCAGTAAGTCGCTTCTCGTCGATCAAATTGACTTGATCAAGCCGGGTCTGAATCCAATCGTCTTCACTCAAACCAGCGTCTTTCATGATCCTTAAGGAAGGAATCTGAACTTCCATGGGTAGGACAGCCTCCATGCCATACACCAAAGAAAATGGGGTTGCCCCTGTTGAAGTACGTGTCGTGGTACGATATCCATGCAAAGCAAACGGTAACATCTCGTGCCAGTCCTTGTAGGTGACTGTCATCTTTTGAATGATCTTCTTGATATTTTTGTTCGCAGCTTCAACAACACCGTTCATCTTCGGCCGATAGGGAGATGAATTGTGATGATAAATCTTGAACTGTTCGCTTAGAGCGGTGATCATAGTATTTTTCAGATTTGTATCGTTTTCTGTGATGATCCTGTCGGGGATACCATACCGGCATATGAGGTTCTTCTTAATGAAACGGGCCACCACATTCTTTGTAACAGAGGCAAAGGAAGCTGCTTCGACCCACTTGGTAAAATAATCAATGGCGACCAAGATGAAGCGATGTCCATTGGATGCCGTGGGCTTGATCTCTCCAATCATGTAGATGCCCCACATTGCGAATAGCCAAGGAGCTGTCAGAACGTTGAGTGGAACAGGGGGAATATGTACTTTGTCGGCGTAGACTTGGCATTTGTGGCACGTACGGGAATGTTGGTGGCAATCAGCTTCCATGGTAGACCAATAGTAGCCTGCCCTTAGAATTTTCTTAGCCATCGTATGTCCGCTCAAGTGGGTGCCAAATGTGCCACTGTGTATCTCAGTCATGAACAACTCTGCTTCAGCTTTGTCTACACATCAAAGTAAAACACAATCATGGTTGCGTTTATAAAAGATGCCATTGCTTAGTAAGAACTTGGCAGCAAATCTCCTTAAGAGCTTTTTGTCATTGACTGAAGCTCCTTCGGGATATTCTCTAGTCCGGAGATACCTTTTGATTTCATGAAACCAGGGTTGTTGCACTACTTCTTCGGTATTAATCTTATGACAGTGCGCAGGTTCATCCATTCGCTCGATGGTAATTTGGGGAGTCTCGTTATCCCAGTTGAGTTTAAACATGGAAGACATTGTAGCCAGAGCATCTGCTAGTTAATTCTCTTCTCGTGGGAAATGCTCGAAATTAATATGCTTGAAATGAGGCAGCAATGTCAAGACATGTTCTTTGTATGGGATAAGATTAGGATGTTTAGTGTCCCACTCTCCTTTGACTTGACTGATAACCAAAGCCGAGTCCCCAAATACGACCAAAGATTTGATCCCCAGGTCTATAGCAGCCTTGAGACCAAAGATGCAAGCATCATATTCATCCATGTTGTTGGTACAGCTGAAACAGAGTCGGGCAGTGAAAGGTGTATGGAAACCTTCTGGAGAAATGAGTACCACGCCGATATCGTTGCCGAGTGCATTTGAAGCACCATCAAAGTACAGGGTCCATTGGGATCCTTGTTCAGGTCCGTCATATGGTCTGTTACTTTCGATATTGTCCAATGTCATGATGTCCTCGTCCGGGAAGTCGAATCTCATAGATTGATAATCTTCGACGGCTTGATGAGCTAGATGGTCAGCTAGTACACTCCCCTTTATAGCTTTTTGGGTAGTATACTGGATGTCATACTCAGTCAGGATCATCTTCCATCTAGCGATTCTGCCTGATAAAGCAAGCTTCTCGAAAATATATTTGATTGGGTCCATCTTGGAGATCAGCAAAGTGGTATGAGTCAACATATACTGCCTTAGTCGGCGAGCAGCCCATACCAAAGTGCAGCAAGTTTTCTCGAGAAATGAGTAGCGAGTATCACAGGCGGTAAACTTTTTGCTAAGGTAATAAATGGCATGCTCTTTTCGACCAGACTCGTCATATTGGCCCAGCACGCACCCTATTGAGTTATCCAAAACAGTCAGATACATGATCAACGGCCTTCCTACGACAGGTGGCATCAGAATAGGAGGTTCCAATAAGTATTCCTTGATCTTATCAAAAGCAACTTGACAATCGTCGTTCCATTCAACTACCCGATCCTTCTTCAACAACTTGAAAATTGGCTCACAGGTGGATGTCAGGTGAGAGATGAACCTTGCAATATAGTTCAAGCGTCCCAAGAATCCTCTGACCTCCTTTTCAGTATGGGGGGCCGGCATTTCTTGTATAGCCTTCACTTTAACAGGATCGACCTCAATACCTTTGTTGCTGACAATAAATCCCAAGAGCTTACCATACCTAACTCCAAAAGTGCACTTGCTTGGATTCAGTCTGAGTTTATACTCCTTCAGCCTAGCAAACAACTTTTGCAAATGTTCAAGGTGCTCTTCTTCTGTTTGTGATCGAGCTATCATATCGTCTACGTAAACTTCGATCTCATGATGTATCATATCATGAAACAAAGCTACCATGGCCCGTTGATAAGTTGCCCTTGCGTTCCTTAGTCCGAACGGCATCACCTTGTAGCAGAAGGTACCCCATTGTGTAACAAAGGTTGTTTTCTCCATGTCCTCGGGGGCCATTTTAATCTGGTTGTAACCTGAGAACCCATCCATAAAGGATAAAACTTTATGTTGAGCGGTGTTATCAACCAAGACGTCAATATGAGGTAGAGGGAAATTATCTTTAGGGCTAGCCCTGTTCAAATCCCGATAGTCCACACACATTCTGACCTTGCCGTCTTTTTTGGGTACGGGCACAATGTTAGCAACCCATTGTAGATAGGTTGTAACGGCCAGAAAGCCGGCGTTGAATTGCTTCATTACTTTAGCTTTAATCTTCTCATACATGCCAGGTCTCATTCGGCAAACCTTTTGCTTGATCGGTGCACAGTCTTCTCTTGTAGGGAGACGGTGAACCACGATATTTGTGCCTAAACCTGGCATGTCTTCATAATACCAAGCGAAGATCTCAACGTATTCATTCAACAACTATATTAAGCGTTCCTTGAAACTTGGTTCCAAGTTGGAACCCACTTTTACTTCTTTCCTGTCCTCCTCTGTCCCTAAGTTGATGGTTTCTAACAACTCTTCATGAGGCAAGATGGCCCTCTCTTCTTGTTGTAGAAGTCTGGCTAACTCTCCTGGCACTTCACAATCTTCGTCAACTTTGTACTCAGCTTGATTGAGCAGATCTTCAGAGTTATCGAAGGCTAAAACAAAATAGTCACCCATGGAATCTGGAGTGGATGGGTACCTGCATTTGTGAATGTGGGTGTGTGTAAGGGATAGCCATCTTTAAACAAACAAAAATCCAAAAAGGAAAGAAAATGAACACAGCAGTTTATAGATGAAAAGCGTCCAATGATTCATTAAAATATGGCATATGATTATGAAGAAAATCAAGCCCTTACAAGTAGACCTACATGCCCCGGGCAAGGCATGAGGTGAAAAATAGTGTGCGAATTGTTTTAGTTATTACAGACCATAGAAAATGGGAAATTGTTCAAAGATAAAATTACTGGTTGATAAAGGTGATAGGGACAAAATCCTTTGCTTCCCAATTGCTCAAACCCCCTTCGACAGTCGGAAAGATCCAATCTTCAAAGTGGCTCTCCTCATCTTCATCTTCTACAGCACTGATTCCATGGAGAGAAATCTTGACGGGTGGTCTTTTGGTCTTGGAGCGACGCATAGCCTTCTGTCCTGCAGCAGTAAACCCCAACCCAAACTTGTCTGTCTTATAAGGAATGTCGGGCAACTGTCCCCATACTGTGCTCTTCCCCTCCTTAATCACAGCCTCTGCGTCTTTGAGCGATGCCATCCTAGCCACATGCTTGGGAATGATAGGTACCTCAATCGCTGTTTTTGCAACTGCTACCTCGGGTGAAACTTCCTCGAAATGTTGAAAAGGTGTTTCGATGAACTCGCCTTCTAACTCCACATATCTAAAGGAATTTAGATGACTAATCATGTACTCCTCTTTGCCATGCACAATTATAATTTTACCCTTAACAGGATATTTCAGCATCTGGTGCAAGGAGGATGTAACTGCCCCGGCATAATGAATCCATGGTCTTCCTAGAAAACATGAGTATGACGGACGGATGTCCATCACGTAGAAGGTGGAGTTGAACACTTCAGTTCCTACCTTTATGGGAATATCAACCTCCCTATGAACCATTCTTTTGGAGCCATCGAAAGCTCTGACGATAATGTTGCTAGGCTTGAGGGTCAAACCTTCACAATCCAAACGGTCTAAAGCCTTCTTTGGCAGCACATTCAGGGAAGAACCAGTATCGACCAAGACATGGGAGAGTGTGGTCCCTCGGCACTCAACTGAAACATGTAATGCATCATTGTGCTTCCTTCCTTTGGGAGTTAGGTCAGCATCGGAAAAGCCCAGGCCATTGTCAGCAGTAAGACTGGCCACACAGTTTTGGAATTGGTCAGCCGAGGTCTCTTGGGGGACATGTGCTGTCTTCAAGAATTTAATCAGAGCCTTAGCGTGGGCCTCTGAACAGAGTAGGAGAGCTAACATTGAGATTTTAGAAGGGGTTTGCCCCAATTGTTCCACAACGTCATAGTCACTTTTTCTGATTATTTTTAGGATTTCATCCATTTCCTTCTGAGTGGTTTCGGGGATAACCACACCATGAGCCTTCATCCTGACAGGCTCTTTCAGTATCCCCTTACCTTTGTTGGTGTTATCAGCGGATGGTCTTTCTTCAGGAGTGTTTAACTCTTCAATCACTGGGCCTTGTACAGAGGGTCCAACAGGTGCATAAATTTTTAAGGGTCCGAAGATTGCTCGGGGAGGAGCAATCTCCGGAGAGACGATCCGGCCACTGCGGGTGATCTTGCTAGTACCCGCAATGTTTCCTATGTCAGGGTCTTCTTCAGAAATTTCTTGGACTGTTTTGATTTGTTTGATTCCGTGGTAGAAGATTTCTCCCCCATAGTTCCACGGTATCATTTTGCTTGATTGGTACGGGACGGGTCCCGGCATTGTGATCTTTAGAGGTGCACATTCAGACTTGGGTGTAATCCTGACAGGCCTTTTTGCAAGCCTTGGGAGGATTGTCGGAAATGGTTATGATGGCAATATCATTGGTTGAGGTATCACAAGTATCAGGAGCAATCGGATTGAAAGCGTTAACAGGGGTTTTCTGAAAAAGTATTTCTTGAGTATCCATCAGGCGTTGGACACCCGACTTCAACATTGGACAATCATCTTGAATATTCAAACAAAAATAGAAATCTTTATCACAACCAGGAAAGATCCTGACTCTCAACATATTTTCTTTTATCACTAACAATGGAGTTAGCAGATCGGCAACATCAGTAACATGGAGATTTTCCAAAACAGCATGCACATTGTGGCTGTGCTTGGGCATTGGCGCGGATATAACATTGGGCTTTTCAGGAGCGTCAAACTCGACCTCTTTGGCGTCAATTAAATCCTGAATTTTTTTCTTGAGTGCCCAGCAATTATTGGTATCGTTCCCAATACTTTCGGAATGGTAAGCACACTTGGCTTTTGGATTGTAGGATGGAGAGGTGGTATTTACATTCTTTGGCGCCTCTTTTAAATTAGCAAGATTCAACTTCAGGAGATGTGGAAGGATATGAGAAGGTGTCACATTTACTGGGGTAAACTGCCGTGGTGGCCTTTGCTGATAAGTTCTGGGCTGATCATTCCTCGGTTGGCTGTTTCTAAACTGGTCTGATGCGGACTTCTGTATTAATATGTCCCCCACTGTTGGCCGATGTTCTTCTCTTTCCCAATTTTTCTTGGTGTACACAGTAGATACCTCTTTATTGCAGCTGTGGATGCGGAATCATCCTTTTGAATCTTTCCACTTTTGATACCGGCTTCCACCCTCTCGCCAGTCAAAATCAACTCAGTAAATCCCGCAGAGGAGCTTCCGATTATATGTTTGAAGAAAGGGCCAGATAGGGTCCCCCAAAACATGTCAACTAATTCCCTATCTGATAGTGGTGGCTGCACCCTTCCAGCCAGGTCGCGCCACTTCTGGGCGTACTCCTTGAACCCTTCATTTGAAGCCATCCCCATACTCTGTAACTGAGTACGGGTAGGCGCCAAATCATCATTGTACTGATACTGACGATAGAAAGCAGCTGCTAAGTCTTCCCAATTATGGACCTCTGATCTCTCGAGCTGGTAAAACCAATCTAACTAAGTGCCAGATAAGCTGTCTTGGAAAAAGTGCACCCAGAGGTTTTTGTCGGATGAATGTGGCTGTATCTTTCTAACATACGACCTCAAGTGCATCTTAGGGCAAGATAGACCGTCGTACTTGGCGTATGTTGGCACTTTGAACTTAGGAGGGATAAAAATACCAGCTACAAGCCCCAGCTCCTCAAAATCCAATCCGGGCACCCTCTGCAACTCCATAGCTGCCAATCTGTCTTCAAGGTTCTTATACTTGTCATCCGCTGGTGGATACTGTTGTTCTGAATAGTCTTCGTCTGCTTCCTCTTCCTCCTCTTCTACCTCAGATTCAGAAGGCACAGTAACTCCTTTCCCTTTGCCAATCCCTTCGTCGGACGTTGATGGAAACTCAAGAGTCCTTCTAACATCACCCTCAAATCTTCTTCCGAAAGTAGCTACCCCCAATCTCCTTTTCTTTTTCTTCTCTTTATTCTTATCTAGCAGAGCTTTGAGATCCTCTTGACCCTTTGCCAAGGTCATGAGGAGTTGCTGAAATTGTGAATTTTGTGCCTGTAGGTCCTTCACTGTTTGCTCCAAATCCATCTTACTGAAATAAACAACAGAAAGATAAGGAAACCTGGCTTGAAGACCTGTTTATGCATATGATGAATGATATGTTGTTCATGTAATGCATTCAAGGGTTCAAAAATTCAAATTTGTTGCAAACAAAAAAGAACGCACGTCATATTAAGAAGAAATTTGTTAGTACATAAATGCCCCATGGGCGAAATATTACAAAAATCTTAATGTAAAAGACGTTGCACATCCTTTTTGGTGCGATGTAGGTGTTAAGAGTTTCCTCCTCGTGAAGTCGGCGGGTGAGCTCTAAAACCTTCTCCTCACTGGCATAAAAGCTGGCTTCAAAAGTATCCAGTTCTTCTCTGAGTTGGATACAACTTTTTTGCATTTCCTCCCATGATGTTGGCATGTCAGGATATAGGATGGTGTATGGAACCTCTCCTTCCTTAACAGGCTCTTTGATCAAGGGGAGAATGTGAGGATATGGCATCATGAGATTCTGGGAGCGGGTTCGTACCCACTTGAGGTAAGGCTCAAGGGGGATGGAATTCTTGTGTCCCAGTGTCTTACTATCCACCTTGTTAGGCATCCTCCAAGCTCTGATGAACCTTTGGCGAAGTCCTTGCGCATCGTTGTCTAAGTCAAAAACTAGGTCAGGAATCAGCATGTCATGAGGGCCATCCCTCCGAGCATATCCAAATTGTCTCAAGGCTAGACAAGGGTTGTAGGTGATGCCTCCCCTAATACCAAGTAGTGGGACATTAGGGAATTCACTACAACGATCAATGAGGATGACATTTTCTCTGGACCGAGAACACCAATGTACATCAGAATGTGTGAGGGTTATCAACCGTTGTGACCACCTTAAACCCTGCTCATTCTTCAGAACTGATTGTGGAAGGTGAGAAATAAACCACCTTTCTAGGAGAGGAGTACAGCACATGGGAACACCTCTTTTCCTCATTGTTCGTGTGTAAAGTGAGTGTAGGATGTCCCTAAGTAATGTAGGTATGGGATTCTTGGACATGAAAATCTTAACAGCATTCACATCTATAAGTTGGTCAGGGTTTGGGAACAAGACCAAACCATAAATAAGGAGTGCCACAATCTCTTCAAAAGCTTGTAGATCAAGAGAATTCCAGCAGTCTTGTGCCTTCTCAAACAGAAACCTTGCCAAGAAACCCTTGACACCACTTATGGTTTCCCAATGCCCCTTGATATCAGATGGTTGCAAGTGTAATGCTTGAGCAACATCTTCAGGCTTTGGCTCTTTTTCCGTACCGTTGTAGGGTAGTTGATTATGAATAGGAATTCTCAGGAGTTGAGAAAATTTCTTCAATGTAGGCACCAATTGGTAGTCAGGGAATGTGAAACAGCGGTGTAGGGGGTCAAAGAACTGGAAGAGAACTTTAACCATGTCTTCTTCAATGTTGGTGTTGACTAAGCTGAGAAGTCTACCATGTCTTTCACTGAAGAGAGAATTTTCTGGAATTCTGGATGTAAGCTCCTTGAGTTGAAGAGGGATTCTCACAAGGTTAAGTTGAATTGTTTTCCTATGAAGAGTTTCCATGACCTACCAAACAAGAACAAATATGAAGATCCAAACCCTTGAAATGGTTAGCGGATGCATATGATGCTTTATGATGTTCATGATGTATGCACAAACACATGTACAAGCAAGTCACAAAAAACCCTAGTTTCAGGCTTGCATGAGGTTTCATAGGTAAGTACCCTCTTGAGTTTAGTTGGCTCAAAACCTGTCCTATAAATAGTAACCGGGTTCTAAGGATCTCAATATAATTGGATTGTTTTCTATGTTCATTGTTTTGGTTTAGCCACTTAACTAGCGATCAAAATATTCCAAGAAAACAACCCTCAATGAGTGTAGTATCGAGTATCTACCAACTTCGGACTGCACCAAAGCCGGTCATCTCACTACCCCTAATAAAAGGCCAAGATGGTCAAGTAAGGTTCTGGTTCATTAGTGCTTAATGACATCACTCAGCGGCCCCGTGTTCTCTTTGATTGACTCAAAGGCTACCGGTACTCACAAATATGCCGCACTAATATAGCTATTGCTTCAACCGTGTCGGTATACCCCGCACAGTTTCCATAACGTATTGCTATCTATGAATGTTTCCCAAATCCGGGTGGAGGATTTCAAGCCCAAACAAGAGAACCAAAATTTAAAGCAATCAAAACAAACAATTAATCATGCAAAGGGTGATCTAAGCCCTAAGGTTACTCCACTTTTAAATAACAGTCCCCAGCAGACTCGCCAGTTCTGTGATACGGTGGGAGAACTGACTTGGTTTTTGCGTTTTGTGTTCGCAAATGTTTCGGTTTAGCAAGAGTCGCCACCGACTTTTTATTTTATCCTAAGGAAAGGTCAAAAAGCACAGGAAAGACCTTTGAGATGTTTTCTTTGGTTCGGGAAGTAGATTATAGAAAGGGAAGGTATTAGCACCCTTTATATCCATGGTTATCCATGGGCTCTTAGTTACTTGCTTAGATCACTTGCTTTTGCTTTTCAATTGTTTGAAATGGTGCTTTGTGTGTGATTTTGAAAGATGTTTTGAAAAGAGGCCATCGTTATGGCAACCTTTGTAATGATTCTTGTTTGAATGTATACAAAGGTGTTTGTCTTTTTGAAAGGTTTTCAATGTTTTGAAAGTTGTTTTGAAATTGTGTTGTGGAGTGTGTTTTTAAAAAAGCAGCAAGAATGTTTTGCAAGATTTTTGATCAAGTAACTAAGAGTTGTCTACCCTATTTTACTCAAATATCTTTCTTATGTTTTTAACCCTTTTAACAATGTTGTTTCACCATTGTATTTGGTGAACAACCTTGTGTTAGGATGTAAACGGGACAGGTGTGGGTCATTGTATGACCATGATAGCAATGTTGTGAAATGACTTAGCACTTTTCTATAGGGACTAAGATCATTTTGAAAGGCAACTTTGATAGCTTCATCAAGGGACTATGATCTTTTTTCAATTCGTTTGTGCTAAGACATCCCACATGCATAACATTGCCATTTTTATAAGGCAACAAGTGGATGGAACCCTAGGGGTGCAAGTGTGCATTGTGTTTGTTTTTCATGCATTGTTATCTTTGATTTTTGGGTTGTCTAACTGTTGATTTTATCTTGCCATACACAGCTAATTACTAGCATTTGTACAAAGCAATAAAAATGCAGGAAATAAATATCCTACACTATTACAACCATATTGAATTGCATGAGAATATAAAGGCAAAAATAAGGTAAAAGCAAGAAAAATGAGTGTCTTTCGACCCAGGCAAGAGCACCCTTCGATTTGCATTCTGTTGGCCTCCTTCGATTGGGGGCTGGCATCAGTAAGGTCTTGTCCTTTGATTGGGAATTCGCGCCAGTGAGGTCATGGCCTTCGATTGGGAATTCGCACCAGTGAGGTCATGGCCTTCGATTGGGCTTTGGCACCAGTCAGGTCATGTACTTCGTTTGGAGGCTGGCACCAGCATGGAAGTGCCTTTCGTCTGAACCTGGACTTAGTGCAAGTGTGCCTCTGGCTGGGCCTTTCTGCCTTGTTGCCTTTCTTCGATTGGGCCTGGAATCTGTGCAAGATGCAATCTGCCTTTGTCTCCTTCGATTGGGTCTGGAGTCAGTGAGGAAGCCTAGGGCTTCGTTTCATACTCCTGTCTTTTGTTTATTTCGTTTGAAATATTAAATAGCAACATGGCACAAGGCCATGCTATCATTACCTCAGGTCCAGGTTAGTTCTTAGAGCATTTGTAACAAACCAAAGAACAAAACCAAAAGGAGATACAATAAAAACAAACTAAAAGAGTGGAAACGAAAAGGTAACAAACACTATGTATATGTTTGAAACGAAAAGGAAGCTTATTTACATGTCATGCCAGAAATGAAGGGTTTAAGGTTAAGAATGACTTACCTTGCTTGAGGTTGGAACGTGTGTTGGGTCTTTAAGTGATTTCCTTGAATGCTTCTGGATTCGAAGGGAGGAACCAGGAGTTATGTCTTTGATACTAGATAAGTGTGAGGTTCTTCCTACTGGATTCAAAGGGTAACAAGGTATAGGGATGTTTCAGATTATAAGGGGATAAGTGTTTACTCTTTGATTTGATACAGGCAGGTCTGAGTTTTTGTTAGTTTTGATACAGGCTTTCTTGCAGTTGCAGTTGGACTGGCTTTAGGCAGGTTTGTTTGCAGTTGCAGTTGAACTGGCTTGAGTTTTCTGGCTTTGGTAAGGAAGGCAGGTTTTGAGGTTATGCAGGCCTCAAGGCTTGTTGTGCCTTAGGCTTGTATTTGTAACACAGGTTTGATGTTCTGGTGTTAGGTAGGAGGATACAGTTCTGAATTTGTTGTTTGGATTCTGGGTATGTGTTTGATGAGTGTTTAAGTGTTTAAGTGTTTAAGTGTTTAAGTGTTTGAGAATTTTGTGGTGTGTGGGAATTTTTTGAAGATTCGTTCCTCTGGCCAAAAGTCCTCCCCCAGCTTTGCATAAATTCCTCTATTTATAGATGAAAAGAATGGACATGTTTTCAACAGCCAGCCTTGCAAAAATAGTAAAATAATAGGTAACGTGACAGTACATGTGGTGGGCCTGTTGGCAGTTGGGGTGCAGGAGCTGTGACTCATGCTTCTGTCATTGCTTTTGGATCGAAAATAATAAAATAAGGCCCAACTGGAAAGTAAATGTCCACTTGTGCCACAAAAGCAAGATGAATGGTTCAGATGGGTTGCTTCATGCTGAAGGAAAATAGGTGTAAGGCTCAAGATAGACTTTCCTAAAAGGTAGTACTGTGCTATTAAGTGCAAGTGGTCTTAGACAATAAATGGGTACAGACCTAAAAAGGGAAGACACGTGGCCTAGCCTATGGGTCTGGATGTTCAACTTGATCTTTTGAGTCGAATCCTCCATCTTTCTACACCTTTCAACCAGACTGGAACAAAATAGCATTCGTTTTCACCAACTGTGTGTCCTTCGAATGGGCCAACTGTGTGTTCTTCGAATGGCCCTTTTCAGAAGGTTATTAACTTCTGAATCGAAAGAAGCTTTCAGAACATTATTGACTCTTTGAATTGAAGAATACCAGAAGGAGGCCTTTACTTCCTGATTCGAAGGGCATTCCTGGGTCGAAGGACACTGTTTCAAAGGGAAACAAAAACTCAATCGAAACTTGTATGGAGATCATTTCCTTCTGAATCAAAGGGGACCTATTTGAATTCACATTGCCCAGAAGAAACTTGTATCGAAGAAAACATATTGCTAAATCAAAAGCTCATGCTCGAAGGAAGCATATTGCCCAATCGAAGCAGGCCTGCAAGCAGCATATGCCCAATCGAAGCAGGCTTGTAGGCAATGAACTTGTCCAAATTGAAACAGGCTTACAGGCAGCTAAAATAGGTTTTCAAAGCAAGCATACAGGCAACATGCTTGGTGAATCAAAGGGTTTGCCTTGCAGGGGGAACTTATGGCCAGCAAACATGGTTTTCAAGGCAAGCAATGTAGGCAGCAAAAGTCACAAACGAAGCCTGCAACAAGAAGTCACATGCCCATGCGAAAGAGGCACGCTAGCATCCATTTTGAGCAATCGAAGGAGGCCAAGATTCAATCGAAGGATGCTGGTCGAAAGATGCCTAAAGGCCAATCGAAAGAGCTGAAACGAAGAACACTTGTATTTCTCCAATTTTTGTCAAAATAATATTTTTATCTGTTTTTTTTTCATTTTTGACAGTTTCCTTTTAATTTTGGTATTTGGAACATCCAAATGCACTTGTTCAAGCTTGAACCTTGAAAATCCTTGTAAGAAAGGCCTTGAGAATTGAGAGGACAAATTTTGGGGTACGACACTCAGCTTGAGAGCTTCTATAGCTTAACTTCTGATGCTGCTTTGGTTAGAATTTCTGCATTCAAAATAACACAAATTTAGAGTGCATATTTGTTCTTTGTGTTTGTTATCATCAAAACTCTAATTAGGGTTTTAGAATCAAACTATGTTCTAACATTACTTACAACCCTTCTCTAGCTCTACGTCAATTTGGTTATGCTCGAAGAAACGGTCCTCATGATATAATTATCCATAGTATTATATTCGATTACAAGAATGATCCTCAAGGTTACCGTAAAAAGTTTATACGTGCTTGGGGCATGGTGAATAAGATTGATTGCAAGACTTTGGAACAAAAAACTCCATTCTTTGGAGCCCTACCTCAGATGGGTATGATCTCGTGCTCAAAATCTTATAATGCCATATACTGCTATCCTACCAGTAATTATGGAGCATGTTATTAAAGGAGATATTCCTCATACCATTTTTCATCCAGATTTGCCTACTGACCTTGAAGAGTTACAGAAGTCTTGGATTCAATTGAAAGAAGAAAGGGACACCTTTGAGACTCAACTCTATGCTAGTGAGAAGAAAGTGTTGGAGCTAACAAAACGACTTCACGAAGAGCAGAGCCTTAATGCATATTTCAACACAAAGAGTAAGCGTCCATGGGAGACTTGAGTCTTAGGTCTTATGAGTTCATAATTTGTTTCCTTGTAACCCTTTTTGTTTTCATTGTAAGCCTAAAAGGCAGTTATAATTTGAACTTACTAATAAGAGTCTTTGTTTCTGTTCCTTTTGATTAACAGATTTAAATCCCACGAGGTCCTTGAAAACATTGCATATGCATCTATATGCCATACATATCATTGCATAATAGGTTTCCGAGACATGTTTCTCATCTTCTTGCTGTTTATTTCAGCAAAAATGGCTCTCGAACAGATAGTTAAAGATCTCTAGGCTCATAATGCTCAGTTCCAAGAGATGTTCCTAAGCTTAGCCACGGGTCAAGAAGAACTGAAGGTGCTCATCGCCAACGAGAAGAAGAAGAAAACAAAGAAACCAATTGGCATCCTTAACATGCATAGGAAGTTCAGAAGTCCAGTCAAACGAGCTTAAGATCTTGATATCCCATTGAACGAAGATGAAGAACGAGATGAAGATGGTGAGAGTGTTAAAACTGAAAAAGAAATCACGGTTTTGACAAATGTTCTGATGAAGAGGAAGAGGATTATTTGGTTGAACAATATCCCCCTTCTAGCGAGAAGTATAAGCTATTAGAAGAACGTATGAAAGCTATGCAGATCCGGACGGTGCCTGGCTTGAACTTTTAAGAATTTGGTTTAGTCTCAAGATTCGTCATTTCTCCTAAGTTCAAAACTCCTACCTTTGCTATGTATGATGGCGTTTCTTTCCCGAAGCTGCATTTGAGATCATATATTCAGAAAATTCAACCATACACTGTTGAAAAGAAATCGTGGTTGTGTTTCTTTCAAGAAAATCTATCTGGAACACAGTTGGAATGGTATTATTAACTCGAAGGTACCAATATTCATACCTGGGAAGATTTGGCTGCAGCTTTCTATAGACAGTATTAATATAATTCTGATTTGGCACCAAATTGCATGTAACTACATAGTATGTCCAAGGGTTATAAGGAAGACTTTAAAGAGTACACACATAAATGAAAAGATCTTGCAAAAAGAGTTCAACCTCCTTTGGCTAATAGGGAATTGGTTGACATGTTCATGAGTATGCTAACAGGTCCTTTCTATAATCACCTACTTGGAAGTTCTTCAGTTGGTTTCCCTGAACTAATATTGATAGGGGAACATGTTGAGAATGGAATCAGAAGTGGTAAAATTCAGTTGGCTACATCTTCAGATGCTGCGAAGAAGTCCTACAATGGTAAGAAAGAATTCAATGTTGTGTTTGGAAAGAAGGGTCGTAGTAAGAGTTAGCACAACCAATCTGTGGGGGCAATTCTGATCTCTAAACATGCGCTAGTACAACAATAACAATAACAACTGAATAATCAGTGTAGGAATGTCGCACCCAGAAGACAATTTGCCAAAATCAACATGTCATTATCTCAAGCCTTGTAACACATGTTGAAGATGGAGCTGATTACATTGAAAGAACCACCTTAGAACCCCAATACTTCCTCTCCCTGTTACAATCCCAATGCAAGGTGCGCATATCACTCCAACAGTCCTGGACATGAGACTAACAGTTGTTGGGCGTTGAAAAATAAGATTCAAGACTTGATTGAACCTAAAGTATTTGGTTTTGAAAGAGTTTAATATATTGATAGCGACAAAGACTCGACGGCCAATAATGGACGTTTCTAGCTCATTGGATTTTCATTCTCTTGTTTGTTCAAACACTTATCTTTATGTTAAACTTTGGTTTTTCCCATTAATGCATTGCATATGTTTGTCTTGAATTAATCCATTCGTTATCACTGTATTTAAACTATGTTCTTACTTCTTTTTATGATATTCAAATCTCATTAAAGTTGTAAGCCTTTAGATGGAGGATGACGAAAATGATACCATAATCTCATTTAATATGCTTTTAAACAGACCTTATTGATGATGTACATGCGTTGCTTCAATTCCTAAACCGTGGATATATAGGGAATTTAATCCCTAGTCAACCCCTTTGAGCCTAAGAAGTAGGAGTTTTCTTTTTTGTGCAAATTGAAACCCTTAAACATAACCTCGGGCAGGGTAGTTTCTCATTCATATCAATTGTGCATTCACAAGATTTACCTTCGTACACGATGATTAGTGTCGAAGATATTCTTCTAAATAAAAAACCGATGATGGTTCCCCGTACTCATTGAGTCACGCAGTTATTATCTTTCAAAAGAAAAACTCACTAAGTCAAAACCTATGAAGGAGACTTAGGAAAAAAAACTGGGTCGCTACAAATCCTCAACAAAATAAAGATGTTACAAGAAAAATGACTACCTTCCCAAATAAACTTCGAGTTTCTGAACCATCACCGCAGTATCATTTCTATAATTCCAAACTCTATTGGAACCTAAATGCATAGCTAACTAAGTATATGAGTAAAGAACATCATGGAGAACGGGTCGGGTAGAAATAAACTTTGAGCCTTTAACCTTTGTTTCATAAACCGTGAACCAGGCCACATTAAAACCCTTAAAAGTCCTAACTGAAGCATGGGTTAGTTTGAAAGTATATTGTTATAAAAATTTATCCTAACTCCTGTAAGGCTTACTATAAATCCTGAGTTGATATCACATTCTTACAAATTTTGTTTTACTAAAAAATGAATTTTTGAACTTCAAGACAGACATAAGCTTTGCATTTTAATACCACTGTTTGCATATGAGTAAGTGTTTAACAGCAGAGAAATTCACATGACGAATATTCAATGAATGAAAATCCTCCCAATGGACATCATTACTTCAGATGATGTGTCAAAGAGAAAGACACTTCTAGTAATATGACTTTAATGGAACCAATTGGTTATAAACCAAGTGGCATGATATGTTATTGTCCAACTCATTTGTGGAAGTCAAGTCAAGATTCAAAGAATCTCTCAAAAGTGTTGAATAACCAGGGGTAAATCTCCATCTGAATCACTTGAGCCATGTTACATTGATCATGAATTTTAGCATAATCCACTATGAAAATTGAATCGTCGGTATCACCAAATTGATTGTTTATTTCAGTAGTATCATATGGTGTCATTCTACCGTGACAGTTCTTAGAAAAATACTTAGGAAGGTTAAGACTATCAGAAAGTTTGCAATTAAAGGTTGATCAATAACTTCAAGCATCTGGTACATTAGACTAATCACAGGGGCAAATGGACTCCCGCATATGAAGGGCCACATATGATCAAGAAAATATTTTCTAGCGGTGCTACAACACTTACTACCATGGACAGTGAAAATCCTTCGCACCCTGTGAACGCGAACATAGTCAAAAATACTACGCATGAAAAAGATACTCACTAGGTTGATTGGCCTAGGAAAAAATAAGGGAATCACGGAAAACTAAAAGAGTTCGGGAAAAATTAGGGATATATAAATAAAATTATACACTCAGCAAGTCGAAAACCTGAAAAGGGGGCTTGGGCAAAAAAGGGTATCCCGGAGCACTGAAAATTTGAAAAGGTGATTCAGGAAAAAGTTAAAGATTAAAGCGTACGACTGTGTCCCATTATGAATAGAAGATTTATCACTCTGATCAGCATTTACTAAAGACTCTAGGAGTTGGTATAATGTTCAAGTTATCCATAAATACCCATAGAGGAATATCCATGGAACTATCTCTACGGAGTTATCTTCACAAGCTCATCCCCAACATAGATATATTCCCCATCAAGTCTAATATACCCTCAGATAGAAATTAGGGCATCTTCCAACAGTTCACCTCCATATCCCTGATGGATAGCTTGACATGATCATCTTCCCCAATAGGTTCCCTAGGAGATAAGGAAGTTGGATCATTTCCCTAGCATACGGTGGAAACTTCCTCAGCGCAGCCTATGAAATTCCAATCCCCATCAGAGATTATTTCCTCAATGCAGTCTACATGATTTAATTCCCCAACGGGGTTTATTTCTCCAATATTACAAATTCTCCGACAGAATTCTCTTCTCCAGCGAGATATCATTCAATGTTGTCCTCCCCGTAAGAGCTTATACCCATATCAGAAACCTAGTCAAATAGCGCATTAGAGGAATATACATCTCTTTTATCCCCAATTTTGGTACATAAGAATCAAATACTTCAATAAAAAGAACGACGAATGGTCGGCTCTCCTTAAATGCTTCTATTCCCAAGCAGAAGTCGAACATCCCTAGCAGAGTGTCCTCAAACAGAAAGAGAGAATGTCCAGTAAAGTCATTCTAAACAAAATTGAAGAATTACTTTCTTCATCCCCAGCAACGATCATGCATTTATTTTCCCCAACTAGGCTTTGTTACAAGAAGCTACGGATACACTCCAACGGCATATTGCATCCATACATCATTTACAAAATATCATAACATATGCATGCAAATGGCATATATAACATTCTCATTTATTTTTGAGAACATCACTACAAAATAAATTTCATGCATCATGAAATTGCATAAAACTAACTTTGTTTTTAGTTTAAGTTCGCAAATAGACAAATATGATCAAAGATTTATAGACAGGTCATAGATCAATTCCCGAAACAGGATGGGGCGACTATCTACATGATCAGATGATATCCTTCAAAAATTTATTCTGACGAGCATTTCCTTCAGAGAAATTTATTCTGACGAACATTTCCTTCAGATACTAATTCTGACGAGAATTTCCTTCATATATTCATTCTGAAAAGCATTTCCCTCAGAGACTAATTATGACGAGCATTTCCTTCAGAGATTCATTTTGAAAAGCATTTCCCTCAGATAAAATCGGATAGATTCATTCTAAAAAGCATCAGTCAGATAAAACCATACAAAGGTTCATTCTAACATTCTTTTAGATATAGTCGGGAATAGATTCATTCTAATACATTTTTTGGATACAATCTGGCATAGATTCATTCTAATACTCTTCTTGATACAGTCGGGCATAGAGTCATTCCAATACATTTTTCAGATATAGTCGAGCGAAGAATTATTTTGATCCACTTCTGGATACAGTCAAACATAGACTCATTCAAATACATTGTTCATATATAGTCAGGCAAAGACTCATTTTGTTCCACTTCTGGATACAGTCGGGCGTAGACTCATTTTAATACATTTTTTAGATACAGTCGGGAGAACACTCATTCTGATCCACTCCTGGATAGAGTCGAGCGTAGACTCATTCCAATACATTGTTCAGATACAGTTGGGCGAAGACTCATTCTGATCCACTTCTAGATATAGTCGGGCGTAGACTTATTTCAATACACTTTTCAGATACAGTTGGGTGAAGACTCATTCTTATCCTCTTAAAGATATAGTCAAGACATAGACTCATTCTAGTACACCATTCAGATACAATCGAGACATAAGATTCACTCTGACACTCCCTAGCACGTCTTCTAGATACAGCTTGACACAAGCTCATTCTAGTATACTTTTTCATATACAATCAGGCATAGACTCATTTTGATACTCCTATCCACATTTACTTCAGATGGCATCTATAAGCCCATCTCCTACAACACTCGATCACCTCTCCAAATGGCATCTTTAAGACTGTTCAAGCAGAAAAATCAACCAACAACGTTACTTCGTACACATGTTAGTGCAAATTTATGGGCACTTAAGTGTTCAATCCTCTTCCACCTTCATATCAAGAATGGTGAGCATGCCAATCTAACTCTTCAGGTTTAAGAAGATTAAACAGGGGCAGTTGTTGTACCTCAAAATTTTCCCTACCATTTTTAAGACAAGTTAATTCAAGACACATCCTCATGCTCATGAAGGTCTTAATGGCTCAAGACTACTCAAGGGTTGACCAGAAAAACCTCCATCCTAAGCAATTATCCTACAACTAGGGTTTTGCTTATCTCAAAGGAAATTGAGTTTCTAATGCCTCAAATGGACTTCAAGGTTTGTCATATGTATCAAAGTACCCTCATGCAAAATTTCAAGCCTTACATCACAAGTTTGCTCATTTAATTAGTCAGATGATTGAAAATTAGTTGTATTAAACAAAAAGTTAACTTTGACCAATTGATAGTTAAATCTCAAGATTTTTGGTCAACATCAATATTTTAAGGTCACATTCATCATTTTATCAAGGGTTGATCATGATTCATCAAGAAAACTCAAGATTCATCAAAAGTCAAAAGTTACTAAATTAGGGTTTTCTTATAGAGAAGTCAACTGAACTTTGACCAAGCATAACTTTCACATACTACATCAGAAATTCCCCAACCAAAGCATATCTAGAAGGAAATTCAATTCTCTACAACTTTGTCTCCTTGAGATCAAGGCCAAAAATGCTTCATTTGAGAGGTATGAGCCAAAACTTTACAGGTCATTTTAAAAGTCAACAAAAAGACATCTTTTGTCAAAGCAATTTACATCAAGTTAAAGACTTCAAATGAAAAATGGCCAACAAGGAAGTTGTAGGAGACATCTTGAGGTTTCCAAAAAGTCCCAGATCATCTTCATGTGACAAAAATTGAGAGAGTCATGATTGGTGCAAGTTGAGCAATTTTGAGAAAATGCATAAAGTCCACTCTGACCAAAGTTAAATTTTTGGGTTAATGGGCCTAAGTTTTTAGGTTCAAACGTGTTCATAACCTTATAAAGGACCCCTAAATTCATTCACATTTTTTTATGATTTTTATTTCTTTTATTTGGATTTTATGCATTTAAATGCAAATTAAATCAAATAAACATATGAGAGGGTTGTACTTAGGCATGTGGACTTTTGTTTTAATTAAATTGGAGGCCCAAAAAGCTCATGACAACTTTCAAAAACCGTGTGAGGATGACTCACACAAGATTGAGCTAAAAAAAGAAACTTTTCATGCAAATTCCGAATAAAATATTACACTATGAATTATAAAGATTTTGTCCACTTTTGTTGACCTAATTCTTCTCCTATAAATACACAATACCTTCAGCCATTCAAACATGCATGCTACATCATAGAAGCAACCCTAAAATCTTCAAATTTTATAGAAACTAGGGAAAACTCAAACCCTCATGTGCAGCCTTTATCAATCAATTCTAAGCATTCTATCACACTCATGAGGTTCCCAGGAAGTCATACCAATCATCACTCAAGCTTTAAACACACCAGAATATCACATCTCAACTGCACTGGTTTGGTAACCTTCTTTAATTTCAAACTTTAATATACGCATTGTTGAATGGTTTGCTGCATACATTCATGTTCATATTGATGTTTGGAACAGTTTTGACGCTTTATTGGTGAGGTTTGACACAGTAATGGAGATCTTCCACTGTTAGGGCCGTTTGAAATATTTTCCTCGAACCTCACTCTACAAGCATTATCAGGTCAACCCAATGCTACAATTGGATTCACAAGGGTCAAATTAGGGCGATAGGGTTCTTCTTGTATCTCGATTTTACGTGATTTGCAAGTTTGATGTTGAAGCTCACCAGAGAAGATTATCGGAGCTAGGGTTTAACACTTTTCTGATCCAGCTGTTTTATTATATAATGTTTTATTTGTGTTTGAATAACCCAAAACCAGCGTAGCTCAGATGGTTGGAGACGGAGACCTGTGACATGAGAGGCGTGGGTTCGATCCCTATATTTTGCAAATGTTTTTTTTTAACTTTTTTAGGTTTCAACGCAAGATTATTACAAATGGGTTCGTTCCTATTCCATGTCACAAACAACACTATGGCGCTATGGATAGAAGGGCATACCTGTGAGGCTTAGGGCATGGGTTCAACTTCAACCTCATACATTTGTTTTTTCTTATTTTACTAACCCTGGTTTTTATTCTATTTTCTTAATTAATCTATTTTCTAATTAACCATTAACAAACCTTCAACTTTTTTTAAAACCATAACAAATTAGGATTAGGGATTTTTAGTTAGTAATTAAATTTTTGACATATTTTTATTTATTAATTAATTAAGTTAATTAGCCTTTTCTTAATATTAAAATTAATTAGAATTAGGTTTTAATTACTATTTATTAACACCTAAATTAATTTCTAAAAATATAAAAAACATTAACATTTAGATCTTAGGTCTTTAAAATATTTTTGGCAAAATACCCTTTTTGGTCCTTTAAGTTTACCCTAAGGTCCATTTTGGTCCTTTATCTAAAAAAAGTGTCAAACTGGTCCTATAATTCTTTCAAAAGGACCATAGGAGTCCTTTCCGTCCATTTTGGTCCTTTTTGGTTCAGCCTATCCTTCTTCATTTCAATTTGTAACTCCATTATCTTATGTTTCAGCCCATCCTTCCTTTCCTTTAGATGATATATCTCCATCTTTGCTCCATCAAGCTCATTTTGCAGCTTCTCCAATGAACCAAAAAGGACTAAAATGGACGGAAAGGACTCCTATGGTCCTTTTGAAAGAATTATAGGACCAGTTTGACACTTTTTTTAGATAAAGGACCAAAATGGACCTTGGGGTAAACTTAAAGGACTAAAAAGGGTATTTTGCCAATATTTTTCTAACACTTTCATTCATCTTTTGCCAGTTAAGTGTACAGGATCGCACTATCAATGTATAATTGTAGATTTATTTTCTCGCATCTTTATCCTATTATGTATCTACTCTGAGGATGTAATAGCGTAGATTTACTTTCCCACAATTTTCTATACTTATGTATCTCTCCCATAGCCATGAATAGCGTAGGAACTTTACATTCCGCACTTTAATTTCTGTACATATTTTACTGTTAGTAAAATAGAGTTTGTATGGAAAGACTACTAAAAGCCATATATATAACCCTAATTTTCAATATTAAATAACAGAAACTAATACACCCTTCACACTTGCACCTCTAGGGTAACCTTTCTTTGTTGTCTAACGAAGCTATTGGTCATGTCCCTCGAAAGTAGGGATACTTTAGAAAAAGACTTTCGAACAAATCATCATGGTCCCTTTCAAATAAAGATCATAATCCCTCGATGACCCTTCGAGTTGCCTACAAAATGATCTAGTCCCTTCGATGACCCTACGAACAAAATAATGATAATCCCTTCAATAGAATTACTAAAGTATCCTTACATATTTCCTTCGATGACCATACGATGATCCTACGCATGTCCCTTCACATCCAATAGATAGGATTACCTACCAATTAATGGCATGGATAATACTATCTCCAAAGGAGAAGGAAAATAATAAGAAAGACTATACTTAGTGGGTAGGACTCTTGAATGCTTGCTCACAAACAAAACATTTTCCACACTACACTCTTAAATAAGATATTTTCAAAAAAACCACTTTGTATACATTCTTACAAAGTTATCCTTACATTGGCAATTCAAAATATTTTCAAACAAATCACACACACACAAAGCAAGTTAAAAGTGAGCTAAGCAATTAAGAGTCCGTAGATAACTACGGATGAAAAGGGTTCTAACACCTTCTCTTTTCATAACTTACCCCCCGAACTCAAAATCTATCAAATGTATTTTCTGTTATTTTCACCTTTCCTAAATATTGGAAAAAATAAAAGTCGGTGGCGACTCTTGCTAACCGCAACATTTGCGATAAAATAAAAAAATCCTATCCTCCCACCTTATTACAAGTTCCAATCATAAAATTGAAGCATATGCATACATGGCTTAAAATGCATTAGTTCGAAATCTTCTCAGGGCCTATGCATCAATTCAAAAGAATAGTGATCTCCAAAAAATCTTCATTCATGGCCGTCATGTCTTAAGGCGCCCTTTACATTTCCCTTGTTGCATCATTACAACACGTTCACATTCGAATTAGGTTCAGAGGTTACCATGGAGACCATCGCGCTAGCTGAAGTCTGCAGCCAGATACGGTTCAAAGAACACGAGAGCACTTGTTGTTACCTGCTTACATTTGCACTATGTTTCAACAAAATCCTTCAAACCTACATCATAAATCAGACTGGAAAAACAAAATCAATCCAACCAAAGTTGCACTACATAAACCTACTACTATTAAATCAAGAGAGTGATCATGATTGTAATAAATAAACATATCAGATATAGCTCAACATTAGTCCCATAACAGAAACAACAGAAGAAAAGTATTAAGTAAGGGATCTAATCAAAGCTCATAAAATTTCATAGGAACTTTTTAATTGAGTGAATCTCCACCCTACATCAATAACAGCCAGTTCAAGATAAAAACAAAACAATTACAACAAAATTTTACATATAGCTAACTAACTTCAATAACCACTTCTAACAATCAAACTGAATCAAAAATCTTTTAACTAACCTTCAAATTTCATAACATAATCTTTCAAGCTCTCAATCTCACCCTCTATTTCATAACAGAAAATCAAAACCAAAGGCTCAGATTTATTCAGCTCTAACTAACTTCTATTCTAATTTTTTCATAATAACTAACTTTTCTCGATCTAACATAATTTCTAACTAATTTCACAAAGCTTCACTAGACAACTAATATAAGTATATAACCATTTTCTAACAGATCTTAACTTCTAACTAATCTCAATCCACATTCAATTCTTTCCATCCACTTTATAAGAAACTCACATAAGCCAATGTCCAGGATTCAATTCATCTTTTAACTAAAATTCTTAGATTTAATATAATAAAAAAACCAGAAGCTCACCTTGAAACGATTCATTCTTCATCCCTCTGGAGAATCACCATCAAACTCTTCACTCTGATCTTAATCCTTTTCTCTACAAAGATTTATTCAGCAAAAAACTCCATCTCTCCCGATATTATTCTCAACCTTAATCAGCACCATTCTTATCCATCATCTCTTACTTCAGGCATATCAACAACCTTGGCTTCATGCAACAATAATTCCATCACTTTAATCTTCAACCGCAAGAACTGCATACATCAACCTTCAACTGCATCAAGCTTCTTCAATCTCAGATTCAGAATTGACAGTAATGACTTCAATACGTAGCAACCAAGACTCTGCACATCGACAATAATGCAATAATCATCAAAAAAATGCAAATGAAGGGAATCAATTATAAGAATTTATTATAAGAAACAAGTAGAAGAGGAAAGAGTGAAGAAACAAAATTGGGATCTGCAAAAGCGAAGAACTGAAAAGCTTACATGTTCGAGATTTCTCATATTTGTCTTCATTGAAGAACCACCAGAGTTCTCTGGTAGGTAAGCTTCAAATTCCTTTATCACTTTTGCATTTTCGTCTTTAAACCACACCATTCATGCAAGGTGAACCTGGCAATGGTGTACTGTGGGACGATTCCACGTTCCTCTAGGTATTTAGAAAAAAGTTCTCGGATGTTGTTCACCTGAACCTTCTTATCTGTCATAATATTCACCACCACAGTCATATTTAACATTCTTAATTCTTTTTTTGAGTTGATTCTCAACTTCAGCATTAAATTATTTGAACACATCCAATGATTGAGGCTATTCATGTATAAAAAATTCGTATGCATATCTAGAATAATCATCTATGAATTATATAAAATATTGCTGACCATTCCAAGAAGGTGTTAGAAATGGTCTACAAGTGTTCGTATGTGTCAATTCTAAGATATTGGTAGTTCTATATGCACCAAATTTCTTTCTTTTGGTTTGTTTACCTTTAGAACAATCAACAAAAACATCAAAGTTTGTGAAGTCAATGGAATCCAAAATTCCATCTGCCACTAGTAGCCCAACTGTATATTTAGAGATGTGACCTAGGCGCTTGTGCCATAATGTTCATGAATTATTATTATCAAGTTTATGATTAGTATCACATGATTCCACATATAAGGATTCACTAAAGTTAGCTACCGTGTCAAGAAATTATATATTATCATGACCCATAAGTGAACTAGTTCCAACAATATCTGAATTAAACGACAACTTGAATACATTGTTTCCAAATGAACATAAATAACCTGATTTGTCCAAATGAGAAACTGAAATTAAATTCCATCTAAATGACGGCACCACAAAAGTTTCTTTCAAATATAAATAAAATAAAGTACACAATTGATGCATTCCCAAGTGAACGGAAATATCGAAGTAATATAAAAGATTGTTGAACCCACAGAAACCAATGTCAACCTAATGTAATCTATCGTCACTTTGTAAAGCTAAGGCTATGAATATTGGATTAAAGGGAAACTAAGACTAGAATAAAGACTAAAATAAGATTAAGGAAATATATAAGAAAAGAGAGGCCAAAATGTGTATTTTGTGTACCTCAAGAAATTTGTAACTCATTGGTGATAATTTACGGTTAAATTATATTCAATAGAAAATACCAGTTTAAAGACTATATCTCACACTCCCGCGCTATTGAACAAAGCCACACTCCCTAACCACGGGATTTTGCTCTCGCTCGCCCGTTTTATACAGAAAGCATATTATGAAAATTGATAAGATCCTAAATGATTCCTAAAGTACTCTCACTGTTCTTAGGATCGATGCCCAATTTTCACTATCCAGTTTCTTCCTCACACTCTCGCGCTATCGACTTGAACCTTAGATTTTTCTTCACTCTCGTGTCAAAACAATGTTAACTAACCTCTCACTCTAATGAAAAGTATTTAAATTAAACTTGGAAACAAAATACAAAATATAATTTATGAAAAACTTACGCCAATTTCATTACCGAGTCTCGTCGGAAACGACGCTTCTCACATCCCGGACTCAAGAAGATTTAGCTAGACATACTATTGATTGAAAACGAATTAAACATAACGATTGCAATTAAGAACATCGCAATAATTAAATTAAAAATTGAAGAAGGGAAAAACACAAGAAGGGGGGTTGAATTGGGATCACAAAATACAATGGAAAGAACACTTTGATTTTTATCCTGGTTCGTTTAAACTCAAACTACTCCAGTCCACCCGCAAAGGTGATTTCGCCTCTCTCCAATGAGGTCTTAATCCACTAATAAATCTTGATTACAAAACTACTTTGACAATTGTCAAAGTCTTCTTGAGTCTAAAACCACAACCCGGTTTTCTCAACTAAATGTCTAAACAATAATTGAATAAATGTGTACAATAATATTTCTAATAAAACAATATCATTAATAGTGATGTTTTACACAGATTAAATATGAATGTTTAAGGAGGAAAGCTGATTGTTGTGTTAATGTACTTTCACGTGGATTATTCTTGTTGTGCGCAGTAGTTCATCACTTGAAATCTTCTATGAGTTTGCTTTATACAGGCCATGCAACAGAGACATAAGAAGATGCTTTTGGTATGTTCATAACATGAGTTAATAAACTTTCCAAACCAGGAGATCCTTGTCTGTTTGTAGTCGTTACTTTTGATATTACATTGTAAATTGTAACGTATCGAAACTTCTCACATCAGAGGATGAATGTTACCGTTGAGAGTCCCTTATTGCTTGTATCAGAACTTTTACTGATCAGAGTATCAGAGATCTTGTTTTACAGTGATGGTGCATTCAGAAGCTGTAACAAAACTTTTTCATATAAGTGTGTCACACAAATTTTCTTCTAAGAAGGATGCATATGATTCTATCAAGGTACTCTCATCTTTTGTGCTTGAATAATCAGAACTTCTAGTGATGTTCTGGCATATCGTCTATGTTCCTTACATCAGAACATATTTTTCACATCAGAACTTCCTGCATGTAAAGATACTTTTATTAGCCGGCATATTTGTTCTTTATATATATCATGTGTTTGTTTTTATCAAAACTCTTGCAGGGATGTATAACCAAATTCTATTCTAACAATCTCCCCCTTTTTGATGATGACAAAAACTTGTATATTATGATGGAGTATAAAGAACAAAGAATAAAAACTCCCCCTGATTAGAATACTCAAATAACGAGCAAATAAAATACTTCCCTGAAGATCTTCTGATAATTCAGATTTGCTTCTGATATGAGTCAAAATATCACTGATTCTCCCCCTTTTTGTCAATAATCAAAAAGTAAGAAGTTGCTTGAGAAGGTGTGACAATTTTCTTCTGGATTCAACTGAGATTCCTTAGAGAGCTTCTGATGTTGTATTCTCATTCCCGTTCACAATAGTTTCATAACCAATAACTTTTTGTTCTTGATTGCCTCTGAAGCTTTCGAATCCTTTAAATTCCAGGCTTTGTAACATATGCTTTCTTCCCTCCATGTGTAGAGAGCATCCAGAATCCAGGTGTTAGGACTGGTGTTTCAACCTTGTTGTTAAAAATATATGCAACATAGATGATTTTGTCTTTTGGTACCCATATCTTTTTGGGTCCATGACTGTTACCGTTTCCAAAATTCTGTTTGAATTTTGGTTTAGTAGAAAATGCTTTACTGGTATATTTTATATCATGTATTTGTCCAGTAGTGAAGTGAGCATAAAGAGGAGTTCATTGATTAACCAGATCCTTAAATTTCTCAGGTTGGGATACTTTACCTTTGTATCCTACACCTTTTCTGCCATTTCTGCTAACTTCATAGATCATTGAATTCATCTTGCTTCTATCAAGTTTTAAAAATTTTCCTTTCAACTCAGAGTTTTCTAGTCTCAAATTCTTAGTTTCTTCAGAGTCAGAAACTAGATCCTTTTTCATGTTCTTGCTTATGACAATAAGCTTCTGATACCTTTCTAGAATTTATGACATACTCTCCACTAATTGAGATCTAGAAAAGTTAGAAAATACCTCTTCTGACTCTGAGTCTGATTCTGATTCTGATTCTGAGGATTCAGAGACATCTGATAAGTTGTCCGTTTGAGCTATATTGGCTCGTTCATCTTCTGATTATGTTCCATCTTCATAAGATTCAGAGTCATCGCATGTTGCCATAAGACTTTTCTGCTTCTCCTTAACTAACTTCCTTTTAGTTTTCTCCTTCTAAAGCCTTGGACAGTCACTTTTATATTGACCTTGTTTATTGCATTCATAACAGGTAATGTTTCTGTTACTAGATTTTCTGTATCTAAAAGATTATTCAGAGTCATTTCCTATTATTCTTGAGTTTTTGAATTTCCTCTGCCTGTGCTTCCATAACTGATTGATTCTTTTGGATAGAAGGAACAATTCGTCTTCTACTGACGAGGATTCTCCAGAGTTTTCTACTTCTTCTTTTGCCTAAAAAAATTTTGTTTCATATTTAATAGATTTCAGGGAGAGAGACTTACCTTGCTTCTGGGGCTCATCATCTTCTAACTCTATCTCATGGCTTCTGAGAGAGAGTTGATAAGTTCTTATAGAGATATTTTGTTCAGATCTTTAGCCAGTTTGAGAGCAGTGACCATGGGTCTCCATTGCTTTGGTAATCTTCTGATGATCTTCTTTACATGATCAGCAGTTGAGTACCCTTTGTCTAAAACTTTCAGCCCAATAACCCGAGTTTGGAATCTTGAGAACATTGCTTCAATCGTTTCATCTTCTTTCATTTTGAAGACTACATACTTCTGAATGAGCGCAAGGGCTTTGGTTTCTTCTACTTGTGTGTTGCCTTCATGCATCATTCTCGGAGAATCAAACATGTGCTTTGTTGTCTCTCTGTTTGTGATCTTCTCATACTCTGAATATGAGATGGCACTCAGGAGAATAGTTCTGGCCTTGTGATGATTTCTGAAATCCCTCTTTTGATGATTTGTCATCCTTTTTCTGTCAATCTTCTGACCTCTTTCATCAACAGGATGTATGTATCCATCAGTGACCATATCCCATAGGTCAGTGTCATAGGCTAGGAAGAAACTTCGGATCATATTATTCCAGTAGTCAAAGTTTTCACTGTCAAATATTATAGGGTTGTTGCTGATGTTCTGACTTGGTCCCATCATAGTGTTTTTCCTCCTTGGATCTTTTTTTGACACGGTTAAGTGTTTGCACACAGATCCAGGTGCTCTAATACTAATTGAAGAAGGGAAAAACACAAGAATGGGGGTTGAATTGGGATCACAAAATACAATGGAAAGAACACTTTGATTTTTATCATGATTCGTTTGAACTCAAACTACTCCAGTCCACCTTCCAAGGTGATTTCGCCACTTTCCAACGAGGTCTTAATCCACTAATCAATCTTGATTACAAAACTACTTTGACAAATGTCAAAGTCTTCTTGAGTCCAAAGCCACAACCCTATTTTCTCAAGGAAATGTCAAAACAGTAATCGAATAAATGTGTAGAATAATGTTTCTAATAAAACAGAATCACTAATAGTGATTATTTAGATAGTTTAAATATGAAAGTTTGAAGATGAAAGTTGATTGTTGTGTTACTGTACTTTCATGTGGATTCTTATTTTTGTGCACAGTAGTTCATCACTTGAAATCTTCTATGTGTTTGCTTTATATAGGCCATGCAACAGAGACATAAGAAGATGCTTTTGGTATGTTCATACCACGAGTTAATGAACTTTCTAAACCAGGAGATCCTTTTCCATTTATAGCCGTTACTTTTGATATTGCATTGCTAAATTGTAACGCTTCAGAACTTCTTACATAAAAGGATGAATGTTACCGTTGAGAGTCCCTTAATGCTTGTATTAGAACTTTTACAGATCAGAGCATTATAGATCTTGTTTTATAGCACTGGTGCATTCAGAAGTTGTAATAGAACTTCTTCATATAAGCGTGTCACACAGATTTGCTTCTAATAAGGATGCATCTGATTATATCAAGGTACTCTCATCTTCTGTGTTTGCATTATCAGAACTTCTAGTGATGTTCTGGCATATTGTTTATGCTCCTTACTTAAGAACATCTGTTTCACATCAGAACTTCCTTGCATATAAAGATACTTTTATTAGCAATCATATTTGTTCTTTATATATATCATGTGTTTGTTATCATCAAAACTCTTGCAGGGATATAGAACCAAATTATGTTCTAACAAAAATAACGGTAATAATAAAGCGATAAAAGAAAACTTGTAAAAGTTGAAATAAAAGAAACTGGAATTAACTTAAACTGTGGAGGCGAGATTTCTAATCCAAGCAAGTTACACAGACTATAGGCCTAAACACTAATGGTGGAGTAGTTCATCGATGTGGGAAACTACTCCTTTTGCAATTGTGATTTCTGCCTAAAACTACTAACAGCGCTTCCACGCACAAACATTGATGCCTCGGAATATGACCTTGAGGTCCTATATATAGAGACAAATAGCCCAGAAAATGCTCTAGGTGATGTCATCTAGTGGAAGGAAATCAAAATGTAAATAACTGCCTAAAACTGCAAAATTGTTACAACGATTGTCTACAAGGCAATGGCGAACGCCATTACGGCAATGGGGAACACCATTTCCTCCTTCATTAAATGACATGGCACTACTAAGGGAAGGAGAATTCCATCTACCTATGGCGAACTCCATATCTACAGAATAATCTATTTCTTGCTCTTTTATTTCTCTTTTGCTTCCTTTTCAATATTCTCGCATAGTTGTTCCATAATTTATTTATATCTGAAATACAAACAAAATAAGACATAAAAGTAATAAAACATAACAAAAAGATACTAAATAGCACGTGAATCGGGTCTAAAATACGATACATTTACGTGTTATCAACACCCCCATACTTAAACAATTACTTGTCCTCAAGGAATCAGACAACACGGTAAAAGAGAGAGAATTAAGCGCGATTCGAAACAAGGGAACAATACGACTTCTAATAATACGTGGCTGCTAGGCTAATGTTAGATTGACGGGTACTAAATATTCAATACCAAGGATACCATAATGACACAATGTTCAAAAACTCTCTCTTTATGTAAGATAATTCGAAACATGCCATTATAACCCAACCTATACCTTTTGCTTTCTTTCACTCTTTTTCATTCAAGTGAAATCACATTAAACTCATTGTCAATACACACACATAGTAAGAAAACATGTTAGTGATTATGATCTTTATTATCACGGGGTTCTGGTATCTTAAGAGGTGCAACCCTTTTTACCCAACTGTAGTCACGAGGGATCGGATTTTAATCCTCCCTACCAAGTCCAACACCATAGACCAATGAACCGACTAACAATTATTGTTACGATTGTGATTTGATTGGTTCAACAAACATTGGGCTAAATAACTGGGTGAGGGTCACCTATCTTAGCAGGTGCATTCCCTGTTTTTCAATTAATACAAACATTTATCAAATTAATTAGTGATCATTCAATTATTTTCATCAGCTTCCTTACATAGTGTGTGCTTAAAAAGGTGTTGACTGCTAATACAAACTACTTAAAAGTTACTTTAAAAAATTGAGCTTAAGATCTCGGCATAATGGGTACCCAAATTGATATCGCATAATGAGGGGGTTTAGTGTGTCATAAAGGTATTGATGTTATTAAGACTTTCCCAAGTCACTCTAACACGGACTAAAGTGTGACATCGTATATACTAATAGAGTGTGTGCCATGCATCAAAAAGAAAATTTTTGTTGGATGCTAAAATTTTAAAATTTTGGGGAAATTCAATAATAACTGAAAAACTGGAATACACACTCGACAACACTTGCAATGACTCGACCAAATACTGAAAGCAAATAAAATCCTAAAAACATGACATACTCTAGAAAGCAGTAAATCAAACTAAGAAGCGATAAATGGAAAGCGATAAAGTCCTCCCCACACTTACACTAAACATTGTCCTCAATGTTTTGAAAAAAGTGGAAAAGGAAAGATAAAACCTGTGTGAATACTACTAAATGCTAAATTGTATCTGATCCTTCTCTTGTTTTTCATGTCTTTGTTGGCCACTTCTGCTTCAGCAGCGGGCTTTTTGAGATGCCTTCATTTCTTGAAAATGCTCTGTTTTGAAACAACTTATCATGTTGTCCGTTTCCGTAGAAAGTATCTGCAAAAGTGTTAGAAAAATGCAGTGCAGTGTATGCAGGTAGGACCTGACCATGTGAAGAACATTGAAGAAGTGAGATACGAACGAGATAGACATGCTCTCTTATATCATACTCATCATCGGTGTCACCACTAGTAACGACATTCACAGGAATATCCGTGGGCACCTAGCTTATTTCCAAGATTTTCATCTAGAGATTTTTTTTTTGCCTAGAAGTAGCTAAGACGTGAAAACCGATCCATCTCTTTATTTTTTGCAAATTTACACAATAAAGGGAAAATATTACTCCTCAATTGAAATTTTAATAATCTTCGATTTCCATGGCCACTTATTAAGCCATCTCACATATCCCTCACCTTTTCTTTTCTTTCTTGTGTTGGGTGGTTCATTCTCTTCAACTTGTGGTGATGGTTCTGGATCTATCATGAGTATCAAATTTTCATGTTTGGGCTTAGTTATTTCATCTACCTCCTTAAAGGCTAACCTTCCCTTCTCAACACTATTGATTTCCATAATTTCATGGTCCTCTAATTTTCATTTTTTATGCAAGACTTCAAACAACGGTGCATTGGTGTGGATATTTTCCAATACCTCCTTATACATTTCGGATTTGGATTTTACATTAGCTTCTAGAAATATTTGTGGGAAAGGAATTGGGGGGTTATAGGGAGGAGGAACAATAATATGTGCTTCCTTCTCTACCTCTTAGACAACCTCCCTTCCGGATGGTGTCGGTGTATTTTTCTCAATCTCTACTCTTTTTTCACCAGAACTCTTCTTAACCTCATTATTATTATCTTCAATCTATTTATTACTCTCCTTAGGATTTTTAATTTGTTTTTCACTAATGGTTGTTACAATATCCACATGCTCCTCAGGGAAGGGTTCTAGAGGTTCTTGTTCAAGTAGGGAGATTTAAGTCTTCAAGGCCATGTTATGAGTCACGAGGAACACAACCGCATTGTTCAGTTGCCTAAGGGTTTCATTATTATGGAGACTTTGTTTTCTAAACTCCTCATTTTGGATAGTTTGTGTCTCTATGAAGTGCTTTGTAACACCCTATTTCCCCATCGGTAATTTAAATAAAATCGGAGTAAATTAATTTCTAAATCGAACACCAAAAATAGGATGTCACAACTTCTAACATATCAAAACTTGCTCAAGTATAATTAAATAGATACATAACACACTTCGGATAAACCGATAACAACTTTATCATGGTTCTCAAACTTCAACTTTATTAATGAAAAAGAACAAAATCATAATTATTTTAAACTTCTCCAACTCATCATAAAACAAAATTTTAAATCAAATAAAGAGAGTTTATAATACTCCCACAATTCTTCAAATAGAAACAACAACTAAGCAAAACAAGCAAGCGTTCATCCACCCCAGTGTAACGTATCAGAGCATAACGTCGAATCAAAAATAAATAACAAATAATCTCGTCTATTGCGGATCACTTGCACTTTGCCCATACAGAGGTAACATTCAAACAGACGGGGTGAGATATCACAACAATATAATACGTTATATAATCATGAGTATACAACATATATATCATGCAAGATTCCAGGTTCAAAAATCATCAATTATAGTTCATAACGATTACACGAATACATACTTAATTATAATCACCCATCATACAACATAAATAAAACATACAACTCAACTTCATCGGATATCAACAATTCAACAAATGCAATGCGACTGACACTGATGCAAGATGCATGTGGTACCATCAGGGCATAAGCCCTCTCCAAGATTTCCATATAAGGCCGGGGCATAATCCCTGAAAATTTTTCTAATACATGCCAAGGCATACGCCTTCAACATTTTGGCAATCCAGAAAAACAACAGGGCATAAGCCCTCAATGATGCATGTATGCAACATTAACATGCAACAACATAATTATGCAACCACAAGACACAAGCCTTCAAAAATTTGCCAATCAAGGTCAACAATAACCAATTCATTGTACAATATTTATGTAATCATTCATACATCATTCGTACAACACCATCACGTTCAAACACACCAAAATGCATCACACTTATACGACATTATCCCACAAGGCATAAACTTTCGCCAAAATAATCATCATAATATAGAAAATATCATATCACATCAAAAACAAAATCCTCATGATTAATTCCACAACAATAACAAATTCATCATTAAAATAGGGCATTCCCAATTAATCTACTATACAAAGCATTTGCATACATTTCATAAAATGACATAACTTGACAGTATGAAACACCCATCCACGCACCAAATATTTGTTATTATGGTATTGAAAAATATTTTTAAGAGAAAGTACGTTAAACCAGTGTTCCAACAATCCAAACTATGCATCAATCGGATACCAGAAACTCAAGTTATAAATTTTTAAAGTTTTACAAGATTTACCAACACCAACAACATACAGAAACATACACTGACACCTAAGGCATAAACCTACAACCCAAAACTAATTCACCTACTATTATCAGAATTATTATCATATTGTAGAAAATGTTTTTAGCTTTTCAGTGGTCCAAACAGTTGTACCCCAATTTTCCCCCCTAAGATTCCTCTATCATATCATATCAACACAATCACAACAAGATCACACACTAGGGTTTGGCTCTTCTCATTATCCTTATATTTGACCATGAGGAATAACCAAACACTTTGATTTGTATCTTTTTGTCATCTACGTTTTGATTAACTTTTAACTAATAAATACAATGTATGTTTTCCCTAATTGTTGATATCATAGGTGAAAGCACAACACACTCTAACAAGTTGATCCATAGGTTCATGAGTTTATTTCCATGACGTCTTCAACAAAGATTCATTGATATTTAACCTTCATTATTGAAGATCTTTAGAAGTAATATCATTACAAAGTCTATTATGATTCATCATGCCTCAAGTTGTCGAATATAGTTCAAAGGTACAAGGGTTGATTGAAATTTTTTGACTTAATTGGACAAGTTCTTGATTCATTGATCAAAAATGCATACTTCCCTCATTTCTAAATATTTGGAAGTGGTTATGGTTTCTATGGTTCCTCATTATCATCCTCAACAACTTCTATTTATATGACAAAATTATTTGTGCAAGAAAGTTGATCAAAATTGTAAAAGGCTTTCTAAGGTATCTTGTTTCTCTAGGAGCTAGGGTTTTGAACTTCAAAGGGGTATATATTGCTCATCTTTTGGTATTTTTGAGTGATTCCAATGGCATCCTTCACTTCAATGGGTTATCAACAAATCACTTCAAGATTTTCAAGGAAATTTTGTGTGAAAGGTACCTAATGATGAAGAAATATTATAAGTCTTCTAGTTGAATCATCAAATTCTCATATGTGACTAAAAAAGATCATAACTTGGTCAATTTTTATCTCCTTGAGCCCATTATTTTTCCATAATGATCTTAAATATATGGACTTCAACCCTTCTCTTAAGTGAAAAGTGTTAAAATGGATGGAAGATGCCCTAAAGATGTAAAAGATTATAGGTCATTTCATAAAAATTTTCCAACTTCAACAAGTCATAACTCTTTCAATTTTTTGAGTTTTTAAATGGTTAAAATCTAAAAATACCACTCAAGAGATCAACTTCATGCCATCTTTTTTGGTCAAGAGCAAATTTCAAGTGGAAGGCCATGTTTGGATGCAAGACATTATAAGTCATTTTCGATGAACAAACTTATAAATTTTCTAAGTATAGAAAGTCAACCTCTTTTTCTCAACTTTGACTCATTACAATTTTCATCTCAAGCATCCATTTGATGCCATTCTTTTCACATTGTAAAGCTTGTGATATCGTCTTTCTAAAGCTTCAAGAATCATGTCCTAAGGCTCCTTGAGCTGAGAATGCCATTGATTTGAATTTGGTAACTTGAAAGTGAAGTTTCTTCAAAAGTCAGAATTTGAAATTCATGTTGTGGCTTCTAAACATCAAATTAGCATGAGTTTTTGGTCTAAACATGTTTAACCAACTTGCCAAAGTGGATTAGAGCCTTAAAATGCAAGGATTAGATGATTTTGATGCAAAATAGATCACACCTTACTCGTGTATCAAGTTCACACGATTTCCCTCCAAACTTCATGATTTCACAGGCTTGAACATTCAATCAGCTTCCCTATAAATAGAGGGTCATACCTCGTTCATTTTCTCAAGCTTAGAGAGCCAGAATCACCCTTCCAAACTCCCTCTTGAACCAAACTTTCTACAACTTCGAATTTTCTCTTACAATCTTTCTCGATCATTTTTCTTTGTCAATTCATCGTCCTTGAATCTCACTGAAGCTAACAGAAGAAGAATTAAGCTCTAAAACTCTCAGAATCATGCTAGCCAAGTCAAGTTTCAGAGCTCTACAACTTAACTTCAATAGGTAGATTCCTTCGCCAATTCTCTCAAACTTTGATATTATCATGAAGCACTCATCATTCTGATTCTAGTCATAACAATTGTTTTCAATTGGAAGTACGCTTTGACCATGAAATTTCAAATCCATTTTCAAAACTTCTCTTCCAAAATGACTGAGCTACAACTTATATAAATTTTTTGCGAAGGTACCATTGGAATACTCTTGAAGAGACGAAGCGAATGGTACCGTTCTTGTCTTCTAATTTTACAGTTTCTGAAACCTACAGAATTCATTGCCTGGAGGTTGAAGATGACCAACGTGTCATCTATCAACCAATGAAAGCATGTCACGCTTATTTTTCAAAAATCTGATTTAATTAATGATCATGTGTTTATTCCGCTAAAGACCATGATATGCACAACACGTCTGATCCATTGGATTAGCTTACTAACGTGTTTTTACTCTCATCCATTGGTCCATATTTTTTTTACTTTATTTTTTATTTCTGATTTTTATATTTAAATTGTTATAAACTTCAAAATATCATAGAAAATTCATTTCTAGTTTAAAAATTATGAAAATATTCACAAATATATTTTCAAATATTCTCTTTCTGATTTTTTTTCATAATTTTATTTTTATATTTTATATTTTTTATAATTTTTCTTTGTTTTGGTTTGTTTTTAATTACTTAAAAAATACTTTTGAACATTTTTAAATTCTGAAAAAATTCATCAACATCATTTCCATTATTTCTGACCTTTTGAATTTTTTTTAGAATTTTATTTTTACTTCTACTATTTTTGATCCTTTTTCCATTTATTTGAGAAATTTTAATTAGTTTAAAAATAGTTTCTGAATTTAAAAATTACAAAAATTTTATATAAACATTTGAGTATATTTCTGATTTTCTATGGCCTCATAATGATTTTTCTTGGTTGATTTGAATATAATTGCAATTTTCCCCTCTTATTTTCGTTTTAAAATCATTTTTAAAAACCTTTTTATTTATTTTAAATACAATTTTATTTTTTGTATATATTCAAGTTGATCTTGGACTATGAAATTTTGATCATGACCTTTATTAACATCATTGTATCCATGGTGTTGAGTCTAACTCCATAAAAATGGATGAATGATTTTAATAATAGTTTGATTAACTTTTTTTGGTTCAAATGTGGTTTAATTCTTATCTCATCCCTCTTCATTTTATCCCCTTCTTATTGTCTCATATGTTGTTAGAGGATGATGTACATATTATCTCTCCAAGCATAGGACACATAAATTGGTATTAACCGACCTCAAAATAGGTGCGACTTCTATATAAGCCCAGTTACGATTGCTTAACATAGCGCTAAATTTTGTCCCGGTTGGAGAAATGATCATTCGTGGCCCAAACCCATGTTTGTAAGCCTAAGTATATTGATTTGAATCCTTTGACCCAATAACTTTGAGATTCATTCTTAGGAGACTTTGGTCTTATCAATCCTATAATGAATCTTCATAAACTTTTGTCAAAGTGAATCACTTAAACATCATTGATCATTTATTAATGCCTTGAGAATTTTGAATAGATGATATACTTGACAAAAAGCAAATGAAAATTTTTAATGAATGGCTTTGATTTTATCAATCTTCTAATGAGTTTCAAATGCAAGTTTCAAGATGGTCATTCAACTAACCTATAACTTCTAACAATTGACTTTATTTTGTGCTTTTATTTTATGCTTTTATTTTAAGCATATTTATTTTAGCATTAACATTTCATGCTATTTTCATCTTTTCTCATTTGAGCATTCTTTTTCTTTTATGTCATTTTTTTATTTTTGCTCATTTGAGATTTTCGTTTCTTTTTGAAGATACTTAATAATCAAATTGAACCCTAAAAAACTTTAATTTTACTTGGACTACTTGATTACTATCATTGGTATTATGGAGATTATGGACTTCTTGGACTTAGAGTAGAGACCTTAACCTACCTTGAGACCTTGTGACCCCAACTGTTATTTTGTCTGGAGTTCTTGGGGTTTACCCATAGACATTGGGTTGTTTGTTAATTTTGTGTACAGGTTATTGTGATTACAGGCTTTTCCTATAATCTGGAATTCATCTGTATATAGTCGTTACTCTGCCCAATTTTTGTGAAGACTTAATGCAATTGAAGCTTGGTTTCTTAAGAGGTTTAGTATCTTTACTTGTTTGGTTTCAATCCAAATGATGGGAATTCTATATTGACTCATTATGTCAAGTGTTGGCTTCTTGTTGGTTAGATGGTTCTTTTCCCCTAGCTTTTACTTTATGCCTTAGGATAGTCCATTCATCTTCTCCCATCTTCTATAATTTCAAAAATCTTCTCCCTCCTTTTGAAAACTCTTCTTGTTTTAAAACTTGAACTACTTTCATAATAAACTTAGACTTAGGTCCATGCATTTTAAAAACATTTTCTTAATCAAACTTTAATCAACTTAACAATAACTTGACATTTTTGTGAAAAGAATTAAATGTCAATCAATCTCATTCAAACTATCTTTGCCACTTTGGATTTTTACATTAAAACTTTTCTCAAAATATTAGACTCTTGTCAATCTTTGTAGTGATACGAGCTACTATACTTCTACGATATGTAGTGAAGTGAGATACTTTCCACTTGGGTGTTAAGTGAGGCTCTGTTGGTTTTAAAATCCAAGCCATATCCTCCACTTTGAGATTAATAAAATTCTCATTTCTCATAATTGTGGGTCGTAATTATATTCTTCCACTCGGATAAGACAATGATGTCCTGTCTCTTAAAGTTAACCAACACACTTGTGTTTTAAATTTTTTAAAGGTGAACTACGAGTACCCTGATCCCTTATTGCACGAAAGGTGTTATTTAGGTATTAAAGGTTCGCAACTGCGGCGGGTGCAAAAATCGTAAAAAAATACTTCTTTTATAATCTCTACAATCTATTTTCTTACAACACATATAGCCAAAATACACAGATTTTCAAAGAGGTTCATGTGGAGTACCGTAGATGTTTAGGGTGTTAATACCTTCCATTTGCATAACAAACCCCCAAACTTAGATTATCTCCCCCTCCTTTTGGGTTATTCTTTATTTTCCTATTCCTTTGGAAACAATAAAGCACCGTGGCGATATCTGTGCGAGTCAAGTCAATCCAATGGCTTAGTCTCAACATTTCTACCGCTACAGAAAAAATGGAGACTTCACTGGGGAAAGATTGATCTATTGTTGGTCCACCCCTAAGTGGGTTGAGCCTATCTCTGTTTATTTGTGTATGTGCTATTACTTGTTGTATATTATGTGTTGTATATATGTTTGTCTTGATTTTCCTGGTTTTCAGGGTGCTTGGTGATTTCTAATAAGTCCTATACCCAGACTTAGGAAAACTTAAGATAGGATGGGCGGTATAGTCAAGTTAACTTTGAGGGAGTAATCCCAAAAAAGGAGTCATGATATCCCCCACTAAATGGAGGCCCCTTTGACTGTAGTTTCGTTTATCGAGTAATCAGGAAGACATACGGCTTTTGACCTGGGAGCCTGCTGAAACTGAGAATCGTAGAACCTTTAACCCATCTTGGCCTTTTAGGTGTAGTGCAGAAGCTATGACGGAGTAATCTGGAAATGGTTGTCACGTGATACTACGCTCAGACGAGTTTTTCTGGAGAATATTGCTAATTACCGAGTCAATCGGGAAGTTGGTAATATACGAAAGAAGGATGTAGACTTTGGGAACCTCTTAAAACCTTTTTCGGCAGGTGATAAACTTTTAGATCATACCTTGTGGGTAGTACTGTAGACCTCATGTTCGTGACGTTGAACCTTCGAACCCTATGTTTGTGATCTTGTGTATGATTTTTGCATCATGCATTCATGCACCCATGAGCATCTTCTGAAAACATTTTGTTTCAAGGGACTTAAAAATTGACTCTTTTTAAATATCTCAGGTACTTTTTGACTATGGATTCTGGAAAAAGAAAGACTGGGAAGTACATTTTCAAAGATCCCAAGAGAGATGAGTTGATGAGTCTGATTCCCAAGATCGAGAGTCTTACATATTTTTGGAGGAAGTATGGGTCCATCATTTCTATTATGAAGCTCAGGATTAAGGAGTGTATTCTCTCTAATTTGGTCTAGTTTTATGATCTGATGTATCAATGCTTTACTTTCCCTGATTATATGTTGATGCCTATATTGGAAGAGTATTCTTATCTGTGGGGTATACCTATTACCGATTGGTATCCTTTTACCGATTTGGAGGGGGAGCCAAAATATCATGAGATTTTCGCTTTGATCCATTTGGCAAGTCTGAGGTTGATGCCTGCATGACTACCAAAGGAGGGATTAGAGGATTACCCGCTCAGTTCTTGTTGGAGTAATCCCGTTACTTTGCTAGGATGAAGAGTATGGTTGCTTTTGAGGCCATATTTTATCTACTTGCTTATGGGTTATTCTTATTTCCTAATGTCGACAAGTTTGTGGATATTAATGCCATCAGGATCTTTATGATTGGGAACCCAGTCCCTATATTATTGGGTGATGCTTATTACTTTGTTCATATTCAGGATTCTTACCATGGAAGGATGATCATTTGTTGCACACCTTTGTTGTATCAGTGGTTTATTTCTCACTTACCTAAGTCTGATGCTTTCTGGGATGTCAGGAAGGAACCTCGTTGGGCTCCAAAGATTATGACACTCACTCATTTAGATATTTTTTGGTATCACCAGGAATAATATATTGTAGATATTATCTACAGTCGTGGTAGTTTCCCCAATGTACCTCTTCTTTGTACAAAGGGAGGAATTAACTACAGTCATGTTCTTGCACGATGACAGCTTGGATATCTGATGAGGGATAAGCTAAATAGTATTCATTTGAGTGGTTTCTTCGTTAAAGAGGGAGAATTCATAAGGAAGCAAAGGAGGAGATTACGAAGGCTTGGCGTCATACTCCCAGAAAGGGTATGAAGGACTTGGGACCTAGAGGGGTTGTTTCTTTGGAGCTTTATCTTCAGTGGGTACAAGTAAGAGCCATCTAGTTTGAGATGTCATATTCCCGTGAGGCAGCCATGTCTGATATGTTTGTGAAGACCACTCCTCCCATATTAGATGATATGGAAGAGCTTCAGCTTTCCTTAGTCAAGATGCAGCAGAAAAAGGAAGCTTGGAAGAATAAGTGTCAGACTTTAGAAGTATCCTACCGAGCAGAACTGAAGGAGAAAGATGACCTAGTCGAGATTCTGGAGAGTCGTACTGTAGAGACGATGGATAGGAAAGAGGATTTATTTTCCTCTAGATCTTAGTCAGGTCCTAGTTGCTCAATTCCAAACTTTGGTGATTGGAAAGTTGTTCTCGACAGGTATGTAGAAGAGAACAAGCGGTTGAAGGCTCAGATTGCAAGACTCACAGGGAAGCGTCAGTGCTTGGGGTGATCTTCATCAGTTTTTCTTTCTTGGGATATTATATTTTTATTTTATCTTGTACTTGGGATTATGGAAATTTGTATCAAAATTTGTAATCCATTTTGAAGTTATTATAATAAAAAATTTAGTATTTCAAATGTGTTGGTACTTTGATATTTGCAAATTGTCTATAAATATTTGAGTTCCTTGAAATATTAATAATAAAATAAATCATGTGCATTGCATATCAGGCATCATATTGTACATACTTCTTGCATTTTTGTTCATATCCAGGTGTCTTACTGAGCTTCTTTACTTTATATAGCAAGTTGTCTCATCAGTACAATACTCAGGCCAATTTCAGAAACAAGATGGATGATCTAGAACAAGAGAATTGTGAGCTGCACGAAGAAGTTTCTTCTCTGAAGGCCGGTATGGCCAATCTCGCTGCTCTGATGGAATCGTTGGTGGCTGCTCAGAATCATCCACCACTTGCTCAACCTCAACAGACAACGGTTACTTCTAAAGCTCTGATTGTTCCTATTTCTGCTACTCCAACTATTGTTGTTCAGAATCATTTGCCTTAAGGTTATCCCTAGGGAATTCCAGAGAACTTTATGTTGGAACGTTTTAATCAGGATGCTCAATTTGCTCCACTTTCTCAGGCTACTACTTCTCATGCACCTCTTGTGGTTCATATTACCCCTGCTGCTAGAAATGAGATTCACTACGCTGCACCTACCTCGGTGAATGATGTACCATTTTCTAATGATAAAGTGTATTGCCATATTTCTGTAACAAGTGACATATTGGGTTTATATGATCGGATGGACGATTTTCAGGATTAGTTTGATAAGATGCAGAAAGAGTTGAAGGCCCTCATAGGAAAAGAATCGTTTGGGCAGAATGTGAATGATATGTGTTTAGTTCCAAATGTGAAAATACCTGCAAAGTTCAAAGTACTAGAGTTCGAAAAGTACAAGGGCAACAGTTTCCTTCGTGCTCATTTAGTGATGTATGTGAGGAGAATGTCTACTCATACCACTGATCAACGCTTGTTGATTCATTTCTTTCAAGACAGATTAACTGGTGCAACATTGAAATGGTACATGAGCCTGGACAATGCCAATATTCATTCTTTCAATGACTTGGATGAAGCATTTATTGGACAGTACAAATACAATGTGGACATGGCACCTAACCGTGATCAACTCAAGGCAATGGTCCAGAAGGACAAGGAGTCATTTAAGGAATATGCACAAAGATGGCGTAAAGTAGCCACCCAGGTGATTCCGCCAATGGAAGAAAAAGAGATAACAAAGATTTTCCTAAAGACCCTAGCTGCATTCTATTATGAATAACGGTGGCGAGTGCACCCAATGATTTTACTGAGATGGTGGGAATAGGTGTCCGTTTGGAAGAAGCTGTAAGAGAAGGTAGTCTGACAATAAGTGAAAATTATAGCAGTGTGAAGAAACCATCATATGGATTTGCTAAAAAGAAATAAGGAGAGATAAATGTTGTTATTCAAGAGAGAAAGGTTAATCCTCCTAGGAGAAATCATCAGCGCCATCAAAAGGTTGCCTCAGTAAATCTAATTGCTAATACAGCTCCGACTACAGTCGCTTATCAAAGACCAGCCCCTCAAGGAAATCAAGGGAAGAATCAGAGGAGAAAAGATTTTGACTCTATCCTCATGAGTTATGTAGAGTTACTCCCAGCATTGATCAAGAATAAGTTGGTCCAGACTAGGCCACCCCCCTACTATACCATCACCTTTGCATTGGTACTATAAGGTAGATCAGACGTGCGCTTTCCATCAGGGTGCACCAGGGAATAATATGGAAAATTGTTATCCCTTGAAATCAGAGATACAGAAAATGGTGACGTCTGGCCTTTTGTCCTTTAAGGATGTCAGCCCTAATGTAAAAGATAATCTTCTGTCAAAGTATGGAGGAACAAATGTTGTCAACATGGTTGCTGGTTGTCCAAGGGACTTCCAGATTTATGATATCAACTTGGTCAGAGGAGACTTGGTAAAGATGCATGCAAGCCTTTTCGAGTTTAGTTACTCTACACATGACCATACTGGATGTGGTATCTGTAGTACTGATATACAAGGGTGTGATAAGATAAAGGATGATTTGCAGGAAATGATGGATGAGGGCCTCATCCATATAATCAGGCCTATGGTAGAATATGAGGAAGAAGTGAACATGGTCTTTGGATGTCCCGGAGAGTTTCAGATCTTTGATGTGGACCATATGAATGATGATCTCGTGTAATTGCATGCTACTTTCTGCCACATGGATGGTCAAGTAGAGCACCGTTATGGATCTTGTCGGGTTTGCTGTAGGGATTCCCGAGGATGTTCATTTGTAATAAGAGGTATTCAGTTGTTATTGTATAATGGAACTATCAAGTTTTCAATCCAAATAGATGATTTCCATGAGGTTAATAAGATTAAAGTTTTCCTGGCTGAGGTTGAATCAAATAATGAATATGCTTCTGTGGATGAATTCTTTTCCTCAAATGAGGGTATGTTCTCCGACGAGGATTCTTTGGTACCCAAATTTTCTGAAGAAGGTATGAATTTAATTGTGCCTTGTTTTAATGATTCTTCCCCTATTGATATTGGATATTGTAGTAAGCCAGTTGTTGCCCCAGTGGTGATTTGCTTGCCAGGGCATGTTCCTTACAAATCAGACAAAGTTGTACCGTACAAGTATAATGCTACTATTTTAGAGGATGGTGTGGAAGTTCCCATCCGGCCTTTGTCTAATATCGAGAATATTGTTGAGACTAGTAGAGTGACCCGAAGTGGTCGTTTATTTGCATCGGTTGTTCTAGAAAATGATAATACTGGTAAGAAAGTTATGGAAAGTGTTGAGAATAAGAAAGCTGTAGGGGAGTCCAGTGGTGCTACCCTAGAGAAAGATGTGGATGATATTTTGTAAATTATCAAGATGAGTGACTATCAAATCGTGGATCAGTTGTTGCAGACCCCTTCAAAGATATTTATCATGACCTTGCTGATGAACTCGTCTGCTCATAGAGAATCTCTAATGCGGGTGTTAGACCAAGCCTTCATGGAGAGTGATATGTCGTTAGACCAATTCAACAGTGTGGTAGGTAATATTACATCTTGTAATAACCTAAGCTTCTATGATGATAAATTGCTTGACGAAGGAAGAAATCATAATTTAGCCCTCCATATATCAATGAATTGTAAGAACGATTCATTATCAAATGTGCTGATTGACAATTGGTCTGCCTTAAATGTTATACTGAGGAACACGCTAATGAAGTTGAAATATGAAGGAGATCCCATGCGCCTAAGCGGCATAATTGTAAAAGCTTTCGATGGATCAAGGAAGTCTATTATTGGGGAAGTGGATCTGCCTATTAACATATGCCCACACTTGTTTCAGATTACTTTCCAAGTCATGGATATTGTGCCTGCATACAGTTTTTTACTGGGACATCCATGGATACACGAGGCAGAGGCTGGTACTTAAACTCTACAACAAAAGCTGAAGTTCATGCGTGAAGGAAAAGTGGTTATTCTAAATGGAGAACAAGCATTGTTGATATCTCATTTATCATCTTTCAGTGTGATTGAAGCAGATGAGGCTGCTGTTGGAACTCAGTTCCAATCTTTGTCTGTTGATAACGTAAGAGAGAATGAGAATTCTATGGCTTCATTCAAAGATGCTCAGCAGGTTGTGCGTAATGGCTCAAGCAAAGTATGGGAACAAATTGTTAATCCACCGGTGAACAAGAACAAGGCTGGTTTAGGATTTTCTGTTGTAGAGGTAGAAATGTTTAAGACTAAGCCATTGGATTGACTAGACTTACACAAATCAAAATCAAAATCACCACCGCGCTTTATTGTTTCCAAAGGAATTGGAAAAGAGCGAATAACCCAAAAAGAGGGGGAAAGATTCTAGGTAAGGGGGTTGGTTATGCAAAGGGAAGGTATTAGCACCCTAAACATGAAAGGTATTCCGTAGGAACCTCTTTGAAAAATCTGTATATTTTGTCGATAAAATGTTATGTAAAAATAGATGGTGGAGGTGAGAAAAGAAATATATTTTTTATGATTTTTGCACCCGCCGCGGTTGTGAACCTTTAGTGCCTACGTACCACCTTTTCATGCAATAGGGGATCAAGGTACATGTAGTTACTCTTTTTAAAAATTTTAAAACGCAAATGTGTTGTTTAATTTTATGAGATAAAACATCATCGTCATTGTCCGTGTGGAAAACATACCTATTACCCACAATCATGAGAAAGGAGAATTTGCATCATCTCAAAGTGGAGGATATGGCTTGGATTTTAAAATCAACAATGCCTCACTCAACACACAAGTGGAAAATATCTCTCTTCACTACATATTGTAGAAGTATAGTTGTTTGCATCACTGCAAGGATTGACAAGAGTTCAATCTTTTGAGAAAAGTTTAAAGATAAAAGCCAAAGTGGCAAAATGGTTTGAAATGAGATTTATTGACTTTTAGTCTTCTCACAAAAATTTCAAAGTATTATTAAGTTTATTGAAGTTTATTTATGAAAATGTTTGAAAATGCATGGACCTAAGTCCAAGTTTATTATGAAAGTGGTTCAAGTTTAAAACAAGAATAGTTTTCAAAAGGAGGGAGAAGATTTTTGAAATTAAAGAAGATGGGAGGAGAAGAAGAGGCTATCCTAAAGCATAAGGTAAAAGCTAGGGATAAGAACCATCTAACCAACAAGAACCAATACTTGACACTATGATCCAAGATATAATTCCCATTCCTTATATTGTAACCAAACAAGAAAAATATTAGACCTCTTGAGAGAACCAAACTTCAAGTGTATTAAGTCTTCAGAAAAATTGGGCAGAGTAACGACTTTATACAGGTGAATTCCAGATTACCAACAAAAGGGTGTAATCACAATAACCTGCACACAACCCAAACAAACAACTCAATGTCTTGAGGTAAACCTCAAGAGCTCCATACAAAATAATCAGATAAGATCACAAGGCCTCCAATCATAGGACAAGGTTTCTAATCCTAAGTCCAAAAAGTCCAATGCTCCATAATGCCAAGTATAGTAACCAAATAGTCTAAGTATCATTAAATATTTTTAGGGTTTGTGTTGATTATTAGGTGTTCTATAAAAAAAGAAAAGTAAAACTCAAGTGAGCAAAAATAAAAATGAAAAGAAAGTAAATACTCAGATGAGCAAAGATGAAAATGGCATGAAATGTAAATGTTAAAAGTAAATAGTGTATAAAAATAAAAGGGGCATATGATAAAAGAATAAAGGATAAAGTCAATTATTAGTGATTAGTGGTTAGTTGGATGATCATCTTGAAACTTGCATTTGGAACTCATTATAGAATTGGTAGAACCAAAGCCTCCACACAACAAGTTTCATTTGCTTTTTGTCGAGTATATCATCCATTTGGAATTCTCACAAGTTCCATTTAATGATCAATGATGTTTAAGTGATCCGCGTTGACCAAAAGTGTTCTAGATCCATTAGAGGATTGGTAGAAATAAAGCCTCCACACAATGAATCTCAAGGTTATTCGATCAAAGAGATCAAATTAATATAATTGGGCTTGCAAACATAGGTTTGGGCCACGAATGATCATTTATTCGAATCGGGACAAAATTTAGCGCTTATATATAAGTCGCACCTATTTTGAGGTCGGTCAATAGCAATTTATGCACCATTTGTTTTGAGACATGATATAGAGATCATGCTCTAACAACATTTAGTGCAATAAGAAGGGGATGAGATGAAGAGGGGTGGGATAGAATATACAAACCACTTTTGGATTAAATTTAATCAAACTATTATTAAAATCATTCATCCATTTTTGTGGATTTAGACTCAACACCATGGATCCAATGATGTTAATAAACTTCATGATCAAAAATTTAACCGAAGATCAGCCAGAAAATAGTCACAAAATAATATTACATTTTAATATATACAAAAAGTTTTACAAATAATGTTTAAAAATAGAAATAAAAGAGAAAAATATCAACTATGTTCAAATTAATCAGAAATTAAAAGTAAGACCATAGAAAAATCAGAAAAGGAATCAAATGATTTTATAAATTTTTTGGTAATTTTTTAAAGTCAGAATCTATTTTTAAAATTAAAAGAAAGGGGTAAAAAAACCAAAAATTATAAAAAATAACAAAGTCAGGAACAAAAATAAAATAGGGTCACCAATATTTGTCACAATATTATTGGATCATTACAAAAAATTTTCAGAATTTAAAAATGCATAAAAGTATTATTAAACATTTTAAACAATTCAAATTAAATGTAAATTTATAAAAAATACCAAAACATAAAATTAAATTGTGAAAAAATATAAATCATAAAGAGAATAATCAAAAATATTTTTCATAATTTTGTTCAGATTTTTCCGACTTAAAATAAATTTTCTATTATTTTTTGAAATTTAAAATAATTAAATATAAAAAACCAGAAAAGAAAATAAAAGTCAAAAATATGTGGACCATTGGGAAACGTGTTAGTAATCATATCCAAAGGATCTGGTGCACTGTGCATATCATAGTCATTAGTGAATAAAGCATAGAATTAAAAATAAAATTAGAATTAAAAAAAAAACATGTGGCACCCCATCATTGGTTGGAAGATGATACGTTTGTCATCTTCAACCTCCAGCCAACGTGAATTGCAGGTCTCTCAAACTGCAAAATCAGAAACTCAGACCTATGCCATTCGCTTTGTCTCTTCAAGACGAAGACAACCACACCCTCGCGCCAAATTTATATAAATTGCAGTTCAAGCAATTTTGAAGAAAAGTTTTGAAAAGGGATTTGAAATTTCATGGTCAAAATGTGTTTCCAGTAAAAAGCAAGTGTTGCAACTAGAACCAGGGCAATGAGAGCATCACAATGATATCAAAGTTTTGAATAATTGATGAAGGAATCTACCTATTAAAATTGAGTTGCAGAGCTCTGAAACTAGACTTCTATGGAGCAATATAGGGCACGATTCTTGAATGTAATTATATGGTTAGCTTCAGGGAAGATCAAGGAAGGTGAATTGATGAAAAAATTGGATTGAAAAAGGCTTGTGTATGGATTTCAAATTTGCTGAATTCTGAGTTATGAAACAAGTTTGGTAGGCTGATTCTGGCTATCCAAGCTTGAGGAAATGAATGGGGAATGACCCTCTATTTATAGGGAATCAAATGGAATGTCCAAGCGTGTGAAATGTTGATGTTTGGAGGGAAATCGTGTGAAGTTGCAAACAAGAAAAGTGGGACTTCCAATTTGATGAAAACTCATCCAAAATGCGTGTTTTTCTATGCTAATCACTTCTGGAACTTCATTAAACTTGTGTAGAGGCAAAAACGCGCAGAAACAAAGTGTTTAGAAGCAAAATAAAGGATTTTAAACTTCTGACTTGGTGAAAAATTCAGTTTCAAAGTGCCAATTTCTGACCAATGGCATTCTCAGCTCAAGGGGTCTTAGGGCATGATTCTTGATGCTTCAGAAAGATGAGGTTACAAGCTTTGTAATGGAAGAAAAATGGGATCAAATGGATGCTTGAGCTTAAAGTTGTATCGATTCAAAGTTGGAGAAAAAGGGTTGACTTTCCATACTTAGAAATATTTCAAATTTTTCTTCAAAAGTGACCTATGATGTCTTGCATCCAAACACAGCCTTCCACTTGGAGTTTGTTATTTACTAAATAATATGGCATGAAGTAGATCTCTTGAATTTCATTTTTAAACTTGAACCATTCAAAATCTCAAAAAATTGAGAAAGTTATGACTTGTTGAAGTTGGCAAAATTTCATAAAATGACCTATAATCTTTTGTATCCTTAAGGAAACTTCGATCCATTTTCTCACTTTGCACATAAAATAAGGCATAAAGTTAACATCTTCAAGATCATTATGGAAAAATAATGGGCTCAAGGTGATAAAAATTGACCAAGTTATGATCATTTGAAGTCACACATGGAAAATTGGGGATTCATCTGGAGGACTTGTAATCTTTATTCCTCATCAAGTTTCTTCCACATGAAAACTCCTTGGAACTTTTGAAGTGATTTGTTAATAACCATTTAAAGAGAATGATGTCTTTGGAATCACTCAAAAATACCAAAAGATGAGCAAGATATACTCCATTGAAGTCCAAAACCCTAGCTCATAGATTAAGAAACGTGCCTTGAGAAACTTTGACAATTTTGAACAAAATTCTTGTACCAAAACAAATTCTTTGTAAATATAAGTTGTTGAGGATGATAATGAGAACTCATAGAAACCACAACCATTTCCATATCTTGATAATTGAGAGAAATATGCACTTGTGACCAAATGGAATAAAATCTTGTCCAAACATGACTATTTTTCAATCAACCCCTTTTACTTTTTGGATCAAATTTGATAATCTTGAAATATGGTGAACCAAAATAAGCTTTCCATGCCATTTCCTCCAAAACAAATCCAATGGTGAGGCTTGAACTTCTCAAGCTTTATTGACTAGGGCATGGAAATAAACTCATGAACCCATGGGGAAACTTGATAAATCTCATTGCCTTTACCTACATGGATAACAAGCAAGACAAATCAACATTGCATTTTATTAATTAAAAGAAGAAATCAAGACAAAAATATATTCATGATCACAAAAGAACACAAGTCAAGGTGCTTGTGATTCCTCAAAGTGCAAAGCTAAATATAGGGAGGGGAACCAAGAATCCTAGTGTGATCTTATTGTAATGGAATCAACATGGTATGATGAAGGGATCTTAGGGGAAAATATTGGGGTAAAACAGCTAACCTTATTTAAGTTTCTTCTATCCGGAGATACGAAGGTTAAAAATCTTCGTGTCGACGCGATCGAAGATACTTAAATATAAAACAAACCTTATTTTTGTCCCTAAGATGCCATGCAAATGTTTATGATCATGAATGCATATGAACAAGACCAAAGAGACGCAAAATACCATTGGGGATGTAACAATAATAAAGAAGCAAGAGAGAGACCCGACCAGGAAAATAAATCACTGGTGGGTCAAAAGACCCGACTCAGAGAGGATGGTAAAATGGTCAAAGGATACACCAACTCCTACTAGAGGTAAAGCTACCAATGTTCACTAAAGATAGAGAGAGGAAAAAAATAACAACACTGACGTTCACTGACAGTGAGATACCAACATTCACTGAAGGTAGAAGGAAAAGAAATATCATAGCATCGCCATTCACTGACGATGAACTACCAACGTTCACTGAGGGTAGCAAAAAGATAAAAATCATCAAAGTTAACTGCCAATGACCTACCAACTTCCACTGAAGGTAGAAAGAGAATATATCATAGCACCGCCGTTCACTGACGATGAACTACCAACGTTCATTGAGGGTAGCAAAAAGATAACAAACACCAACTTTCACTGATGGTGATCTACCAACTTTCACTGAAGGTAGAAAGAGAATATATCATAGCACCTCCATTCACTAACGATAAACTACTAACGTTCACTGAGGATAGCAAAAAGATAACAAACACCAACTTTCACTGATGGTGATCTACCAACTTTCACTGAAGGTAGAAAGAGAATATATCATAGCACCACTGTTCACAGACGATGAACTACCAACATTCACTGAGGGTAGAAAAAAAAACATCAACTTTCACTGATGGTAATCTACCAACTTTCACTGAAGGTAGAAAGAGAATATATCATAGCATCGCCGTTCACTGACGATCAACTACCAACATTCACTGAGGGTAGCAAAAAGATAACAAACACCAACTTTCATTGATGATGATCTACCAACTTTCACTGAAGGTAGAAAGGGAATATATTATAGCACCGCCGTTCACTGACGATGAACTACCAACATTCACTAAGGGTAGCAAAAAGATAACAAGTTTCCCTAAAATTCTGAAATTTCGCCTAGAACGGGTCTCAACTTCTAATTTAACCGAGGAACTTTGTCTGGAAGAGGTAATATGTAAGTTGTCTCAAATAAAGAGACTTCCATTTGCAAAGATTTTACCACGAGCTGTTTCTGCGAATTTGAAAATCTTGCCATTCACTGGCGTAAACTGACGACGAACTGCAAACTATCCACTCATAGAGGAGATAGCAAAACAAAAAGTTACGTCGACTTTTACAGGGAAGCACAACTTACTCAAATAAAGAGACCTTCTACTTGTTGTCATAGAGGATTGTAAAAAGAAATGACTTTCTGATAGAAATATGGCTTCCTGGGGAAAGAAATATGACTTCCTAGGGAAATTCCATGATATTCCTGTTGAGGAGATAAAGTCTTCTCGTGCAAAATAAATACACAAACCAAAACTTGAAGCTTTCAGAAATCCAAAGTAAATAATATTGTTGTGGAACCAAAGATTCAAACCAGAAATAAACTGGAATGAAACAGTCAACCAAAACACATCCTTTGAGAAATAAACTCAAGAGGGAAAACCAAATCCATCCAAACAAGGAGCTGTACAGGAAGGATAATGCAAAAATATTTCACGAGGGAAAACTCAGTGGGGAAATTGAAAGAATATACGCTTTCTGCTTAAGGCCAACACTCTATTGAAGAGAGGACAACGTAACTCTGTAAAATAGGGTGATATGTCAACAAAAATATTAACAAATGTCAATGAACAATGATTTGCTAATTTTAGCTATGCATGATGTGTGTATGAATGTATGAGTGTTATCGTGTGTATGCTGACAAAACAAATATACAACACTGGGAGTAACCAGGCAAAAGCACCTCGGGCACAAACAACACTCGGCTAAATCACATCCAAGATGATTATTCCAAGAAAAAGTAAATGCCAACTGAGGAAACAAAACCTACTGCCTGCTTTAGCTTTACTGGGGAGAAACACAATCTGGAAGTAAACAAAACAAAGTGATAGAATAATACATATACAAGGATAGAACATCCTTCTCCAGGCTTCACCGGGGAAACAAATGTTTTCAAAAGTAACATTTCTACTAGGGATTGCAAAACCAGTCTCAAGTAAAGTAGATGGACACCACCTCATCAAAACATTCACTGGGGAATTCAGGCCTACTTCATTGGGGAGGTTAACACTATATCCTCAAAGAACTTCCATTAGACCGAACAAAAACTTCACTTGAGAAATCTCGGATTGAAACTTCACATCATGAAAACTCAGAAAAGAAGAGAAATGAATCCAAACTTGACCGAGGATACCATAGTTTCGAACCCAATACGGACAATCATCCTGAGTAAGCTTTCCCGAGGGGAACAAGAAACTTCTTAAAACAATTGGAGCTTGTCCATTCCTGGGATCACCATTTTTGTTGTCATTATTTCATCACAAATTCCAAAGTAAAAGCAAATTGTAAATTCTTTTTGAAAAATCGATTTTTTTATTTAATCATTTTGCTTTGAAATTTATTATCAATAATAAATGGAGTCTTTGCAAGCTAAATAAAATAATAAATACAAAGAATTGGGTAAAAGCTCAAATTTCAGTAATAGAATGGTAGTATGCAAATGGAGAGACTCCATAGATGATTACAAAGTTTGGAAAATGGTAATATATAATGGAAAAGATACATTGAGATACAATGACCACTATCCCCTCTAACAATTTTTGAAATTCTGAGCAGTATCTTTTGTTGAAGTATGATGAGGATTCGAGAAAATTGGTTTTCAATGATCAGATCTTGCATGATGCAGTTACATGCCAAGAAAGTCCCTAACTTTTGCCTAAGTTGCCCTTGCGGGTTTTCAACTTAGCGGAAAATTTATTTTGTTTATGTCTCTAACTTTTGTCTAGACCGCCCTTTCGGGTTTTTGGCCTACCAAAACGCTCTTTTTTGCCTAAGCCGCCCTTTCGGGTTTTCAACTTAGCGAGCTGTTCTTTTATTTCTTTAGGCAAAGTATTTCTTTACTGCATCAACATTCATGGGACGTGGGAATTCCTCGCCATCCATAGTTTCAAGAATTAATGCACCGCCAGAGAAGGCTTTCTTGACAACACATGGGCCTTCAAAATTGGGAGTCCACTTGCCCCCAGAATCAGTGTTGAAATACATGATCTTTCTGAGCACGAGATCGCCTTCCCTGAATTCATGAGGTTTAACATTTTTATCAAAATCTTTATTCATTCTTTTCTGATATAATTTTCCATGACATAAAGTTGTCATCCTCTTCTCTTCGATCAGATTCAATTGGTCAAACGGGTTTTGGACCCATTCAGTCTTTGACAACTTGGTTTCCATTATCAAACGCAAAGAGGGAATCTCAACCTCGACTGGGAGTACATCTTTCATTCTATACACAAGGGAGAATGGGGTTGCTCCTGTTGAAGTGCAGACAGATGTTCGATATCCATGCAGAGCAAAAGGGAGCATTTCATGCCAATCCTTATAAGTAACGACCATTTTCTGGATAATCTTCTTGATATTCTTATTAGCAGCTTCAACAGCCCCATTCATCTTCGGCATGTACGGAGATGAATTGTGATAGAAAATCTTGAACTCCTCACAAAGTTCTGTCATCATTTTATTGTTCAAATTTGAGCCATTGTCGGTGATAATTCATCTCGGTACACCATATCGACATATAAGATTATTCTTGATGAAACGCAAAACCAACTGCTTAGTAACATTGGTATATGAAGAAGCCTCCACCCATTTGGTGAAGTAATCAATTTCTACCAAGATGAAACGGTGTCCATTCGAAGCCTTGGGTTCTATCATCCCTATCATGTCAATACCCCACATAGAGAAAGGCCATGGGGAAGAGATCACATTGAAAAGTTTCGGAGGCACATGGACCTTATCTGCATATATCTGACATTTATGTCACTTCTTTGCAAATTTATAACAATCAGATTCCACTGTCAGCCAATAGTAACCTTCCCTTAGCATCCTTTTAGCCATCGAATGTCCATTGGCATGAGTGCCAAATGAACCTTCGTGAACCTCATGCATCAACATGCCTGCTTCGTGTCTATCCACGCACCTGCGCAAGACCATGTCATAATTTCTCTTGTACAACAAATTTTCATTGAGGAAGAAACTGCCAGCCAATCTTCTCAATGTCTTTCTATCTTTCTTCGAAGCACCAATTGGGTATTCCTGAGTCTGAAGAAAATGCTTGATGTCATGATACCAAGGTTTTTCATCTGCTACCTCTTCTGTTGTAAACACATGAGCGGGCCTATCCAGTTACCGAACCATAATTCGAGGTATATCATTCCAAGTATTTACTTGACACATAGAAGCCAGAGTTTCCGGAGCTTCTGCCATTTGATTTTCATCTCTAGGAATGTGATGGAATTCAACTTTTTTAAAGAAGGGTAACAATCTTCTAGCATAATGTTTGTAAGGGATCAAGCCAGGGTGACGAGTATCCTATTCTCCTTTAATCTGATTTATTACCAAAGATGAATCACCATACACATCTAGAATTTTAATTCTGAGATCAATAGCTTCTTTGAGACCCATGATGCAAGCCTCATATTCTTCCATATTATTAATACAATCAAATGTTAACCTTGCGGTAAAATGAATGTGCGACCCATGGGGAGTGACAATCACGACACCAATTCCTTTACCATAATCATTCACAGCTCCATCAAATATCATACTCCAACGAGATTCAGGGTCAGGACCTTCCTCAGGCAATGGTTCATCACAATATTTCACTTTCAGGAACATCACATCCTCATCGGGGAATTCATATTCTACAGACTGGTGATCCTCCACTGGTTGGTGAGCAAGATAATCAGCCAACACACTGCTTTTAATATCTTTTTGAGTGCGGTATTTGATATCATATTTAGATAACAACATCTTCCAGCGGGCAATTCTCATAGTAAGAGCAGGCTTTTCAAAACTATACTTGATTGGATCCATTTCGGAGATCAACCAAGTAGGGTGATTCAACATATACTACCGCAAACGATTTTCCTCCCAGGCCAAAGCATAACATGTCTTTTCCAGCATGGAATACCGCGACTCACAATCAGTGAATTTTTTACTGAGATAATAAATGGAGAAATCCTTCTTCCTTGTTTCATCTTATTATCCCAGAGTACAATCCATGGACTTATCTAACACTGTTAGATAAATAATCAACGGTCTTCCTTCGATAGGAGGGAGCAAGATAGGAGGTTCAAGCAAATATTATTTAATAATTTCAAATGCCCTTTGGCATTCATCCGTCCACACACAAACTTGATCTTTCTTTAATAACTTAAAGATTGGTTCACATGTTGCAGTCATGTGGGAAATGAATTTGGAAATATAATTCAAACGCCCGAGGAAATCTCTGACTTGATTTTCATTTCTTGGCGCTGGCATCTCTTGAATTGCTTTGACTTTATTAGGGTCAACTTCAATTCCTTTCTGGCTAACAATGAAACCCAACAATTTCCATGATTGAACACCGAAGGTGCATTTATTTGGATTCAAGCAGAGACGATACTTCCTCAAACACTGAAACAACCTCAACAAATCTTCTACATGCCCTTCTTTAGTCTGGGATTTGGAAATCATATCATCAACATATACTTCGATTTCCTTGTGCATCAGATCATGGAAGGGCATCACTCTGTAACAGAATGTTCCCCAGGGTGTAATAAACGTTGTTTTTTCCATGTCCTCCGGAGCCATTCTTATTTGATTATACCCGAAAAATCCGTCCATGAATGAGAATACTTTGAATTTTTTTGTGCTATCCCCGAACATATCAATTTGTGGCAATGGAAAATCATCTTTTGGACTAGCTTTATTTAGATCTCTGTAATCTACACACATGCGGACTTTTACGTACTTTTTCAGTACTGGGACAATATTGGCAATCCATTGAGGATACACTGACGTCACAAGAAAACCAGTATTAATCTTCTTTAGAACCTCCTCTTTGATTTTCACTGCCATATTTGGGTGAGTTCTTCTCAACTTTTATTTAATTGGCGGACACTCTGGCTTCAACGGCAAATGGTGCTCTATAATATTTGTATCTAGACCATGCATATCTTGATAAGACCAAGAAAAAATATCCATATACTCTTTCAACAGCTCAATCAACATGCTCTTTACATCGAGATGCAGCAATTCTCCAATCTTGACTTCCTTCGGATCTTCTTCTGAACCCAAATTGATCACTTCCAATGGCTCTTTATATGGCTGAATGGTATTTTCCTCGTGCTCAAGAAACCGTGAGAACTCTTATGGAATCTCATCATAATCTTCTTCTTCATCCCCATACACAGGACATTCAAAGTTGGGAGACGGTGAAGGGTCATTGTATTCAACGGGTTTTTTAATTAATATGCACATATGATTTATGATTGCTTTTAGAAACTGACACATATAACAAGTGATCATGCAGATTGAATTTCAGTTATTATTTATTTTGAAGGGTTTTTTTATTACCATTTTCCAAGAAAAGGCAAAAAATAAAGACACAATTTGGGAAACAAAGACAACTTTTATTATTGATTTTAAAGGTCACAGAAAATAGATAAGCCCTACATCATTAATACTTCCACCTTGGGCATAGTGAAAGCTTTTTTCAAAAAGATCAACAAAAAAAAATTACTTTGAAACATGTATGCAAGATGGAACATCAATGGTGATCCAGTTCTGAACCCTAACTCCGTGTGTCACATAATTCGGCATTTCCTGCTCTACTTCATCTTCTACAATGGCATTAATCCTGGAAACAGTTGGATGAAGATAACCCCCGCTATGGAAGATGTCTTCATACTTGCTCGCAACAGACTTCGACTTCATGCCCTTACCTTTGTCATTCTTCAAAGAGAACCCCAAGCCAGCTATGTTCTTTTTCATAGGTGGATCCATAATCTGTCCCCACACTTCACTATGACCCCTACGCACAACCTACTGTGCATCCTTAAGTGAAACCATGGAATTCTAATTTCCTCTTATATTGTCAATGGATAAGGGTTGGAACTGGGTTCCAACAGCAGCTTCATCCGCCTCCACAGTGCTGAAAGAGGACAAATGAGATATCAATAATGCTTGTTCCCCATTTATGATCACTACTTTCCCTTCACGTACAAACTTCAATTTCTGGTGTAAAGTTGAAGTGACAGCCCCTGCCTCATGTATCCACGGCCTTCCTAGAAAACAGCTATAAGCGGGTACAATATCCATGACCTGGAAGGTTATCTGAAACAAATGTGGTCCTATATGAATAGGCAAGTCCACTTCTACAATAACAGATTTCCTTGAACCATCAAACGCTTTCACAATGATGCCACTCGAGCGCATAGGCGTTCCTTGATATTTGAATTTCATAAGAGTGCTCCTCAGTATAACGTTTAAAGAAGATCCATTATCAATCAGCACATTGGATAGTGAATCATTCTTGCAGTTCATAGAGATGTGGAGGGCCAAGTTGTGATTCCTTCCTTCATCTGGTAATTCATCATCGTAGAAACTCAAGATATTACATGACATAATGTTCCCTATTACACTACTAAAATGGTCTATTGGCATATCACTCTCCACAAAAGCTTGGTCCAGTACCCCCATCAAGGATTCTCTCTGAGCAGAGGAGTTCATCAATAACGCCAAGATAGATATTTTTGAAGGAGTCTGCAATAGCTGATCTACAATTCTATAGCCTCTCATCTTGATTATCTTCAAAATATCATCCACTTCTTTCTCTAACGCAGCCCCACTAGTCTCACCCGTAGCCTTCTTGGGTTCAACATTCTCAACAATTTTATTTCCAGCACTAACATCTCTTCGAACAACTAGTGCAAACACACGACCGTTGTGGGTCACCCTGCTATTTTCAGCAATATTCCCAACATCTGGAATTGGTTGGATGGGAACTTCCACTCCATCCTCTAAGATTGTAGCATTGTATTTGTAAGGCACGACCTTATCTGACTTGTAGGGGATAAAACCCGGCAAACTAATCACCAATGAGGTAACAACTGGCCTGCTATAATACTCAACTTCAAGCTGGGCAGGTGCACCAAAACAAGGTACAATGATGTTTACCCCCTTCTTCAACACAATCAGTCATTATTGAGTCATTTCTGGAAAACAAATCTTCATCTAAGGAGAAATACTCATCTGTTGAGGCATACTCTTCATCCGACTCTTCTTCAGTAAAACAAACCTCAACCATATCAACTTCATGGTAATCATACCTTTGACTTGTAACCTTGATAATTCCGTTATCTAACAACAACTAAACACCCTTCTTCACGATTGAACATCCTCGGGAATCTCGACAGCAAACTCGGCAAGATCCATATTGATGTTCCACCTGACCAGCCATATGGCAGAAGGTAGCATGCAATTGCACAAGGTCCTCATTCATATACTCTACATCAAAAAATTTGAATTCTCCAAGACATCCAGAAACCATATTCACCTCCTCTTCATACTCTGCCCTAGGCCTGTTTATATGGATTAGGCCCCCATCCATCATTTCCTGCAGATCATCCTTTATCTTATCGCAACCCTGTATGTTTGTAGTGCAAATAGCATAACTGGAATAGTGATGTGTATAGTAGCTAAATTCACAAAGTTCTGTATGCATTTTCACCAAATCTCCTCTAACTAGATTAATATCAAAAATTCGGAAGTCGCCTGGACAACCGGCCACCATATTCACAGCATTTACTCCCCCATTCTTGGGTACAAGATTGTCTTTCACATAAGGTCCCACGTCCATGAAATATAGAACACCATACTTCACCAACTTCTACACCTCAGTCTTCAAAGGATAACAATTCTCAACATTATACCCTGGTGCTCCCTGATGAAAAGCACATGTTTGGTCCGCCTTGTAATACCAAGGCAATGGTGATGGTATGGCAGGAGGTTGTCGGGTCTGAACCAGCTTCTTCTGAATCAATGTCGGTAGTAACTTTGTATAGCTCATAGGAATAGGGTCATGACTCTCCCTTCTCTGATTACACCCTTGATTCCCCTAATAGGAAGGTCTCTGATAAGCAACGGTAGTTGGAGCTGCACCCACAACTAGAGTAACTGAGGAGACTTGCTGATGACGCTGATAATTCCTTCTAGGAGTATTAACCCTCCTCTCTTGCATAACAGCATTTGCATCCCCTTACTTCTTCTTAGTAAACCCATAATATGGTTTCTTCACACCTCCAGAACTTTCACTCTTCGTTAAACGACCCTCTCTTACAGCCTCTTCTAAGCGGATACCCATTCCTACCATTTCAGTAAACTCACTTGGCGCACTTGCTACCATCCTCTCGTAGTAGAAAGCACCCAGCGTTTTCAAGAAAATTTTAGTCATCTCCTTCTCTTCCGTGGGAGGAATCACTTGGGCGGCTACCTCACGCCATCTTTGTGCATATTCTTTGAATGATTCCCTGTCTTTCTAAACCATGGCCCTGAGTTGATCACGGCCAGGCGCCATGTCCATGTTGTATTTGTATTGTTTGATGAATGCTTCTCCCAAATCATTGAAAGTATGGATATTGGTGTTGTTCAAACTCATATACCACTTCAGCATAGCACCGGTCAAATTATCCTGAAAAAAGTGAATCAGTAAACGCTGATCATCAGTATGGGTAGACATTCTCCTCACGTGCATCACCATATGAGCACGAGGGAAAGTGCTGCCCTTGTACTTCTCAAACTCCGGGACCTTAAACTTAGAAGGTATCTTAACATTCAGGACCAAGCATAACTCATTCACATTCTTCCCAAATACCTCTTTTCCCCTGAGGGCCTTCATCTCTCTTTGCATCTTGTCAAATTGCTCTTGAAAATCATCCATTCTGTCATAAAGACCCAAGTCTTCCCTCGGTGGAGGGAAAGGACGACACACATCATCATTAACAAACGAAACCATATTCACCGAAGGAGTTGCAGTAGGAGCAGCATGCACCATAGGAGGTGTCAGAGTAACAATAGTCTGAACAATCGGAGTATTTTGAGGACCAATATTGAAATCTTCAGGTGCAAAATTCTCTTGCATTCCCCATGGATAACCTTGAGGCATGCGATTTTGAACAACAGCTGGAGTAGCAAATTCGGGAACAGTCGGAGCTTCAGTAGTTGCCCTTGTTGGTTAAGGTTGGACACTCGATGGCTGATTCTGAGCAGCCACCAGAGCTTCCATCAGAGTAGTCAGATTGTCCATGCCGGCCTTCAAAGCATAAACTTCCTCGTTCAGCTCGCGATTCTCTTATTCTAAGTTGTCCATCTTCTTTCTGAAATTAGCCCGAGTGTTGTAGTGGTGAGTCAGCTTGCTGAACAAAGTAAAGAAGCTTGGTAAGAGACCTGGATATGCATAACAAATGCAAGAAATATGTGCAATATGATGCATGATCTACAATGCACATGATTTTTTTTATTTTTTTTATTTTTATTGTTTAATATTTCAAGGGATTTAAAATTTATGGACATATTGAAAATATCAAAGTAATACTGAAAATTCCATTATAACAACTCCAAAATGGATTACAAGTTTCAATGATCCCAAGTACAAGATAAAAATAAAATCTAAAACCCTGAGAAGTAAAACTGATGGAGATCACTATATACGCTGGCGCTTCCTTGTGAGACTGACAATCTGAGCTTTCAACCTCTAGTTTCCTTCTGCATATCTGGTGGCAACCTCCTTCCAATCAACTGAATCAGGAAGTGAGTGATCAGCATCTGATTGAGGCTTAGGAGAAAATAAATCCCCTTGCCTCTCCATAGACTCTACCGCTCGACTCTCAAGGATCTAAATCAAGTCATCTTTCTCCTTCAAGTCATCTTTCTCCTTCAAGTCTGCTCTATAGGAAATCTATAAAGTTTGGAACTTGTTCTTCCAAGCGTCCTTTTCCTATTTCATCCTAACCAAAGCAAGTTGCAGCTCTTCTAAATCATCTAATAAGGGAGGAGTGGTCTTCACAAATAGACCAGGCATAGGTGTTTCCCGGGAATATGGCATCTTCAACTGAATAGCTCTCGTTTGGACCCACTGAAGATATGGCTCCAAAGAAACAGCACCCCTAGGTCCCAAATCCTTCCTACTCTTCTTATGAATGTGACGCCAGGCCTTCGCTTGCTCCCTAGCTTCCCTATGGTCTTCTAACTCCTTCATAAAGAAACTACTCAAATGAATAATATTTGGTTTATCCCTCATCAGATAACCAAGTCGTCGTCGTGCAAGAACAAGGTTATAGTTATTCCTCCCTTTGTACCAAGAAGAGGTACATTGGGGAAACTACCACAACTGTCAATAATCTCTATATCCTGGTAAGCTCGATGATATCAATCAATATCTGAGTGAGTAAGTTCCATGATCTTAGGGGCCCAACGGGGTTCCTTCTTGACATCCCAAAAAGCATCAGACTGAGGTATATGAGAGATAAACCACCAGTACAACAGAGGCGTGCAACACATAATCATCCCTCCATTATAAGGATTTCGAATATGAATAGAGTAATAAGCATCACCCAACAAGGAAGGAACAGGGTTTCCAATCATGAAGATCCTGATAGCATTAATGTCAACAAACTTGTCCACATTAGGAAATAATAACAACTCGGAAGCAAGTAGAGCAAAGATGGCCTTAAAAGCGATTGTACTCTTCATCTTGGCAAAGTAACGAGCTTTCTCTAATAAGAACTGAGCTGGTAATCCTCTAATCCATCCTTTAGAAGTCATATGGGCTTCCACCCCAAGATTCCGCAGATGAATCAAAGCAGCAATCTCATGTGGTTTTGGCTCACCCTCTAAACCAGTAAAAGGAACACGATCGGTAACAGGTAAATCCAATAGATAAGAATACTCCTACAGTGTGGGCATCAACTGATAGTCAGGAAAAGTAAAGCAATGATACATCGGATCATAGAACTAGACCAAGGTTGAGAGAATACCCTCCTTCATCTTCAGCTTCATGAGAGGAATAATGGATCCATACTTCTTCCGGAAGTTTGCAGAACACTCAATCTTGGGAATTAGACTGATCAACTCGTCTATCTTGGGATCCTTGAAACTGTACTTCCCGGTATTTCGCTTTCCAGAATCCACGGTTAAAAAGTACTTGAGATATTCACAAATGGTCAACCTTTAAATCCCTTAAAATAAGATCTCTCCAAAAGATGCTTATGAGTGCATGGATGCATGATGCAACAATCACACAAAAGATCACACATATAGGGTTCATAGGTTCAACGTCACGATCATGATGTCGAAGGTACTACCCATAAGGTGTTGGTCTAAAAGTTATCACCTTTCGAACAAGGTTCTAGAGGTTCCCAGAGTCTACATCCTTCCATCGGATATTACCAACTTCCCAATTAACTCGGTAATTAGTAATATTCTCAAGAAAAACTCGTTCGAGCGTAGTATCGCGTGACAACTATTCCCGAATTACTCCGTCATAGCTTCCACACTACACCTAAAAGGCCAAGATGGGTTTGGTATTCTACGGTCCTCAAGTTCAGCGGGCTCCCAGGTCAAAAGCAGTACGTGTTCCTGATTACTCGGTAAACAACACTACAGTTAAAGGAGCCTCCACTGAGTGGGGGATCTCATGCCTCCTTTTTTGAGATTACTCCCTCAAAGTTAACATGATTATACCGCCCTTCCTATCTTAAAGTTTGCCCAAGACCGGGTATAGGACTTATGAGTAATCACCAAGCACCCTAAAAACCAGGAAAATCCAGACAAACATATATACAACATATATATAATATATACACAAAAACAATAATAACACATATACAGATATAAACAAAGATAGGCTCAACCCACTTAGGGATGGAGCAGCAAGAGGTCAACCAGAGATTCTGGGTTCGGTCCCCAGTGAAGTCGCCATTTTTCTGTAGCGGTGGAAATGTTTAAGACTAAGCCATTGGATTGACTAGACTTATACAAATCAAAATCAAAATCACCACCGCGCTTTATTGTTTCCAAAGGAATGGGAAAAGAGAGAATAACCCAAAAAGAGGGGGAATGATTCTAGGTAAGGGGGTTGGTTATGTAAAGGGAATGTATTAGCACCCTAAACATCTACGGTACTCCGCAGGAACCTCTTTGAAAAATCTGTATATTTTGGCTATAAAATGTTGTGTAAAAATAGATGGTGGAGGTGATAAGAGAAATATATTTTTTTATGATTTTTGTACCCGCCGCAGTTGCGAACCTTTAGTGCCTACATACCACCTTTTCGTGCAATAGGGGATCAGGGTACACGTAGTTCCTCTTTTTTAAAATTTAAAGACACAAATGTGTTGGTTAATTTTATGAGATAAAACATCACCGTCATTGTCCGTGTGGAAAACATACCTATTACCTACAATCATGAGAAAGGAGAATTTGCATAATCTCAAAGTGGAGGATATGGCTTGGATTTTAAAATCAACAATGCCTCACTCAAAATCCAAGTGGAAAATATCTCTCTTCACTATATATTGTAGAAGTATAGTTGTTTGCATCACTACAAGGATTGACAAGAGTTCAATCTTTTGAGAAAAGTTTAAAGATAAAAGACAAAGTGGCAAAATGGTTTGAAATGAGATTGATTGACTTTTAGTCTTCTCACAAATATGTCAAAGTATTATTAAGATTATTGAAGTTTATTTAGGAAAATATTTGAAAATACATGGACCTAAGTCCAAGTTTATTATGAAAGTGGTTCAAGTTTAAAACAAGAAGAGTTTTCAAAAGGAAGGGGAAGATTTTTGAAATTAAAGAAGATGGGAGGAGAAGAAGATGCTACCTAAAGCATAAGGTAAAAGCTAGGGATAAGAACCATCTAACCAACAAGAAGCCAATACTTGACACTATGAGCCAAGATAAAATTCCCATTATTTGGATTGAAACCAAACAAGCAAAAATACTAGACCTCTTGAGAGAACCAAACTTCAAGTATATTAAGTCTTCATAAATATTGGGAAAAGTAACGGTTGTATACGGGTGAAATCCAGATTACCAACAAAAGGGCGTAATCATAATAACCTTCACACAAAATAAACAAACAAACAACCCAATGTTTTGAGGTAAACCTCAAAAGCTCCAATAAAATAATTAAATAAGATCACAAGGTCTTCAATCATAGGCTAAAGTTTCTAATCCTAAGTCTAAAAAGTCCAATGCTCCATAATGCCAAGGATAGTAACCAAATAGTCCAAGTATCATTAAAGATTTTTAGGGTTTGTGTTGATTATTAGGTGTTTTTTAAAAAAAGATAAGTAAAACTCAAGTGAGCAAAAATAAAAATGACAAGAAAGTAAATACTCAAATGAGCAAAGATGAAAATGGCATGAAATGTAAATTCTAAAAGTAAATAGTGCATAAAAATAAAAGGGGCATATAATAAAAGAATAAAGAATAAATTCAATTATTAGTGATTAGTGGTTAGTTGGATGATCATCTTGAAAGTTGCATTTGGAACTAATTAGAGGATTGGTAGAACCAAAGTCTCCACACAACAAGTTGCATTTGCTTTTTGTCAAGTATATCATCCATTTGGAATCCTCAAAAGTACCATTTAATGATCAATGATGTTTAAGTGATTCGCGTTGATCAAAAGTGTTGTAGATCCATTAGAGGATTGGTAGAACCAAAGCCTCCACACAATGAATCTCAAGGTAATTGGATCAAAGAGATAAAATTAACATACTTGGGCTTGCAAACATAGGTTTGGGCCACAAATGATCATTTATTCGAATCAGGACAAAATTTAGCACTATGTTAAGCAATCGTAAGTGGACTTATATAGAAGTCGCACCTATTTTGAGGTTGTTCAATAGTAATCTATGCACCAATTTTTTTGAGACATGATATAGAGATCATACTCCAATAACATTTAGCGCAATAAGAAGGGGATGAGATGAAGAGGGGTGGGAGAGAATATACAAACCATTTTTGGATTAAATTTAATCAAGTTATTATTAAAATCATTCATCCATTTTTATGGAGTTAGACTCAACACCATGGATCCAATGATGTTAATAAAGTTCATGATCAAAAATTTAACCCAAGATCAGCCAGAAAATAGTCACAAAATAATATTACATTTTAATATATATAAAAAGGTTTAAAAATAATGTTTAAAAATAGAAATAAAAGAGAAAAATATCAACTATGTTCAAGTTAATCAAGAAATAAAAAGTAAGACCATTGAAAAATCAGAAAAGGACTCAAATGATTTTATAAATTTTTTGGTAATTTTTTAAAGTCATAAACTATTTTTAAAATTAAAAGAAAGAGGGTAAAATAAACCAGAAATGATAAAAAATAACAAAGTCAAGAACAAAAATAAAATTTGGTCACCAATATTTGTCACAATATCATTGGATCATTCCATAAATTTTTCAGAATTTAAAAATGCATAAAGGTATTTTTAAACATTTAAAATAATTCAAATAAAGTGTAAATTTATAAAAAAATACCAAAACACAAAATTAAATTGTAAAACAATAAAAATCAGAAAGAGAATAATCAAAAATATTTTTCATAATTTTTTCAGATTTTTTGGACTTAAAATGAATTTTCTATGATTTTTTGAAGTTTAAAATAATTAAATATAAAAAATCAGAAAAGAAAATAAAAGTCAAAAATATGTGGACAATTGGATGAGAGTCAAAACGCGTTAGTAATCAGATCCAAAGGATCTGGCGGGCTGTGCATATCATGGTCATTAGTTAATAAAGCATAGAATCAAAAATAAAATCAGAATATAATAAGTGGCACACCATCATTGGTTGGAAGATGACACGTTGGTCATCTTCAACCTCCAGCCAACGTGAATTATAGCTCTCTCAAACTGTAAAATCAGAAGCTCAGACTTATGCCATTCGCTTTGTCTCTTCAAGACGAAGACAACCACACCCTCGCGCCAAATTTATATAAACTGTAGCTCAAGCAATTTGGAAGGAATGTTTTGAAAAGGGATTTGAAATTTCATGGTCAAAACGTGTTTCCAATAAAAAAGAAAGTGTTGAGACTAGAACCAGGGCAATGAGAGCATCACAACGTTATCAAAGTTTTGAAGAATTGATGAAGGAATCTACCTATTGAAGTTGAGTTGTAGAGCTTTGAAAGTGCACTTCTATGGAGAAATATAGCGCACTATTCTTGAATGTAATTATATGGTTAGCTTCAGGGAAGATCAAGGAAGGTGAATTGATGAAAAAATTGGATTGAAAACGGCTTTTGTATGGATTTCAAATTCGCTGAATTCTGAGTTATGGAACAAGTTTGGCAGGGTGATTCTGGATATCCAAGCTTGAGGAAATGAATGGGGAATGACCCTCTATTTATAGGGAATCAAATGGAATTTCCAAGCGTGTGAAATGATGAAGTTTGGAGGGAAATCGTGTGAAGTTGCAAACAAGAAAAGTGTGACTTCCAATTTGATCAAAACTCATCAAAAACATGCATTTTTCTATGCTAATCACTTCTGGAACTTCATTAAACATGTTTAGAGGTAAAAACACGCAGAAACAAAGTGGTTAGAAGTCAAATCAAGGATTTCAAACTTCTGACTTGGTGAAAAATTCAGTTTCAAAGTGCCAACTTCTGACCAATGGCATTCTCAGCTCAAGGGGTCTTAGGGCATGATTCTTGATGCTTCAGAAAGATGAGGTTACAAGCTTTGCAATGGAAGAAGAATGGGATCAAATGGATGCTTGAGTTGAAAGTTGTATCGAGTCAAATTTAGATAAAAAGGGTTGACTTTCCAAACTTAGAAATATTTCAAATGTTCCTTCAAAAGTGACCTATAATGTCTTGCATAAAAACATAGCCTTCCACTTGGAATTTGCTCTTGACCAAAAAAGATGGCATGAATTAGATCTCTTGAATTAAATTTTGAAACTTGAACCATTCAAAATATCCTAAAATTGAGAAAGTTATGACTTGTTGAAGTTGGAAAAATTTCATAAAATGACCTATAATCTTTTGTATCCTTAAGGCAACTTCCATCCATTTTCTCACTTTGCACATAAAAGAAGGAATAAAGTTCACATATTCAAGATCACTATGGAAAAATAATGGTCTTAATTTGTTAAAAATTTACCAAGTTATGATCATTTGAAGTCACACATGGAAAATTGGGGATTCATCTAGAGGACTTGTAATCTTTCTTCTTCATCAAGTTTCTTCCACATGAAAACTCCTTGGAACTTTTGAAGTGATTTGTTAATAACCCTTTGAAGATAATGATGTCTTTGGAATCACTCAAAAATAGAAAAAGATGATCAAGATATACTCCTTTGAAGTCCAAAACCCTAGCTCCTAGATTAAGAAACATGCCTTGAGGAACTTTGACAATTTTGAACAAACTACTTGTACCAAAACAAATTATTTGTAAATATAAGTTGTTGAGGATTATAATGAGAACTCATATCAACCACAACCACTTCCATATCTTGATAATTGAGAGAAATATGCACTTGTGACCAAATGGAATCAAATCTTGTCCAAACATGACTATTTTTCAATCAACCCCTTGTACTTTTTGGATCAAATTTTATAATCTTGAAATATGGTGAAACAAAATAAGCTTGCCATGCCATTTCCTCCAAAACAACTTAAATGGTGAGGCTTGAACTTCTCAAGCTTTATTGACTAGGACATGGAAATAAACTCATGAGCCCATGGGACAACTTGTTAAATCTCATTGCCTTTACCTACATGGATAACAAGCAAGACAAACCAACATTGAATTTTATTAATTAAAAGAAGAAATCAAGACAAAAAATATATTCATGATCACAAAAGAACACAAGTCAAGGTTCTTGGTGATTCCTCAAAGTGCAAAGCTAAATATAGGGAGGGGGACAAAGAATCCTAGAGTGATCTTATTGTAATGGAATCAACATGGTATGATGAAGGGATCTTAGGGGCAAAAAATGGGGTACAAAATCTGTGAAGAATGGCAAAGGTGAAAACTTAAAGCTGAAGTCTACTATGAGCAGCTATCAGGACATTTTCAACAGTGTAGGATACCTTCACCCAACAATTTTCGGAGTTAATGCTATTGTCGAGGATGAAGAAGAACAGGAGATGCTGAATTATGTGATGCCTGGAGTTAGAATCCAGAACTGGGTCACTTTTGATGTTCCCTCTTGCATCCATGTCTCAAGGTAATTTGTTTTGTTTATCTTTTCAAAAAGCTTTCACTCTGCCCAAGGTGAAAGTTAATATTTTATGGGCTTATCTGTTTGCTTTGATCATTAAAATCATAAATAAAAGATGTCTTAGACTCTCAAATTGTGTTTTTATTTTCTACTTTTTCTTGGAAAATGGTAATCAGAAGAAAAAAACCTTTCTTTTTGAATAAGTAATAACTGTAAATAAATATGCATAATCACTTGATATATGTGTCAGTTTCTAAAAGCAATCATAAATCACATGTGCAGATTAATTAAAAATCATGTTGAATACAATGACCCTGCACCCTCTCCCAACTTTGAATATCATGTGTATGGGACCAAAGAAGAAGAATATGATGAGATTCCAAAAAAGTTTTCACGATTTCTTGAGCGCGAGAAAAATCCCATTCAGCCGTATAAAGAGTCATTGGAGACAATCAATTTGGGTTCAGAGGAAGAGCCAAAGGAATTCAAAATTGGAGTATTGTTGCATCCTGATACGAAGAGCAAGTTGACTGGATTGTTGAAAGAGTATGTGGACATCTTTGCTTGGTTATACCAAGATATGCCTGGTCTAGATACTGATATTGTGGAGCATCATTTGCCTTTGAAGCCAGAGTGCCCGCCAGTCAAGCAAAAGTTGAGAAGAACTCACCTTGATATGGAAGTTAAAATCAAAGAAGAGGTGTTAAAGCAAATTAATGTCGGTTTTCTTGTGACATCAGTGTACCCTCAATGGATTTCGAATATTGTACCTGTACCAAAGAAAGACGGAAAAGTTTGCATGTGCGTAGATTATAGAGATATAAATAAAGCTAGTCCAAAAGATGATTTTCCATTACCACATATTGATATGTTGGTTAGTAGTACAGCAAAATTCAAAGTATTCTCGTTCATGGACGGATTTTCCAGATATAATCAAATCAGAATGGCTCCTGAGGTCATGGAAAAAACGACATTTAAAACACCCTTAGGAACATTCTGTTACAGAGTGATGCCCTTCAGGTTGAAGAACGTTGGTGCAACATACCAGAGGGATATGAAAACTCTATTTCATGATCTGATACACAAGGAAGTCGAGGTATATGTTGATGACATGATTTCTAAATCACAGACCGAAGAAGGACATGTGGAAGATTTGTTGAAGTTGTTTCAGCGCTTGAGGAAGTATCGTCTCTGTTTGAATCCAAATAAATGCACCTTCGGTGTCTGATCTTAGAAATTTCTTGGTTTCATTGTCATCCAAAAAGGAATTGAAGTTGACCCTGATAAAGTCAAATCAATTAAAGAAATGCATGCTCCATGGACTGAAAAGGAAGTTAGAGGCTTCCTTGGGCCGTTGAATTACATTTCTAGATTCATTTCCCACATGATTGCAACGTGTGAACCGATCTTTAAGTTGTTAAAAAAAGATTATGGCTGTGTGTGGGTGGATGATTACCAAAGGGAATTTGAAAGTATCAAATAATATCTACTTGAACCTCCTATCTTACTTCCTCCTGTTGAAGGAAGACCATTGATCATGTATCTGACTGTGTTGGATAATTCTATGGGTTGTATTTTTGGATAATAGGATGAAACGAGAAATAAAGAATATGCCATCTACTATCTCAATAAGAAATTTACTGACTGTGAGTCACGATATTCAATGCTGGAAAAAAGACATGTTGTGCTCTGGCCTGGGCGACAAAGAGGTTATGGCAATATATGTTGAATCATAATACTTGGTTAATTTCCAAAATAGATCCAATTAAGTATATCCTTGAAAAGCATGCCCTTACTGGGAGAATTTCTCATTGGCAAATGTTGCTAACTGAATATGATATTCAATAACGCACCCAGAAGGCTATAAAAAGCAGTGTGATGGCGGATTATCTTTCTCACCAACTGGTTTACGATCATCAATCTATCATGTTTGATTTCCTTGATGAGGATGTGATGTTCTTGAAAGAAAAAGATTGTAATGAACCTTTGCCTGGGGAAGCTCCTGATCCTGAATCCCGGTGGGGTACGGTATTTGATGGAGCTGTGAATGATTATGGGAAAGGAATTGGCGTTATAATTATCACTCCTCATGGATCACACATTCCTTTTTACTGCAAGGCTTACATTTGATTGTACCAATAATATGGCGGAGTGTGAGGCTTGTATCATGGGTCTCGAGGATGCCATTGATCTCAGTATCAAAGTTATAGACATGTATGGTGATTCAACTTTGGTAGTTAAATAGATTAAAGGAGATTGGGATACTCGTCACCCTGGCTTGATCCGTTACAAAGATTATGCTAGAAGATTACTACACTTCTTTAACAAAAATGAATTTCATCATATTCCCAGAGAAGAAAATCTCCAAGTGGATGGAAGCAGCTTCATATGCTAATGTCACTAAACAAGTGGTAGTGCGTTTTATCAAGAATAATCTAATATGTTGATATGGTGTGCCAAGCTGGATTATCACTGACAGCGGCTCAAATCTGAATAACAAGATGATGACTGAACTTTGTGAAGAGTTCAGGATTATCCACCATAATTCAAATCCTTACAGGCCAAAGATGAATGGGGCTATTGAAGCTGCTAATAAGAACATCAACAAGATCATCCAGAAAATGGTTGTCACTTATAAACATTAGAATGAGATGCTACCTTTTTCTTTGCATGGGTATCATACATATGTCTGCCCTTCAACAGGGGCAACTTCGTTCTCTCTTGTGTAAGGCATGGAAGCAGTGATCCCCATTGAGATTGAGATTCCATTCTTATGTGTGATAATGGAAACCAAGTTATTAGAGGCTGAGTGGGTCCAGAACAGGTTTGACCAGTTGAATTTGATTGAAGAGAAGAGAATGGCGGCCTTGTGTCATGGTCAGTTATACCAGAAAAGAATGAAGAAATATTTTGACAAGAAGGTCAAGCCTCGTGAATTAAGAGAAGGTGACCTCGTGCTCAGAAATATCATGTCTTTTAACATTGATTCTAGGGGCAAGTGAACTCCCAATTTTGAAGGCCATATGTTGTTAAGAAAGCCTTCTCTGGTGGTGCATTGATTCTTGAAACAATGGATGGCGAGGAGTTCCGACATCCTCTAAATGATGATGCAGTCAATAAATATTTTGCCTAGAAAAATAAAAAGAACAACTCGCTAAGATGAAAACCCGAAAGGGCGGCTTAGGAAAAAAGGAGCATCTCGGTGGGCCGAAAACCCGAAAGTGCAGTCTAGGAAAAAATTTGAGACATAAACAGAATCAATGTTCCCGGTAGGTTGAAAACCCGCAAGGGAAATTTAGGAAAAAGGTAGGGATTTCCTAGAAAGTAACTGCATCAGACAAGACTTGATCGTTGAAGCAACAATATTTTTAGATCCTCAACGATCTTCAGCCGAAGTCTCTGCTCAGGAATTCAAAGTTGTTAGGGAGAATAATGGCCATTATATTTCAATGTATCTTTTACAATGAATATTACCATTTTCCAAACTTTGTAATCATCTATGGAGTCTCGCCATTTGCAGACTACCATTCTATTAATAAATTTTGAGCTTTTATCCAATTCTCAATTCTTATTTTATTCAGCTTACAATGACTTCGTTTATTATTGATAGTAATTTTCAAAGAAATCAGATTAAATAACAAAAATTGTTTTTTGAAATGAATTTACAAATTTCTTTTTACATTAGATTTTGTGACTCAAGGAGAACAAAAATAGTGACTCCAAGGATGGACGAACTCTGAAATTTTGGAAGTCTGAATCCTCCAAGAAGGCCCTCTCAGGTCACTTTTGTTGGAATGAGTATGAGCTTCTTATACTTCTCAGATAATTGAAGATAATACCAATGGATGTATGGTGCGGTGTTGGGTCTGTGATCCCATTTTTCCCCACTCGGGTCATGGTTAATTTTGATTCCGGGTTTCCATGGTATGAGTTCTCTACCCCAAATTCCCAAGTAAAGTCTACACTTACATGACGAGAGTCTTTTCCCTTTTGTGTGCGGAGATGAAATCATTTGAAAAGCATCGCCCTTTGCAGTGCTAGCATTTTTTGTCATTGTTTGTTTTCCAGGAAACCAGACAAGGGCAATATCTTTTCTAAGAAGTGATGAAACAGTTGTCAACTTTTTGGGTTTTCTCCCACCAAGTGCTGGGTTTGATTTAAAATGCCCATAAGTTTGATTTCTTGCGGTAAGGTTTGACTTCTTAAATCTACAAGAAAAGTCTGGATAACGCGTTTCTCTAAAAATTGCTACCTCCATGAGGTTTCATAATTTCTTCCTAGAGAATTTGGTGCAATCATCACTCTTAGAATTGAAGAATGTATCTTGGGTTCCTCTCGACGACATGGTGTTTCCCTCCCTAATGAAGTCAATTCGAGATCCCCAGTTGATATCTCGAAGATATAGTTTTCTTCTACCCTATTAAAATCAGTATTACAATCCCTTATAGAAGTATAGATCTTGAAACATTTGTTTTCCCTATTGAATTTCGTGTGATATTCCCTGGTGAAGCCTGGAGGAAGATATTTTATCCTTGTATCTACACTGATTTATTCGTTACGATGTAATTGTTTTCAGATTATGTTCCTTCCCAGTAGAATTAAGCCGCGAAATAGGAATTTGTTTCCTCAGTTGGTGCTTATTTTCTCATGAAATTTTCATCTTGGATGTGATTTGCCCGAGTATGGGTTGTACCCAAGTTGGTTTTGTCTGGTTGTCCCCAGTGTTATACGTTTGTTTGGTCAGCATATACATGATGACATTCATACATACATTATGCATAGTTAATTTTTAGCAAATCATTGATCATGTGCATCTATTAATATTTTGTAGGCATATTACCCTATTTTATAGAGTTGTGTTATCCTCTATCCAATAAAGTGTCAACCTTAGGCAGAAAGTGTATATCCTTTCAATTTCCCCACTGAGTTATCCCTTGTGGAAGAATTTTGCTTTAGCCTTCCTTTCAGCTTATTGTCTGGAAAGAACATGGTTCCCTCTTGAGTTTATTTCTCATGAGATGTTATTCTGATTGACTGTTTTACTTCGGTTTATTTCTGGTTTGGATGGGTGGTCCCCAGCAGTGTTATTATTTCAATTTTTGCAAGTTTTGAGCCTTGGTTCGAGAATGTGCATTTTATTTTTCACGTGAAGATTCTATCTCCTCAACAGGAATACATTGGCATTCCCCCAGGAAATTATTATTTGGAATGCCTTCTCAAAATAGCAAGTGGCAGGTCTCTTTATTTGAGTAACATGTACTTCCCCAATAAGTCTGACAGTTCCCAGAGAAGATTCAGATTTGTTACTCCAATGAATGGTAGCGTTGTTATTATGGAAGGTAGTTTGTTGTTGAGATTTGTTACTCCAATGAATGGTAGCCTTATCATTATGGAAGGTAGTTTGTTGTTGAGATTTGTTACTCCAATGAATGGTGGCCTTGTCATTATGGAAGGTAGTTTGTTGTTGAGATTTATTACTCCAATGAATGGTAGCCTTGTCTTTATGGAAGGTATTTTGTTGTTAAGATTTGTTAATTCAATGAATGGTAGCCTTATCATTATGGAAGGTAGTTTGTTGTTGAGATTTTTTACTCAAATGAATGGTAGCCTTGTCATTATGGAAGGTAGTTTTTTGTTGAGATTTGTTACTCCTATGAATGGTAGCCTTGTCATTATGGAAGGTAGTTTGTTGTTGATATTTATTACTTCAATGAATGGTAGCCTTGTCATTATGGAAGGTAGTTTGTTGTTGAGATCTTTTTCCGATGAATTGTAGCCTTGTTATCATGGAAGGTAGTTTGTTGTCATAATTTGTTACTCCAATGAATAGTAGCCTTGTCATCATGGAAGGTAGTTTGTTGTTGAGATTCGCTACTCCAATTAATGGTAGCCTTGTCATTATCGAATGTAGTTCGTTGTTGAGATCTTTTTCTGATGAATGGCAGCCTTGTCATTATGGAAGGTAGTTTGTCGTTGATATTATATTGCTCTGAAGATGTTCATTTGTTCCCGGTCGTGAGTAATGGTGTTGATTATCATTACCATCCTTATATTGGTATTTGCTGGTATTATCTTACCACATCTTTCCTTTGTGGGTCGATGTTACCTTTTTTCTATCTCTCGCTCACTTTTATCATTTACTTTCTCTCCTTAATATTTGAGCTGATGATGCTTTATGTCCTCTTTGGGCTTTACCCCAGTAGAGCCAAGTCTCTGGTTCACCAGTGATTTATTTTCCTAGTCAGGTATTTCTTTTGATCCTATTTTATTTTCTACATCCACAGTGGGGTCTTGCGTCCTTTTTAGATTTTTTCATTTGCATTCATAATCATAAGCCTTGCATGGCATCTTAGGTCCAAAAATAGGGCTTGTTTTATATTTAAGTATCTTCAATCACTTCGACACGAAGATTTTTATCCTTCGCATCTCCGGATAGAAGACACTTAAATAAGGGCAGCTATTGGATCCTAATTTTTCCCCTAAGATTCCTATATCATATCATATCAACTCAATCACAACAATACCATACACTAGGGTTTGACTCTTCTCCTAAACCTTAGCGTTGCCCCTGAGGAATCACCAAGCACCTCTAATTATATCTTGTTGTCATCTATGTTTTGATTAACTTTAACTAATAAATACAATGTATGTTTGCCCTAATTGTTGATATCATAGGTGAAAGCACAACACATTCTAGCAAGATTATCCATAGGTTCATGAGTTTATTTCCATGCCTTCTTCAAGAAAGCTTAATTGAGATTCAAGCTTCGTTATTTAAGACCTTTTGAAGTAATATCATGACAAAGTCTATTATGATTCATCATGCCTCGTGTTGTCAAATATAGTTCAAAGGTACAAGGGTTGATTGAAAAAGTTTGACTTAATTAGACAAGTTCTTGATTCATTGATCACAAATGCATATTTCCCTCATTTCTCAATATTTTTAAGTGGCTATGGTTTCTATGTTTCCTCGTTATCATCCTCAACAACTTCTGTTTATATGACAAAAGTATTTGTGCAAGAAAGTTGATCAAAATTGTAAAAGGATTTCTAAGGTATCTTGTTGCTCTAGGAGCTATGATTTTGAACTTCAAAGGGGTATATCTTTCTCATATCTTGGTATTTTTTAGTGATTCCAAAGGCATCCTTCCCTTCAAAGGTTTGTCAACACATCACTTCAAGAGTTTTAATGAAATTTTGTGTGGAAGGTACCTAATGATTAAGAAAGATTATAAGTCTTCTAGTTGAGTCATCAAATTCTCTTATGTGACTTCAAAAGATCATAACTTGGTCAATTCTTTTATCCCATTATTTTTCCATAATGATCTTAAAGATATGGGCTTTAACCCTTATCTTAAGTGTAAAGTGTGAAAATGGATGGAAGATGCCATAAAGATGCAAAAGATTATAGGTCATTTCATGAAAATTTTCCAACTTCAACAAGTCATAACTCTCTCAATATTTTGAGTTTTTAAATGGTTCAAATCTCAAAATTCCATTCAAGATATCTACTTCATTCCATCTTTTTTGGTTAAGAGAAGATTTCAAGTGGAAGGCCATGTTTGGATGCAAGACATTATAAGTCATTTTTAATGAAAAAACTTAGAAATTTTCTAAGTATAGAAAGTCAACCTTTTATTCTCAACTTTGACTCATTACAATTTTTCAACTCAAGCATCCATTTGATTCCATTCTTTGCACATAGTAAAGCTTGTGATCTCATCTTTCTAAAGCATCAAGAATCATGTCCTAAGGCTCCTTGAGCTGAGAATGTCATTGATTTGAATTTGGTAACTTGAAACTAAATTTCTTCATAAGTCAAAATTTGAAATTCATGTTGTGGCTTCTAAACATCAAATTAGCATGTGTTTTTGGTCTAAACATGTTTAGCCAACTTTCCAAAGTGGATTAGAGCCTTAAAACGCAAGGATTGGATGAGTTTTGATGCAAGACAGATTACACCTTACTCGTGTATCAGGTTCACACGATTTCCCTCCAAACTTCATCATTTCACATTATTGAACATTCAATCAGCTTCCCCATAAATAGAGGGTCATACTTCATTCACTTTCCCAAGCTTAGAGATCAAGAATCACCCTGCCAAACTCCCTCTTGAACCAAACTTTTTGTAACTTCGAATTTTCTCTTACAGCCTTTCTCGATCTTTTTTCTTTGTCAATTCATCTTCCTTGAACCTCACTGAAGCTAACAGAAGAAGAATTAAGCTCTAAAAATTCCTGAATTATGCTAGCCAAGTCAAGTTTCAGAGCACTACAACTTAACTTAAATAGGTAGATTCCTTCACCAATTCTCTCAAACTTTGACACTATCATGAAGCTCTCATCATCCCGATTCTAGTCGCACGAAATGTTTTCAACTGGAATTATGTTTTGACCATGAAATTTCAAATCCCTTTTCAAAACTCCTCTTCCAAAATGACTGAGATACAACTTATATAAATTTTTCGCGAAGGTACCATTAGAATTGTCTTGAAGAGGCGAAGCGAATGGTACTAGTCTCATCTTCTAATTTTACAGTTTCTGAAACCTGTTGAACTACAGAACTGTTGTCTTCAAAGCAATGGCGAATTCCATTAGGGTAATGGTGAATGCCATATTAATTAAATGATGTGGCATTGCTAAGGGGTGGAGAACCCCATCTGCCTATTGCGAACACCATATCAGTATAATGATCCATTTCTTGCTCTTTTACTGTTCTTTAGCTTCCTTTCCAATAGTCTCGCATAGTTGTTCCATTATTGATTTATATCTGAAATACAAACAGAAGAAGACATAAAAGTAATAAAACATAACAGAAAGATATTAAATAGCATGTGAATCGGGTCTAAAATATGATACATTTACGTGTTATGAACAATAATAATCTAAAATCCCCTATAACTTTCACCTCCACCGACTCACCATCTCTAACATAGATGTATCTTTCAACATCATTTGGCTTCTGGTAGTTTAGGCAGTCCTGCATTGAAACATTATTGTTAGTAGTTAACCAGAGTATAATCACCAAGTGTTCATATATACTGAAGCTAAATTGACCTCGGAATAAACCACGGTGTGAAATGTACATTTCTTTTCACGCCCAATATGATATTTAGGACATTTCTTCTTCACATGTCCATAAATTTTGCAAAAGAAACATTTATCATCATGTTTTTGTTTCTTTTATGATGGATCATTTGCAGCTTCATTCTTGAGCTCATTAGTTTTCTTTCTTTTACCCTTGTCTTTAGAGGTGCCAACAAAATGAGCATTTTATGTCTTATCTTACTTCATCATTTCCTATTCTTGCACACAAAATGAAATGATTTCATTAAGAGACCATTTCTCCTTTTGATAGTTATAAGGAATCTTAAACTTACTGAACTGCGATGGAAGATAAAAAATGCTAACTGAATGAGTAAATCGTTTGACAACTCAAGCTTTAGTGCCTTAAGTTTTGAAACAATGTTTGGAATGCCCATAATGTTTTCCCTTATATTTTTGTTTCCTTGATACTTCATGGAAATCATGTTCTGAAGAAGAGTACTTGTTTCCTCCTTATCACCTTTCTTAAAGCGCTTTTCAATTTCAGCAAGGAAGTTTTTGGAATTTGTTATCTCTTCCGAGATAGTACCCACTAATGACATCAATAATGTCGCGCTTAATGATCATGCGGCTCGTGCAATTGGAGAAATTTCACTTTTCATAATCTATCATCTATTCATAGGTACTGTATTATGTAGGAGAAGGTGGTTTCTCCATCCTTAATGCAAGTACAATATCAATGCAGCCAAGAAAAATCTCCATGTTCTCTTTTAAGTCCTTATAATTCTCCCCATTAAGGACGTGAATCGAATTAGATTATTAGATATCAAAGCAAAAACACAATAAATATACTCATATAAAAGAAAAACTGAATCATTAATATATTCAAATAATGGCATAAACATATCTCAAGATATCTAGTGTGTAACACCCCAAAAATCATAAATTATTATTTGATTGGATTGTTGTGAATAATTATAGGTCGTTACGACTTATCTGATTCATTGAGTGGTTTAACCATAACAGGTATGGGGTAGTGTTGGATTAAAGTAGTAGTTAGAATTATTTTTAACTTAAATAATTTAGTTGCAATAACTTAGATTTAAGAATAATTGTTAGAATTTTATTAATATTTAAATGGGATAATATGAGTAGAAATAATGAGGGAAAAATGGTCATTGCATGAGGTTTAGTGAGTGTAAGGATGGGTTAAATTAGTAAAAATAAAAGAAGTCAGAAGTTGAATCATATTTTTGGAACGATCATAATATTGGGGAAGAGAAAGTAAGAACGTGGGAAGAGAAGTTAGGGCTTGGGGAAGATTCCCATGGAAGAAGAGGATAAAAGCTCAAGCTTGGGAACAATGAATCTAAGGTAAGGGCGGGGTTCAAACTTTATAAAGGGATAGTATAATGATAGGTATGTGAAGATATTGATTGTTATGGATGTTTGTTGTGTTTGTTCATGAAATTGATTCTTTGTGTGTTTGAATCTAAGTGATGAAATTGTAATGGGATTGACTAAATTGATGTTATTATTGCTTGGGTATGTGGACTAAATTGTGTGTCAATGAATTGAAAACAATATGAAGGTATTGAGTGTGATTTGGGATATTTTAGGGTTGATTGGAATAGGGAACATGTTCTTGAAAATAGCCAAAAAATATGTTCTACGTAGCAGAAACTGGTTTCTGGTTTTTGGGAAACCGATTTCCGCCTGAGAAATTGCAGAAGAAAAATGTTTTTGTCTGAGAAGAAATAGGTTTCCAGTTTTTTGGAAACCGGTTTCCTCAACGTGATTTTGCCATGCAGGTTATTGGAAAAATGGAGAAACGGGTTTCCAGTTTTTGGGAAACCGGTTTCCTTCCAAAGCTGAACCGAAATATTTTTGAACTTCAAAATTTTGTATCTTTTGACTAGGGTGTTCGATTTACGCGCCGTTAGAACCTATGGAAAGTTAATAAAGTTTAATTCCTCAAACAAATGGTTTCATGTGCTAAAAATGAAGTTAATTAGTTGGTAATGGGGCGTTTTGAATGTCAGTGTAGGATGTCAGTGTTTACATTTCTTATAAAACTTAAAAAATTCATAACTCGAGTTATGAGTGTCCCAATGGTGCGCAGTTCAAATTGTTGGAAAGATGATTTTTCATACTTTAATTAAAAACTATTTCTTGTACCAGATTTCAAACTATTTGACACGTGGACTGGTGTTTAGTGTGTGTTGAGTTATGTCATTCTGTAAAATGTATGCAAATACCTTATGTAAATGATAATTATGATGTATAGTTTATAATGATGAATATGATGTTGTTGCAACACGAATGATGTGAATTATGATGATGTCTGGATGATATGCATGTTATAAATAATTAATATCTTCTAGTTTATGATTATGTAAATTATGTTGTTAGTGATGATGTTTAATGAAATACATGATAACTATATGTATACATGCTTAATAGATTGTGATGCTATGATGCTATATTTTGATGTGGTGTTATTGTTATTGAATATAATATGATGAATTAATAACATGCTTCGTGAATTATACTGCCATTATGTGGTATTGTTGGACATATGAAAATATGTTTTTATTTATTGTTATATCATTGTATTGTTATTGTTGCTTGTTGAGCAGGTGTTGTTGCACAGTGGCCGGTAATGGCATCTTACATTGATGGATATAGATATCAATATGTGTTGTGTTGCATGGTTGTGTCGCATGCATTTCATGTTGAGTACTTAGTCCTGTTGTTGTTGGCTCTAATCCTATATGGCGTGGATAGGGAGGGAGGTGAATACAAACATTCACGTTATTATTGTTGGCTCTGATCCTAGACGAAATGGATTGGGAGCAAATTGAACCAAATTGTTCATGATGTTGGCGAATCCAGTCCTAAATGGCGTGGATTCGAGAGCATTATTGGTACCACATGCATAGAGTTAGTGTTGTGTCTCATTGCATTCCTTGTTGTTAGCGTAAAGATGTTGTTTGTGGTTGTTTATGCTTGTTAATTTTGCATATAACATGAAGTTGTAAGATGTGGATATAACAATTATGCATGAAATATTTATGTATACTTTTTTATTATACTTTCATTTATATTGTTGTGATATCTCACCCATTCTTTTTGAATGTTGCCTCTATGTGGGTAACATGCAGATAGTCAGGAGTAGTTTGTTATTGTGAAGTTCAAAGAGGTTGCTCTTTATTTTTGTTTTAGAGTCGGTGTTGTGCTCTGATACGTAACACCGGGTTGGGGGATAAACGCTTATTTTGGTGATTTTTGTGGACTATTTTAAACTCCTGGATAATTGATTTAAGATTATTATTGAATTGAAGTTGTTTTGGATGACGAATATAAAGTATTTTTTGTTGTGTAATGGAGTTAATTTTTAAGACTATGGTACATGTTATTTATATGGAATATGTTATGTATCCCTTTTATTAATTTGAGCAAGAATATGATTGTTTTGAGAAAGTGTAACATCCTAAATGTATTTTGAAGAAAAAGAAAAATCACTCTGATTTTTATATTAGCAATCACAGGGGAATTTAGGGTGTTACTATTGGTAACAGAGTAGGTTGGTCCGCCCGGCCAGGTTTTCTAATATTATTTGTTCATTAATACGCGACATGTGTGTGAAACACTATTGGTGCTTTCTTGATTTTCTAATCACTTGGTTGAGGAGTGAATTTAAAACAAGTGGGGGAGAAGCTTGTCATTATCTGAGATGGTTCAGGTGTAAACAGTTGGTTTAGTGTGTTGTGAATTGCCTAAGTGCAAAGATTGGTGAGATTGTGTTGTTTCCCGAATTCGGAGGAAGTACGAATTCAGGATTTATGTCTAGCGGTCAGTCAAAGTGTCCTTGAGAGGGAAAGATCGGGTACTTTTGTTGCTCACATCTATAGTAGTGTAGGGAGATATTATGGATAATGAGGTTCCAGTTAAGTGTGAGACCTGATGTGTTCCAGAGGATGATTGTGACTTGTCGATAGAGAAAGATGTTGGATTAGCTTGATGTCGTCCTTGGGATGAACTGTTGAGAGTTAACCCAAGTGCTTACGAATTTTTTTGAAGAGTCCATGCTGATTCTTATGCCTGAACATAATATGAATTCGACGGTTGAGTATCGCATGAAATAAATATGAATCAATTGAGTAATTTTATGAGTAAATCTGTAGCTTTTGTGAATTAGAATGTTAGTAATGATGTGGGTTGTTAGTAATTTGAAACTGGATCTGGAATTGTGCATCATGTGGTATTTGGAGGCGTTTGGGTATAAAAATAGGTGATTTTCATGGTAGGAAAACACATAAAAAGTAATTATGTAGTGCAAAAATTGGTTCCCCCATTTGCAGAAATCGGTTTTCAGTGAGTAGGCTGAAAAAATCGTAATTTTCAAAAATTCATAACTTTCGAACCGTAAATCTGTTTGAGTCCTCGTTCAAAGCGTTAGAGAGTGAGTGCGATAATTTTTCCAATAAAAAATATCTTGTTGGCAGTAGGTGATTTAATCCCTATTAAGTTATGTAAAATGACATGTATTTGTTTATTGTGTTGCTTGTGATGTGTGTTAATGATATATATTCATGTGGTGATGTTGGATGAGAGCTGGAATTTGCAATTGATCTTGTCCTTGGAAACAAACATGTTTTTATGGAACCATATAGGATGTACGCTTCAGATTTGGGTGAATTGAAGAAGCAATTAGAGAGAAAATTTTAAAACTCGGTACATGCATGTTGGAAGTTGCGATGTGAATTTCAGCATTGAAAGGGAGGAAGCTTTACGCTAAGTTGTCAAGGTGTAGATTACGGTATGAGGAGATGAGTTTTTTCTTGAGCATGCTATTTTAGGTGATGGTATTTTTGAATCCATCCAAAGTAGATGCAGTTCTATATTGAGAGACTCTGAAGTCGGTTACGGGGATGAGAAGCTTTTTGGGCTTAACGGGATATTATCACAATTCGATTGAGATGAGGTCAAGTACGATATGTTGTTAATGAATGAATTAAGAGAATGAGATGTTTATTATTATGAAGGATGTGGAGGTATTGGAGGAGCGCATAGAGGTGAAGTTTATGCCAATTAAGAATGATTAGAGTGACGATATATTTTGAGGAAAAGGGAGGTAATGGTTAAGGGAAAAATAAATTCAAGAGAGATTGGAATCATATTTGTGATAGAAAAGTATCGACATCTGTCAAGGAGAATTGGAGAGTTTCTATCACCAACTGGGATGTGGAAATGGTATTATTGAGATTGCAATTGGAATGAGAATCAAATGTGAAAACATATGGATCTTCGATGTGGTGATATTTAAAGGAAATTGTGGAAGCATTTGTGAACCTCAAAGGAGATTATTGGACCATGGTGCTTTAGGTGACTTAGAACATAAGTTCCGAGGGAACATATTATAGTTTAGTAATGATGGTTTATACTCCAGCAAGGTTGTCGGCTACCTATTGACAAATTGAGGAACTGATCACCCTTAATATCTTATTGATAATAGACGGGATCGTGTTGGATGGCATAGACGTGTCTTGCCAACTTGATAGTGTGTAAAGTGAATTGGCATTCTATCGAGAAGATAATTGTTCACCATTTCATGTGAACCTAATAGAAAAATGGATATGAAATGTTGTGACTTATTGAACAGCTCAGAGACTTGAGTTGGTATGCGAGCTAACGCTGTAGAGTGGAAGGTTAAGGATATCTAAAGTGAACAACGATTTTTTTGTGGATATTAAATAGAGTTAGAAAATGGATGTGAAACTTGTAGATCAAATGGTTGATGGAAATCAAATGAGGAAAGTGACCTTAAGGTAGGCATTCAGAGTAGCACAACTGAAGGGTGATGTAGTGCAGTTCATTAGGCGGAGTGACTTATTAGGAGTCTAGTGTTAAACATCAGAAGCATGAGGAAATGTTCAAACCATTGGACATTCCAGAATGGAAGTGATAGATGAATGGTTTTTATATTATTCATGTTGCTGGAATGTCAATAGATGTATTGATTTGCATGTTCGATTAGTGGGACGTAGCAATGTGATGCTAGCGTTGCATGTCAATATTGTCGATATTATTATTGTGTTGATGTGCTTATGATGATGTTGTTGTGTAATGAAATGATAGATTTTGTATCCTAGGGTGATGGGACAAGGAGTGAAATGATAATGTGCGTTCATAACTCAATAGCAATACATCTTGTTAGATTATTATTGTTGACCATGTGGAATGTGTCATACCCCAATTTTTGACCTAAGATCCCATTTTCATTTTTTGCATTTTTATACAAAAGTCAAGGTCATGAAATATGGTCGGTTTTAATCTCTCACCTTCGATCATTGACTATGCATATATTATCAAGTGTTTTGAACATTTTTAGCATATGTATCACTAACTTCTAATTGCATATAAAGCTGTATGTTCGTTTTTCTTTTGTTTCATGTCAAAAGACAGGTTTGAATCAAGAGCATCAGGCGTCGCGCTTCAAATAGGGTTTTGAGTCTCTCAAGCCAGAAGTACAATTTATTATGGATTCTCGAAGATTGATTCATCAAGGCACAACCTATAATCACAGAGCATAGATTCTCAAGCATTGTTCAATCTCATTTTGATCAAAGATGTCTTTTGGAACTTCAGAGAATCATGTGTTTATTTCCACGCCTTATTCGACAAGTGGTCTCAAGCTTCTGCATAACTTCCTCAGAGCACAAACAAGATTTCATCATCACTGGTTCACATGTGCTTTAATGCATCTTGGAATGCAAGAAAAGATCGGGCTATGTGAGACGATTTAAAGCACTTCGACCAAAAGTCAACTTTTTGCAAGATCAAGTTCAAACGTTCATAACTTCTTCAATTCTCAACTTCCTGAGACGATTATTTTTGCGAAGTATCACAAATAGAATTGTCTATGATATTACTTCAAAGATCGAGGTAAAATTGTGCTTGGTTCAATTTATGCCACAGACATTTTCTCAAAGGACATTTGATTCTTATGCTGGGATAATTCATGAAACTAGAGTTCTAGTTCAATGATTCATTGATTGCTTGTCGCCTGTTTCGAGTTGCTTGCAATTGAACATTAGCGATCTTTTAGATTTAGGTGGATTATTGATTAAATCTCTTAAAGGCGCAATTTGCATTATTGGCTTGTATTGCAAGTTACCACGAATTGACGAAATGGGTTTTAAAGAAGAAGATTTAAGGAACAATTTGAATAATTCTTTTTGATTTCAAATCGATTCAAGTGTGCGAGGTGCAATTCATTCATATGAATTGGCTTTTGGATTCAAGATATACAAAAGAACTAATTTCTGATGATGCAAATTTGCTCAATTTTGAAGATCAATTCATGTAATTTGTTTGGAATTCTAGGAGAAAATACAAGGGGTTCATTCATCATTCAAAATTCATTCAGGAAGTCTCAAATTCATTTAAGGATGAAATTCTAAATCAATGTTCACCATTCAAGTTTGATTCAATGTCATCCAAGTTACAAAGAAGCGTTATCCAAGACCTATCCAGTTTGTACTATCACTAGTACTCCGTCTAAGTTTGTTCATTATATTGTATGGGCAAAAGATCTATTGTTTTCTAAGTTATTTGGGGACAAGAATCAAGACAATGATTTAAATGTTCGCTCAAGTGATGCTGCTAGCTCATCAAAAATGTAGATGATATATTCGAACGTAACAATGATGAAGATATTACTCAATATGGAAGGAGAATATTTGATCATGTATTTGGGTATAATATTGAATTAGATTTATCCAATGAGGAGACGTGGAAAAATCGAAATAGACCCAAACCTATATACAACAAGGATGTCTTGTCTGATGATTTTGCTAAACAGAATGGAAATCTAGACAATGATAATTCTTACGGTGATGGATTATCAGTTTCTTCCATGTCATCTTTAGGAATGAAGAACCCACAAGATGTCTGGAGCCTTAGAGAAAATTCTAGAATACTTCTTAAAGCACTGAGACTATTTCTCACAAAAAAGAGAAAAGGAGATTGGCAATCTAAGCTTTGATAAAGATAGTTGGCTGTAGAATTTGTTACTACAGCTGCAAACATATGGGTTTCTTCATTTGGCATACCTTTACACAGTCTTTTTGAAGCTAAAGGAATTGCTGGTAACATTGTGCATGATGTCGCGACAACGAATGTTGTTATTGCTGGTTTGATTATCATTGAAGCAATTAAGAACCTGAAAAATGACGTTAATAAAATAGAATGACATATTGTTTGGAACACCCATCAATAAACCTCCTGCAATATGCCAAAAATAGACCCAAAATTGTCTTTTGCTGCAGCCCAAAAACAACCCTACTCCAATAGTCCAAATTCTGCTATGAAACTGCAAAAACCTGCACTAAAAACAGCCAGATACTATATTAAATCAGCAAAAACACAAAACTCCCAAAAAAGCTATGAAGACAGTGTAACAATTGTGTTCAAATCTCATCCATTTTTCCCACTAATTTTCTCATTTTCATTCATAATAAATACATAAAATAGAGGGAGAGAGAGGGGAAGACACCAAAATAAATATACAAGAAAAAAGAGTAAATTTGTGTGATACCTCCAAAAAACTATCACTGCAATCTCCTCAACAAAATATTGTCAAGGCCATTTCTCGCAATTTATATTTATGCAAAGGTTGTCTTCTCAATCTTGGAGGGATCAAGCAAATCTTTTCTTCTCTCCAAGACTCTAGCAGTTACTGTCAGACTTTTTGTAAAAGATGTAGAGGAGAAGAAGATGTTGACTGGATTTTCCAATGCATTTCATGCTCTCTAGCCACTCAAAGTTCCTGGATTCAGTTTTGCTTGGCTTTAGTTGGATAGTCACAGGAGCTTCATGCCATAAGTGTTGACTGGTAATCTTCAAAAAGACAACAACAAATGCAGTAACACTAGCAGATGCAATCGCAACAATAATAACATCCAAGCTTGAAATTAAATCAATATCCAAGATTCATTTAATATCCTGCGAGATCAACCGAAACTCAAATCCGACACTGAAATAACAACAGAAACAACTCGGCACCAACTGATCGGAAATTTCAGAAGTCGAACAGATTTATTATTCTTACCTCTTTAGAAGCTCTGTCGGAGAAATTCCGACAGGTAATTTTGCTTCCACCATTTTTTTACATTGCCATGTTTGTTGCTCCGAGTTGTTCGTCGTAAAATTTTATTGCTTTCTCGTGAAACTGAACTGCTATGTTATTGTTTCTTTGAAACCCCAGTTATTGTTGTTCCGTGAGGAAAAAGACCGTAGGATGATGAATCGCGAGAGAGGTCACAAGACTGGAATTTTGTTGATGTTATTCGGATGAGAAACAACTAAGAACAAAGACAGTTTAAGAAAATGATAGAAAAAGAGAATTTGAATGTGAAAAAAAGAGTGTTAATTTTGTTTCACTTAATAAACATAAAAATAAGATATAACAATAATAATGAAATCTGCATTTTCCCTTCCAATGCAAACCTATCGTGGCGCCTTTTGTCTAGGGTTCTTCCATTTTTCCCTTGTTTCTTTCTCAACCGCGTCAGCCCTTTGGACCTTTTGGCCCAATCCAATTATCATCATTCCCTTACATGTTAATAGAATAGTAATAATAACATATAATCAGCTTAGCTTAATTGGTAAAACACATCACCAATGACCAAGGAAATCCAGGTTCAACCCCATTATTCCCATTTTATTAAATATATTATAATAAATTTTAATTTAGTTCATTTTAATTTTCTTCTTTCCATTTTAAAATATATAAAAACATGTTTTTTTTTATAAATTTGTCTTCTACTTAATGTTTTTTATTTATAATTATTCAAAATACATAGTTTTTATAATTTAGTCTTTATTTAAATTTTTTTTATTTATTTAATAGTTTAAATACATTCTTATAAACTAATATCTTTTTTTAATTTTTGTTTGAAAATGCATGCTAGTATAATTTAATTTTTGTTATTTATTTAATTGTTCAATTGTCATTTTAATTAACTTTATTCTCGATCATTTAATCTTTATATCTTTCGTCCGTCTAAATTCCAAGGGAAATGTTTTGACTTTGTTGACTTCATGTCATCAAATATGTGTAATATTATTGGGTGAATCCCTTCATTCACGTTTGTTTTACTATTTTGTTAAAGTTAAGTTAATTTTCCTAAAAGACTCAATTTTCAAACTCAAACCTTTTAAGTCAAAACTTCGACACTAGGTCGTCGTATCTTCAAAGTATCGTCCACACCTATTTTTAGTCAAACAAACCATTTTACTAAACAAACCATTTTGATCAAACAAACAATTAAAAAAACAGATATTTCAAAAGGTTCCTGCAGAGTACCGTAGATGCATTGGGTGCTAATACCTTCCCATTGCATAACCAACCCCCGAACTTTAGATATCTTTCAGAAAACGCATTGTATTTTCATTACTTTTAAGTATTACTTTACATTTCATATTTAAGGGTTTTATTTCGCTCTTTTCCCTTTTCCCTTGGAATAATAAAGCGTGGTGGCGACTCTTGCTTATTTGCGAGTCAAGTTAATTAATAGCTTGATCTCCTATTTTTACCGCTACAAAATGTTGGTTAGTGGTATTTGAAATGTTGCCAAACGATGTGGGAGCTGGAGAGTGGGATACGAGGGTCGTATCTGGAGTTGTTCGTATCGAATAATTTTGAATGACAAAAATATTTTAAGTGGGGGAGAGTTGTAACACCTCGAAAATGATAAATTATTATTTAATTGGATGGTTGTGAATAATTGTGGGTCGTTGTGATTTATGCGATGCATTGTGTGGCTTAACGATAATAGGTATGGGGTAGTGTTGAATTAAAGAAGTAGTGAGAATTATTTTTAATTTAAATAATTTAGTTGGAATTATTTAGATTTAAGAATAATTGTTAGATTTTTAATAATATTAAAATGGGTTCATATGAGTAGAAATAATAATGGCAAGATGGCCATTACATGAGATTTAGTGAAGGTAACGATGAACCATCATAATAGGGATCTAAGGGTTAAATTAGTAAAAATAAAAGAAGTGGAAGTTGAATCATATTTTTGGAATAATTGTAATATTGGGGAAGATAAAACAATAAGGTGAGAAGAGAAGTTAGGTCTTGGGGAAGATTCTCATGGAACAAGAGGAGAAAAGCTCAAGCTTGGGAACCATCAATCTAAAGTAAGGGTAGGGTTTCAACTTTCTAAAGGGATAGTATAATGATAGTTATGTGTTGATATTGATTGTTGTGGTTATTTGTGTGTGTGTGTGTGTGTGTGTGTGTGTGTGTGTGTGTGTGTGTGTGTGTGTGTGTGTGTGTGTGTGTGTGTGTGTGTGTGTGTGTGTGTGTGTGTGTTTGTTCATGAAATTGACTCTTTGTATGTTTGAATCTAAGTGATGAAATTCTTGACGAAATTGCAATGGGATTAACTAAATTGGTGTTATTATTGCTTGGGTATAAATTGTGTGTCAATGAATTGAAAACAATAAGCAGGTATTGGGTGTGATTTGGGATGTTTTGGGGTTTATTGGAACAGGGATGTGTTTTGGAAAATAGCAAAAATATATGTTCTGTGAAACAAGAATCGACTTCTAGTTTTTGGGAAACTGGTTTTCGCCTGAGAAATTGCAGAAGGAACATGTTTCTTACAGAGAAGAAATAGGTTTCCAGTTTTTAGGAAATCAATTTCCTCAACGTGATTTTTCTTTGCAGGTTACTGGAAAAATGCATAAACGGGTTTTCAGTTTTTTGGAAACTAGTTTTTTACCTGTGCTGAACTGAAATGTTTTTGAATTTTGAAAATTCATATCTTTTTTACTTAAGTGTCCGTTTGATGCACTGTTTAAACCTACAGAAAGCTAATAAAGTGTACATGATAACTATATATATACATGCACTGTTTGAACCTACAGAAAGCTTATAAACTAATCATTGCTATTGAATATAACATGAATAGTTTATAACATGCTTCGTGAATTATACTTCCATGATGTGGTGTTGTTGGATATATGGAAATATGTTGTTATTAGTTTCTATATTGTTGTATTGCTATTGCTGCTTGTTGAGTAGGTGTTGTTGCATGGTGGCCGGTAATGGCATTTCACATTGATGGATGTAGATATCCATGTGTGTTGTGTTGCATGATTGTGTCGTATGCATTTCGTGTTGAGGACTTAGTCTTGTTGTTGTTGGCTCTAATCCTAGATGGTGTGGATAAGGAGCGAGGTGAATATAAACATTCACGTTGTTGTTGTTGTTGGCTCTGATCCTAGACATAGTGGATCGGGAGCGAAATGAACTAAATTGTTCATAATGATGGCAAATCTGGTCCTAGATGGCGTGGATTCGACAGAGATATTGGTATCACATGGACAGAGTCAGTGTTTTGTATCATTGCATGCCTTGTTATTAGCGTAAAGGTGTTGTGTGTGGTTGTTTATACTTATTAATTTTGCTTATGAAATGAAGTTGTGAGATGTCGATATAATAACTATGCATGAAATATTTTTGTATACTTATTATTATACTTTCCTTTATACTGTTGTGATATTTCACCCCCTTATGCTTGAAGGTTGCCTCTACATGGGTAATCTGTAGATAGTCAGGAGTACTTCGTTGCTGTGAAGTTTGAAGATGTAGCTCTTCATTTCTATTTTAGAGTCGGCGTTATGCTCTGATACGTAACATCGAGTTAGGGGACAAACTCTTATTTTGTTTTGCATTGTTTTGGTGATTATTGTGGAGTATTTTAAACTCCTGGATAATTGATTTAAGATTATTGTTGAGTTGAAGTTGTTTTGGATGACGAATCTGAATTATTTTTGGCTGCGTAATTTTTAAGACTATGGTACTTGTTGTTTATCCGAAAGGAGTTATGTATCTCTTGTATTACTTTGAGCAAATTAATGATTGTTTTTAGAAAGGTTAGCATGCTAAATATATTTTGAAGAAAAAGAAAAACTACTCTGTTTTTTTTATATTATTAATCATCAGGAAATTTAGGGTGTTACATAGTGCACCATCAATATTTAGCATTTGGACACTAATATTAACTACTAGTGGTACTCTTGTTGTAATGGTCGAACGTTGATAATAAACCAGGTCAAATAATAAACTCTTATTTGGATAGATTTATCATTTTCATGCGAAACCTTATAATTATCAGATGTTTAACAACACATACTCCAGCCAAACATCAATTGTCCTTTGAGTCAAATGTATGTGTGTGTCTATATATATATATATATATATATATATATATATATATATATATATATATATATATATATATATATATATATATATATATATATATATATATATATATATATATATATATATATATATATATATATATATATATATATATATATATATATATATATATATATATATATTGTCATACCCCAATTTTTGACCTAAGATTCCACCCTCCATTTGCATAATTGCATAACAAGTGTTCATGAGTGGTTTGACCTATTTTTTTGCCAATTCTTGAGTTAGATTTCAAAAATTTAGAACTTCTTCAAATTTCGACATTTTTGAGCGGTTCTTTTTTCATATGATTCTCTCCTTGACATCATCTACAATTTTTCTTTACAAGTCAAGAGTTAATTATACTTTAAAAAGCCATGAAAAAATAGAAACGTTAGAAGTCATTTATGAATTAAGTGGAATTTGATATTTATTGTGTTTTATTCATGATTTCTTTTCTATTTTAAAAAATCACAAAAATATGTACTTAGCATCATGTTATTTTTTTTATTTACTATTTTTACCTCTTTACTAAAAAAATTATCACATATATTCTTTTATTAATTTAAATTTATATACTGGTATCATTTATTTCAAAAAAAAAGTCTAAAAAAATATATATAAGTTCTTTTATTTCTTATGCTTATTTTATTTTTTATTTTTTAATTTGCACTTATATTTTCATTTATTTTAATTCAAGAAAAAAAATCATAAATAATTAATTTAATGTCTCTTTTATTTTCTATTTTGTATTTATTGTTATTACTAACACTTTTAGTTTTTATTATTATTATTATTATTATTATTATTATTATTATTATTATTATTATTATTATTATTATTATTATTATTATTATTACTTTGTCCTTTTGTTTTTTTGTGTCAATAAAGAAAAGTTGGGACCACTATAATATAGGCATGACAAATGAACCCGCCCCTGCCGAGCACCGTCCGCCCCCGTCCCGAAATAAGCGGAGAAAACCCGGGTTAACCAGAGGCGGGCGCGGGTGCGGGGAAAACCCGATTTTTATTTACGGGTGCAGGGGCGGGTGATGCTAGTACCCACCCTGCACCCGCACCCGCCAACTAAATTTAATTTATTTAATTTATTTTTTAATAGTTTTATTACTCATTTACACTTTTTAATAGTTTTATTTTTTTAAAATACAATTTAAATAAAAATATAAAACATAAAAATGCTTTTAAAATAATTAACTATTTAGTTTAATTATTGATTTTTATTTTTATTGAAAAAAATATAAATTTTTAAAAATTGACATTTTATTCGGGCGGGTGCGGGGAAACTCTTTTATTATTGGGGGCGGGAGTGGAGGAACAAATATTAGCCCCGACCGAGTTTGGGGGCGGGGGAGGGTCTGGGTCTGAGTGGCGGGTGCGGGTCTGGATGTATATAAACCAACCCCCAATCCACCCCGTTGTCATCCCTACTATAATGTAGTACAAACACTTCACATGGATTGCCAATTTGTACTTATCAATGACCAATAATCATTTTCACACTTCACATGGATTGCCAACTTAAACTTATCAATGGCCAAGAACCATTCTCATAATGCCATATGGATTGTCACATCAACACTCTCACCTCATTCACCCTATAAATAAGACATTTCTTTCATTTTGAGGAAGAATACCATAAATTATTCATTAGACTAAGCCAAAACTTTCTTCTTCTTTTTTTTCTCTTCATTTTCTTTCAAATCATTTCTTCCTTTTATTGAATAGATAGGCTGTTATACTTGTTTTTTATTTAATTCTATTGTATTTTTACTCTTTATTTATTTATTTATTTATTTAGTACTATAATTATCATCATTTTACAAGGAAACTCCATTGATTCAAAATCAAGAGTTGAAAAATGTTCTTGAACCTCCAAAAGCAAAAGTGATTTATTGTTGTTTAATTTTATTGTTGTTTAATTTATTGATGATAAGTTTGTCATCATGTATCTTCCTTGACTTTGTCTTGATCCCCCATGTTTGTTAATTGTACTACATGTATAAGAGAATGAACTTCAAAGTGTCATTTCTCTAACATGTATGGATACATGCATTCTATGCTCTATATGAAGTTACACTTATTCCAAATTAGATTATTAACTTTATATTGTACTAACTTTACTTTAATATCATTTATATTTCCATATTTTATATTTTATTTTCTCTTTAATTTTATACCATTTATCATCCATAGCATTTTATTTTCTTTACTTTATGCATTTTTTCTTTACTCACTTGAGCATTTATGTTCTCTTTGCTCACTTTATTTTTTATTTCTAATTTTTAAGTCTTTTTCCTTATTTTCATTTAAAAATCCATACAAAAAATACAAAAAAAAAAACTATTAGATTAGGATTATAATTATTTCTTTCTTGCCCTCTTTAAAAAATAACAAAAATATATATTAGTATAATTTTGTCTTTCTTTATTTTATTTAATTTTTGGTTCTTAATTATTAGTTATTTAATTTCTATTTATTTAATTTCACTTTGTCATTCATTTAGTCTTTATATTTTGTTTGTCTAACTCCAATGGAAAAATCAAATTTATTGACTTCATGTCATCAAATATATTTAATACGATTGTGCGAAAACCCCTTTTTACATTTTTTTTAGTTTTATCAATCTAAAAACAAATCTCTTCAAAACCCTAATTTTAAAAAACTCGCACCTCTTTTAAGCCAAAAACTTCGACACTAGGTCGTCGCATTTTCAAAATCTCATCCCCACACTCATTTAGCAAACAAACTATTTTAACCAAAAACAGATATTTCAAATGGTTCCTATAGGATACTATAGATACATAGGGTGCTAGTAACTTCCCTTTGTATAACCAACCCCCGAACCTTCAATCTCTTTCAAATGCATTGTATTTTTCATTGCTTTTATTATTGCACTTACTTTGCATAATTATGGGTTTTATTTCGCACTTTTCCCTTTTTCTTGGAAATGATAAAGCACGGTGGCGACTCTTGCTTATTTGCGAGTCAAGTTAATTAATAGATTGATCTCCAATTTTCACCGCTACAGAATTGGTGACTCTGTTGGGGAGGAAGAATACTCTAAGTGGGTTAAACCTAATTTGTTATATATGTTTTTGTTATTATTTTGTGTTTGCTTATATGTGTTATTTTGTGGTTTCTTTGGTGTTGATTACAAAGGAAAAGTCCTATACCCACACTAAGTACACTTAAGACAGGACGGGCGGTATAGTCATGTTATGTAAGGTAGTCCGTTGTTGAGATTTTGGTACTTCAATGAATGGTAGCCTTGTCATTATAGAAGGTAGTTCGTTGTAGAGATGTTGTTTTCTAATGAGTGGTAGCCTTGTCATTATGGAAAGTAGTTTGTTGTTCAGATTTTGTTACTCCAATGAATAATAGCCTTATCATTATGGAAGGTAGTTCATTGTTAAGATGTTATTTTCCAATGAATGGTAGTCTTGTCATTATGGAAGGTAGTTCGTTGTTGAAATCATTTTCCGATGGATGGTATCCTTGTCATTATGGAAGGTAGTTAGTCGTTGAAGATTCTATTGTTCTAAGAAATTTGCATGTTTGTTAAAGCTTTATTTGCATGTTTGTTCTAAGATTCTATTGTCGTTGAAGATCCTTGTAATCTTTCATGTTTGTTAAAGCTTTATTTGCATGTAAGAACTTGTTTACATTTGAATGATTATCTTAATACAATGAGTATGTTTGTCTTGAAGAAATTCATTTGTTTCACTCATATTTGTTTTCAAATTTTAAATTGAATTTTGCATTATGATACCAACTTATTGCCCATTCTCTTTCCTTGGAAGAGATTGAAGGGAGGATGATGATCTGAAAAACGCAAAATCTCTGGTTATATGATTTTGAATAAAATCTTCCTGAAGATGTACAGGCATTGTTTCAAATTCCTAAACACCGGAGATATAAGGAATATAATTCCTTGTTAACCCCTTTTTAGCCTTGAAGTAGGAGTTTCTTTTCTATACAAAAAACCCTTAATTTTAACTTGGGGCAGGGTAGTTTTCAGTTAATCTGACCGAGTGTTCAAACTTCCTAAAGAAGATATTTCTGAAGAGAAACGGCATGGCTATCCTTCATATATCATGAGGCCAGAAGATGCGAAACTACAATGTTTATCCCTTATCCATCAAGAAACGAGGCAGACACAATCCTCTCAACAAGTCAAGACAAGCTAATGTCACACGTTTTATTCAAAAATCAAGAAAAAGAAAGTCCACTAAGTCGAAAACATGAAAACAAGAGACTTAGGAAAAAAATTAGGGCATCCGGCTGGACTATCAATTCAAAAGAATTAGTTTAGGCAAAATTTAGGGGGGAAATTGCAAAGAAAGGACTACAAAGAAAAGTCCACAACCAAGAACAAATTCGTGTGACTACAAACACAAACACAAGAAGTGTGACTGCTACTCTGAAAGCCTTATCACTTCCTTAACCATCACAAAATATTTTTCTGAGAAATGAACACTAGTGTTGAGTTAACTGAACATAGGACTGGAGAACATCATGAAGAATGGGTGGGCACCAATAAATTTTAAGCCTTAAAAATCTTTTTTCTAAAAACTGTGAACCGGGCCACATTACAACCTTCAAATGTCCTAATTGAACAAAGTCTATTTTGAAAGCATACTTCAATGAGATTAGTGTTCCTAACTCCCATAAGTTTTGCTAAAATATTTGTGGTGGTATCATATGCTTTTGTTATCTTTCATACAAAATAAATGATGCACTCATTCGCACTTTGTGACATCTTTTCAAAAAAAAAACTTCAAGACTTACATACATGTTGTATTATAATTTTCATTCTCAGAATAAACTTTTTATGCTTGTAAAACATTCGCTTAATATCAAGGAAGCTTACATGTAAGCACCAATGATGAGTCAATATTTAGGCCTGAAACTCTATGAAGTAATTGGTGAATCATTTCAAGAATGATCATATCCAGGGGCATGTCACCTGAAGACCTTCAACATGAATAAGTTTTTGCCTTCATAGTTTGTTTACCCTCATGGGAAAAATTTGAAGACTCTGCTGAGCCAAATATAGTCAATATGGGGCAGTCACGTCAACATTCGACGAATCTCTCCAAGAGTTTGAAGATACTGGGGAATTTTGGATGCCATGTCTTTTGTAAAATCCTCTTGAGATGATTTCTTCTCATCAACCATATAACTTGGGGCATTTTAGAAGTGAAGTTATTCGCAAGAATTATCGCGCGTCACGCAGCTTATCAGCAATAAACTTGGGGCATCCAAAATTAGTTTCAAGGCCAATCCAGATTTGTCAAGATATGTGGTCTGCTTTGCACACATTATCAGATGGTGGATTTTCCCAGTATCTCCAGCTAAGCACGATTTTTCTCCAGCTAAAGCGGAGTTCGTGTTGTTATCCTTTCAATGGATTATTGATGTTAGAATATTGGACTTTGGATTTTCTCTCGAAAAGTATCTTCCTCTCAAGAAAGATTAGAGCCTTATAGCATAAATATGCTTCATCGATGGCTTATTTTATATCTCCAGTAATGTTCCCATCTTGTCGAGATTAGCCGAGTATTTGTTTGTACTGTGATGTCTTTTCATGTCCAGTTTATCTATTTTGTCTATTTTGTCAGCATATACATGACATTTCATTTATTTATTCATAATTACATCATTCATGCACATTCGCATTTCTCTAGGTTTTTGGGTCCATCTCCGTTGGTTTTGTTTATCACCAAGTAACTTATTTCCTCTTTCCAAATGGAGTGACAACTTAAGCAGAAAGTGTACAACCTTGTTAATTCCTCACTGAATTCATTCCTCGTGGAAGGGTTTTTGTTTTAGCCTTCCTTTCATCTCAGGATAGGATAGTTCCCAGTTGAGTTTATCCCTCATCTGGTAGAGTCTTGTTTTTCTTTTTCTCTCCATTTTTATTCTTGTATTGAGCTTCCTCTCCTGCGGATGCTACCCCGTGAATCTCTCTAGGCTGTGAAACCTAGATGGAGAGTGAATTTATTTTGCTTATTTAAATACTTGGTCTCCTCAGGAAGAATCTATTCATGGTTTCCTATTGAAGATGAACTTTGTTTCCCAGTTGAGTTATTGCAACACTCTTTTTGAATCTCAACATAGCAGCGATTGGCGGACTCTTCATGAGCAGCTTTTGTATTATTGATATCTTTGGAAGATAGCAAGTGGCAGAATCTTCATGAGCAGCTTGTGTATTATTGATATCTTTGAAATATAATAAGTGGCGGACTCTTCATGAGCAGCTTGTGTATTATTGATATCTTTGGAAGATAGAAAGTGGTAGACTCTTCATGAGAAACTTGTGTATTATTGATATCTTTAAAATGTAGTAGGTGGCAGACTCTTCATAAGCAGCTTGTGTATTATTGATATCTTTTAAAGCAACATGTGGAGGACTCTTCATGAGCAGCTTGTATATTATTGATATCTTTGAAATATAGCAAGTGGCAGACTCTTCATGAGCAGCTTGTGTATTATTGATATCTTTGGAAAGCAGCAAGTGGCGGACTCTTAATGAGCAACTTGTGTATTATTGATATCTTTGGAAGTAGCAAGTGGCGGACTCTTCATGAGCAGCTTGTGTATTATTGATATCTTTGGAAGATAGAAAGTGGCAGACTCTTCATGAGCAGCTTGTGTATTATTGATATCTTTGAAAGATAGCAAGTGGCAGACTCTTCATTAGCAGCTTATGTATTATTGATATCTTTGGAAGATAGCAAGTGGAGGACTCTTCATGAGCAGCTTCTGTATTATTGGTATCTTTAGAAGATACCAAGTGGCCGACTCTTCATGAGCAGCATGTGTATTATTGATATCTTTGGAAGATAGCAAGTGGAGAACTCTTCATGAGCATCTTGTGTATTATTGATATCTTTGGAAAGCAACAAGTGGCGGACTCTTCATGAGCAGCTTGTGTATTATTGATATTTTGGAAGATAGCAAGTGGCGGACTCTTCATGAGCAGCTTGTGTATTATTGATATCTTTGGAAAGCAGCAAGTGGCAGACTCTTCATTAGCAGCTTGTGTATTATTGATATCTTTGGAAGATAGAAAATGGAGAACTCTTCATGAGAAGCTTGTGTATTATTGATATCTTTGGAAAATAGCAAGTGGCAGACTCTTCATGAGCAGCTTGTGTATTATTGATATCTTTGGAATATAGCAAGTGGCAGACTCTTCATGAGAAACTTGTGTATTATTGATATCATTGGAAGATAGCAAGTGGAGGCCTCTTAATGAGAAGCTTGTGCATTATTGATATCTTTAGAAGACAACAAGTGGCGGCATCTTTATTTGAGCAGCTTGTGTATCCCTAACAATATCTTATTTCAACAGCAAATGGCATCTCGTTTGAGAAGTTTGCTCATCGACAGCAAACGATATCTCTTTGGAAAAGTCTCATGGGGAAGTTCGTAAATTATCCTTATCAGGTAGAAGACTTGATAAAGAAGAAACTGGTGCTCGTTCGTCGGGGAAAGGTTTATTACCTTTTCTATCTTCAACTATTGAGTTGGTAGTTTACTGTCATCTGTGAGTTGGTATCTTATTGATCCTCTACCTTCAACCATTGAGTTGGTAGTTTACCGTCATTTATGAGTCGGTATCTTATCGATCTTCTACCTTCAACTATTGAGTTGGTAGTTTACTGTCATTTATGAGTCGGTATCTTATTGATCTTCTACCTTCAACTATTGAGTTAGTAGTTTATCGTCATCTGTGAGTCGGTATCCTTTTTATTTTTCTACCTTTGACACTAAGTTGGAAATTTACCATCATCTTGAGTCAGTAGTCATTTATCTTTTCACAACCTATGCAAGGCGTCTTCCTTGATAGAGTCAGTCATTTTTTCTTCTCTTGAAGTTGTTCTCCAATAAGAGTCTCTCAATCAAAGTCTGTGGCTCTGTTCCCCAATAGATTTATAATCTCTTCCCCTGTAGGATTACTTTATCATGTGCTTGGTTTCTCCAACAGTATTTTATCTCATGTAGCGTCATTTCCTATAAAATTTAGAGCATTGCATCCATATCATATCATAAACATCATTGTGGTATCTTAGGACCAAAAATTGTGTATTTTATATTTAAGTATCTTCAATCTCGTTGAAACGAAGATTTTCAATCTTCATATTTCCGAATAGAAGAAACTTAAATAGAGGCAGATGTCATACCCCAATTTTGACCTAAGATCCCACCGTCCATTTGCATCATTGCATAACAAGTGTTCACGAGTGATTTGACATATTTTTTTGCCAATTCTTGAGTTAGATTTCAAAAATTTATAACTTCTTCAAATTTTGACATTTTTGAGTGATTCTTTTTGCATATGATTCTCCTTGACATCATCTACAATTTCTCTTTACAAGTCAAGAGCTGATTATGCTTTGAAAAGTCAAGAAAAAATAGAAACGTTAGAAGTCGTTTATGAATTTAGTAGAATTTGATTTTTATTGTGTTTTGTTCATGATTTCTTTTCCATTTAAAAAAAATCACAAAAAAGTAAATATCCTTAGCATCATGTTTTTTTATTTACTATTTTTACCCCTTTACTAAAATAAAATTATCAAAAATATGTTCTTTTATTAATTTAAATTTATATACTGGTATCATTTATTTCAAAAAAAAAATTCTAGAAAAATTTATATAAGTTCTTTTACTTTCTTATACTATTTTATTTTTTATCTTTTAATTTGCACTTATATTTTCATTTATTTTAATTCAAGAAAAAAAATCATAAATAGTTAATTTAATGTCTCTTTTATTTTCTATTTTGTATTTATTGTTATTACTAACACTTTTAGTTATTATTATTATTATTATTATTATTATTATTATTATTATTATTATTATTATTATTATTATTATAATTATTATTATTATTATTATTATTATTATTATTATTATTATTAGTATTATTATTATTATTATTATTATTATTATTATTATTATTATTATTATTACTTTGTCCTTTTGTTTTTCTTTTTTTGTCAATAAAGAAAAGTTGGGACTACTATAATATAGTACAAACACTTCACATAGATTGTCAACTTGTACTTATCAATGACCAATAATCATTCTCACGCTTCACATGGATTGCTAACTTGAACTTATCAATGACCAAGAACCATTCTCATAAAGTCACATGGATTGTCACATCAATACTCCCACCTCATTCATCCTATAAATAAGACATTTCTTTCTTCCATTTAGAGGAAGAATACCATAAATTATTTATTAAACTAAGCCAAAACTCTCTTCCTTTTTTTCTCTTTATTTTTTTTCAAGTCATTTCTTCCTTTTATTGAATATGTAGGCTATTATACTTGTTTTTTATTTAATTCTATTGTATTTTTACTCTTTATTTATTTATTTATTTATTTATTTAGTACCATAGTTATCACCATTTTACAAGGAAACTTCATTGATTCAAAATCAAGAGTTGAAAAGTGTTCTTGAACCTCCAAAAGTAAAAGTGATTTATTGTTGTTTAATTTTAATTTTTTTCTGTAATTTTTTGTTGTTTATTTACTTATTTTTAGTAAGGATCATTGATCATGATATAGAGTAGATAAACTTTCATTATTCACTTGTTTAATTTCATGAAAAATTGAGAAAGTTATGACATTTATACTATTTTTATTATAGACTTCTTCTTATTCTTCTTTATCTATTTTATTTTTATTTTTATTTGAATCAATTTGGAAAGCATTTGAGCTTTTTTAGTTCATCTAAGCTTGTCGAATATTTGATGAACTTTTATCATTTCCAATCTACCTCTAAATGGTTCTTTAATCATTCAAAGTACTTGGGATTGATGATAAGTCTGTCATAATGTATCTTCCTTGACTTTGTCTTGATCCCCCATGTTTGTTAATTATACTACATGTATAAGAGAATAAACTTCAAAGTATCATTTTCCTAACATGTATGGATACATACATTCTATGCTCCATATGAAGTTATACTTATTCCAAATCAGATTATTAACTTTATATTGTACTCACTTTACTTTAATATCATTTATATTTCCATATTTTATATTTTCTTCTTGTAATACGGTGGGAGAACTGACTGTTATACTAGTTTTGCATTTTGTATTCGCAAATGTTGCGGTAAGCAAGAGTCGCCACCGACTTTTCTTTTATCCAACAAAGGAAGGGGTGAAAAGAACAGAAAAAGATATTTCAAGAGTTTTCTGAGTAAGGGGGTAGTTTATGGAAATAGAAGGTGTTAGCACCCGTTCCTTCCGTAGTTATCTACGGGCTCTTAGATGCTTAGCTCATTTTGAAATACCTTGTGCTTTGTGTGTTTTGAAAATTATTTTTGAAAGTGCTTTAGTGCGGAAAACTTTGTAATGTTTCTCGGAATGGTAGAGAATGTATACAAAGTGTTTGAAATTTTTTTGAAAGAAGTTTTGTGTAAGTGTAAAAATTGTTTGAGCAAACATCTAACAACTATCTACTTTACTCGAAAGTTTGTTATTTTCCTCTTTTCCTTTAGACAATGCTATCCTACTATTAGTGAGTAGGTAGCCCTAGTTGTTGGATGTTTGAGGGACATTCAAAGGGACGTTTATAGAGTCACAAAGGCAACTGGGCAAGAAACTTTAGTAACTACCCTAGGGTTTTTAAGATCATACTGAGGCAACGTCGAGAGGGTCATCTAGGAACTTATGATCTTTAAACTGGAGGGTAGCCACTAAAACCTCTCACGTTTCGAGAGATGTGACTGTTTTTCTAAAGGCAACCAAAGTGGGATACCCTAGAGGTGTATATGTGAAATTGTGTTTGTATTCAGTTATTTTTGTCTTTGCATTAGGTTTGCTATTATTTTGTTTGTTATTCTTGCCATACAATCTTATTAGTCACGTATCTAAACAGTTAAGTAATTAAAAGTGCGGAAATATAAATCTAACTATTACATGACTTCGGGGAGGGGGGTTATTACAAGTCCAAAACTTGGGGGAAAATAAAGAAAGAAGTAAAGTAAAAAGTCCTAATTATAGTCTATTACATCCCATAAGCAAATACATTAATATGAAAATAAAGTAGAAATATCTAACGCGCGTGAAATAAAAAAGAAGTCTAAAACCTAAGTGAAAGTAAATCTTTTTGTTTGTTTTTGTTTTATGTAAGAAAATGTTTAATTGATAATTAATTAAATAATCTCGATCTAAAGAAAAAAAATGTTAATTGTTAAAGAAAATTGAAAAAAGAAATTAATTCTAAGTTTTTTTGTATTTTTGTTATGAATAAAAGAAATTAAATGAATTAAATCCTAGGTCTATTTATTTTTAAATTAAATAAAAGGTTAAAGTTATTATTTACAATTTTAATTTAATTAAAAAAAAGACTAACCTAATATTTTTATGATTTTTATTTTATTTTAATGTTTTAATGAAATAAAATTGATTAAAACAGAAATGTTAATTAAAACAAAATAAAGAAATTGAAATGTGCCTGCAAACAAAATGAAATTGGGGGTGCGCTTCAAAGAAGTATCAGGCCTATCAGCAAGAGGGCCTAGGTGCTGCAAAATAGTTAGGGGGTGAGAATAAACATAAACCTCGGGTCCAATGACAAAAGGGCCCAGACGCCTGTGGGATCTGCAAAACAAAGGTTAAAAAAAATAAAAATTTGTTTCCTTCCTGGGTCGAACCCAAGACCTGGCAGAGGAATGTCCTAAGAACGGTGTTCTTGGATTCAGGTACCTAAGCTCGCATGTAACATGTTAGATCTACTCAAAACATCAATAGTAATATGAATGCATGCATAAAACTGATTTAAATTACATAATTTAGAGGATTTGAGATTCAAAATTTTACAAAAAAAACGTGGGATGATTATGAGGAGGATCTGGGACGTGTAAGGCTTGAACCTGGGCTCTGGAGGACTCCTGGGAAACTCGGGAGAGGGTTGATAATTTTGGTTTGGGTTAATAGCGCCTGGAAGTAAAGTTATAGATTTTGCAACTTTTTGATTTTTTTTTGAGAAATTTGTGGGAGCTCCCTAGCAATGATTTTTCGTCCCCTTTTGCTCATGCCTTGGTCTTGTATTTATAGAGGGAGAAAAGGGCTAGCAAAGATGGTAAAAATCCATCCATAATGGCCCTCTTTCAAACCAAAATCAAACACATTAAAAAAGTTTCAAAAATGCAAATTCTTACCCATTTTGAGGTGCAATACACTTGGCCTCCTTTACACGAAATTTTGGGCCGAAAAACAATTCAAACCATCACCCCATATTGCCATAACCAATATTTAGTATTTTATGCAATTTTATTTAGTTTTTATTTGAATAAAACAAAAATAAATATGGATAAAATAGGTAGAAATGACAAGGTAATGTAGAAATTATTTTAGAGATCTCTCATAAGGTTAGGAAGATGTTTGAAGTCCAAGAAGTTAGACCACTGACCTAAAAGTTCAAGTTTTCTCAATGCACAATTCTTGAAATTTCCCAAATTTTTCCAACTTGGGCAAACCATAACTTGCTCAATTTTTTCCAATGATGATCTTTGACTTTTTGGAAATAACAAGATGTATACTTCAATCCCTCTTTTGATCAATTTTGCATTTGAAGATTTTATCTTGATGTAAAAGGTCTTGGCAAAAAGTGTTTTTTGTTGACTTTCTGAAAATGACCTGTAATGTATGAGCTTGTATCTTTCAAATGGTGAATTTATTGAACTTAAGGATAAACGGTAAGTTGTAGAGAATTAGATTCTATTCAAAATGAGTTTTGGTTGGAGAAAATTGGATGAAGTATGTGAAACTTATGCCTGGTCAAAGTTCAGTTGACTTTTCCAATAGAAACCCTAATTTTGCAATTCTTGACTTTTGATGAATTAGGAGTATTTCTTGAGGAATCATGATAAACCCTTGATCAAATGATGATTATCACTTCAAAATATTGATGTTGAAAAAAATCTTGAAGTTTGACTGTATATTGGTCACAGTTGACTTTTGACTTAGTACAAGTGATTTTCAAGTATTTGAGCAGTTGACTTAGCAAACTTGTAGTGTAAAGCATGAAATTTGGCATGGACAATCTTGAAGATATGTTAAGGACCATAGAAATCATTTGAGGTCTTTGCAACCCAAAATTCTTAGTGAAAACGGAAATCCTAGTTGGAGATTCATTGCTTAGGAGAAGAATTTCTCTGATCAATTCTTGGTCATCTTTGAGCGATTGAAGACCTCAATGAGCATGTCTTGAGTAAAATGGGAGGATAAATTCTGGGGTACAACACTTCTCTTTACTTTTATGTCATTTATCATCCATAGCATTTTATTTTCTTTACTTTATGCATTTTTTCTTTCCTCACTTAAGCATTTATCTTCTCTTTGCTCACTTTATTTTTTATTTCTAATTTTTAAGTCTTTTGCCTTATTTTCATTTAAAAATCCATACAAAAAAACCTATTAGATTAGGATTATAATTATTTCTTTCTTGCCTTCTTTAAAAAATACCAAAAATATATATTAGTATAATTTTATCTTTCTTTATTTTAATTAATTTTGGTTGTTATTTATTTAGTTATTTAATTGCTATTTATTTAATTTCCCTTTGTCGTTCACTTAGCCTTTATTATTTTTTTTGTCTAACTTCAAAGGAAATATCGTATTCATTGACTTCATGTCATCAAATATATTTAATACGATAGTGCGAAAACCCTTTTGTACATTTTTTTTAGTTTTATAAATCTAAAACAAATCTCTTCTAACCCTAATTTTAAAAAACTCGCACCTCTTTTAAGCTAAAAACTTCGACACTAGATCAGAGAATTTTCAAAATCTCGTCCTCACACTCATTTAGAAAACAAACAATTTTAACTAAAAATAGATATTTCAAAAGGTTCCTATATGATATTATAGATACATAGGGTGCTAGTACATTCCCTTTATATTACCAACCCCCGAACCTTCGATCTCTTTCAAATGCATTATATTTTTCTTTACATTTAGTATTGCACTTACTTTGCATATTTATGAGTTTTATTTCACACTTTTCTCTTTTTCCTTGAAAATAATAAAGCGCGGTGGCAACTCTTACTTATTTGTGAGTCAAATTAATTAATAGTTTGATCTCCAATTTTCACCGACATATATATATATATATATATATATATATATATATATATATATATAGTTATTATTAGAATTGAGAACTTTTAATAATTACCGTACGATTTAAAATCAATGTCTCAGATTTCACTCAAATTTTAAAAGACAATAATTAATAGATAGATTTTGGTTTAAATACAAATCACATAAATACATATTTGACCATTGATTTTAAATCGTACGATAATCATTAAAAGTTTTCAGTTCTCATAATAATTAAAGTTCTCATTTGATACATCCTCTTTATATATATATATATATATATATATATATATATATATATATATATATATATATATATATATATATATATATATATATATATATATATATATATATATATATATATATATATATATATATATATATATATATATATTAGAATATTGATTTATGATGTTGTTACTCAAAATTTTAAGAATTTATTCTTTCAAATATATAATTTTTCTTAAAATTTGTTATCAACAGAAAAAGTGTATTTCAACTTAAGAAGGCTCAAGTTTTATCCTAATTTTCTTTCAAACGTTTCAATCAAACATAACAAACATGTTGTGTTTGACTGTGTAACAGTAGACAGCCATGCTTTCCCGTTCAAAGTTCTCCATTTAATCTTTTCCCTAATTTAGTACAAACATGATTTACATCTTTTCATGAAGTATACATTCTTGAATTATGTAAAAAAATGTATTTTATATTTTGAATGAATCCGAACACAAGGAAAACCTGACACATGTGCTTGCCATAAATTTTATGGGCATACTGGATACAGCATTCTAAAGAGGTATCATTTTGCATGTTCATGCAATAATTCATTTCAGAGTATAACGTAAGTAATCTGAAAGTGTAACATATTATACTATTGACTGGCCGTGTACAACTTTTTATAATGAGAGAGCATAATAATCACTCATATTGATTTAATTTTTATGCACTGAAATTGCAAAAATATTTTATATTGTGGATTGATTCTTATCACCGGATCTTTATTAGATTTTTTTTTCTATTGTAACTACATTTATGATTCATTGTTTTATCTAAAACTAAAATTAAATTTAAATTTCCAAGAGCAGTTAGATGAGATAACAAAATCTCTTTTAATTTGATCAGTGGTAATGAGTTTAAATCTTTTTAAAAAACATAATAGTGTTAAATATCTAATTTATATAAAAAAAATCTATAAATAAAATTTATGAATTTTCATAAAAACTCAATAACATAAAAATAATGTTTTTGTCTAATTAATTTCAGAAAAATAATAACTTCATATTTGTTACCTGTTGGATCGAGTTGATTTTTGCGAAGGATTTGCCATGTCGCTGATTCGTTAGAGGCTTAACCTTTTGTAAAATCTTGGCACGCGTGTATAAAAGAAGACTAGGTGTTACATTGTGGTGCGGTGTGTCAATATTTTATCGGGGTAAAACCCCTCACAACGCACTAACACTTTTTGATATTTGTGAGGGATAACCCCTCACAAGTGAGTTTGATTGTTTTTTTTCTTTTTTTCAGGATTATTCACGGTGTCTCCATTCTCAACTTTTTCATCTTGCTTGCACTTTTATCTCTTGCTCCACATAGTAATAACAACAACATCTCAACCATTTTTCTTTCTCATCTCCACCTTCAAACCACCATCTTCCATAACCTCCATTCTCTTCCACCATTAACACACCATAAACACATCACAATTTTCAAACAACAACCTTTATCCACTATTATCACAACAAGAACATAAAGCCAAAACAAAGAAGAAGTGAAGAACCAACAACTTTACCTTTATTTTCTGATCACTGTAAATCCAGATCGCTGACGTTCTCCTCCATCGTTCATTCTTGCGTTTTATGTTGTTTATGAGAAAATAGAATGTGAAGTGTGTTTTAGATGTGTGTTTTAGAGTGGATCGGCAGCGAAGTGAATCAAATTGTTTACCATGATGGCGACTCCAGTCCTAAATGACGTAAATTCGAGAGCGATATTGGTATCACATAAATAAAGTCAGTATTTTGTCTCATTGCATGCCTTGTTGTGAGTGCAAAGATGATGTGTGTGGTTGTTTATTCTTGTTAATTTTGCTTATGAAATGAAGTTCTGAGATGTGCATATAATAATATGCA